>QEPC01011255.1:18146-46905 GCA_003113815.1 Sphenodon punctatus | reverse complement strand
AAGGAGCGGTCAGAGAGGTAGGAGGAGAACCAGTCAAAGACAGAGCCACGGAAGCCCAAAGAGTAAAGCGAGTCCAAGAGGAGCGAGTGGTCGACAGTGTCAAAGGCAGCGGAGAGATCAAGGAGGACAAGAATGGAGTAGAGGTGCTTAGATTTAGTGACAAGTAGATCATTGGTGAGCTTGGCCAGGGCAGTTTCAGTAGAGTGCAGGGGGCGGAAGCTGGATTGGAGAGGGTCCAGGGAGGAGTTGTCAGAGAGGAGGTCCAGGCAGCGGGAGTAGACGACACGTTCCAGAAGCTTTGAGGCAAAGGGAAGGAGGGAGACTGGCCGGTAACTAGAGGGGTCAGATGGGTCCAGGGTAGGCTTTTTGAGGATGGGAGAGACAGTGGCATGCTTGAAAGCAGAGGGGAAGGAGCCTGTGGAAAGGGAGAGATTGATGACATGTAGAAGTGGGGGGCAGCAGTGGGAACAACAGAGGTCAGGAGTCAGGAGGGGATCGGGTCAAGGGGGCAGGTGGAGGGGTTGGATGAAGAGAGCAGAACCGAGATTTCCTCTAGAGAGGCAGGAGGAGAAGGTGGGTGGGAGGCAATGTCCCGACAAATCTTGTCAAGCCCTTGAATACAAGAAAAGGGACATGCCACAATTCTTTTCTTTGGAGTTTAGGTTTTGACATGTGAACATATTTGATAAACTGTACTTTCAGCAGTGAACAAATATAACCTGTCTAATGGCTGACATTAGGTCACTAACTAGTAAATCCTTTCCTCTTCTAGTGACATTTATTTTTACTTAAATAAACACAGGTGTATAGTTATTTTCCTTTACATTTGTTGATTTTAAACACTGACTTACATAAAGGAACAAAACTGAAGGCCAAATCACCAGAGGCAGCGTAAAACCTTTCTTTCTGGCCAAGAATTTGGCAGGCCGGGATGGAGATTGTGGGGGAGAGGGAGGATTTTTACTGGGTTTTTTTTCTATTTTCTGTATTTTTATTGCTGTAAGCCATCCTGAGCCTTCAGGGAGCGGAGGGGTATACATTTTAATAAATATATAAATAAAATAAAAGTGTCTCTCAGTTACAACTAAGCAAGTCAAGAGAAACTCTAGTCATATTTGGAAAAAACTGAGTTTACATTAGGAGAGAAAAAATTAACTATCTACGGGTGATTTCAGACGTGACAGAGAGGCTTTGGCCCCGTCACGGAATAACCCTTTTGATTCCCCGCCAGAATCACCCCATCACAGCCAGCAGACGTTACGGCTGAGCCCGGTGGAGAATCGGGGGGGGGGGGCTGCGCAGTGCAACGTGCGGCCACACAGCCGCTCCCCCAGCCGCCCACCCTGCATCCGATTCCAACCCATGGTCTGGGCCACGGCCCAGAATCAGTGCCGGTAACAGATGTTACCGGCCACCGATTCCGGGCCGTGGTTCAACCAACCACGCTTTCGGCAATGGTCCCCAGACCAGCCTCAAAAGCGTGGTTATTTTTATTCCCGCCAGAGGTTCACTGTAGTGAACCTCTGGCGGGCATCAAACAGACTTAACGGGACCATTCCCCACCACAGGGTATTGTCTGTGGTTGAGCATGATCTCGTAACATCTGAAAATACCCTACATCATCTACCTTAAGTGGGAAGATTTTTATTTTTATTTTTTAATATTTTTTTTAAATGCAAAGGTCAGAAGAGCAGCACACTGAAACTTCCAGACAATCAATGCATATCTCAAAATTAAACTTCAGGGATCATTTGGGCCTCCATGAATGGATGATTAGAGTTTAGAGGAACAGTTCACAAAGAAACAGAGAATACACTAGATGACATCTTTGAAGAAGGTACAGCTCACATTGAGACTGAACAAACTCTAAGATAACGTGTAGACAAATGATTGGAAAATCAGCATTTGATGAGCTAATGCACATCAAGCTATCTTGCCTTCACAGCCACAAAAAGTAGTAAGATTCCCACCAGTACAAGAACCATTCTGAAAAGAGAGACACAGCATTTCCCATAATGGGGGTAGGGACCTCATGTCTCCACCCTAGAAAGGTACACAGTATTACAGCAGTACATAGGGACTACACCTGGGAATATAGTTTAGTTTAATTTCTCTTGAGGTTAATTAACATCTCTGAAGCTGTCTGCAGTCATTCTTCACAGCTACCTTGGAAAAGGATTCTAAACTAATTGATCCACTGCACTCACCTGTCATAACATAGCTGCTTAACTGCACTGTTTAACATCCATCTGTTTGGAATTTAAAAAAACAGTGTGGATATGTACATTTTCACTTGGTGGTGGATGCCACTGAAAACAGTGCCTTTCAGCAGGATTGCACTCTTGGAGTACCATGCAAATATATCTTGCCAAACTCAGTTTTCAACAGTAACCAAAGCAGGTGCAGGTTGAAAAACTAAACATGTGTTTGTTGTGAAGGGCAGGAAAGGAGGTGGGTAAGATTATGGAAGAAACAAGCATTGAGAGAAAATGCACTCTTCTCACAACCAAATAAAACATTTCAAAATAGATTTGTCACCTGCATGTGAAGAGAAAGAATAATAATAATGTCCCCTAAAGAACACCCCATTCTTGTGCAACTGACAAAGTAACTGAAGCAGCAACTGACATGAAATAGTTGTAGCAAAGAAATGCTTTGTGGAAGGAAGGTCACTGCTTTTCAAATACTGCACTGATATTGACCTGGTTTTTTAACGTTAGCTAGAAAGGTATGTATGAATTTATAAACTACAGTAGAATGGCAGAAAAGTAAGTATTTCTATGGAAAACCTCTTTCAGGTATCAAGATGCACAGATGTAATTAAAAATATTTATCTCCGCTCCAAAGAGTTTACAATCTTAACACATGACAAGAAACAGCAGGTGGGCAAAGCAAATGTAGAGGAAATTAATATTCAAGTTATCATGTTTAAGCATAATAAGCATCAGCAACTAAATAATGTTAAGACAGCAAATTTAAGTTTTCATTTTGCTCTACTGAGCCGATTTCCTTTGCAGGACACCCCATTCCAAAATGTGCTATTAAAAAACAAAACAACAAACAAAAAACCCTAACAATATGTATTGAATATTTATTTGTGAAATTGAGTTCACTTCTGTTCTTATTTTTCTTGGGGGAACATTTCTAGAAAAATAGTAATATAAATTGCTGGGACTACATTTCTCCAATACTGCTCAAATTCATGTTTTTCCACATGATTATTAGACTTTGTTCAATGAAGCAAGCCATAAAATGACAACGACAATTCAATGAATAGCAAAAGCTACCCACTTAAAAAAAATAAAATCTTTCCAAAGCAGGAGAGATATTTCAACTCTACATCATTCTCTTCACATAAAGCATAAGCCTGTGCCACTAAAATTAAGAGTGGTTAGACCATTAATTCAGTAGGAACAGAATCACTCAAGTATATCGAATAAGTAGGGCTATGAATTTGTCATGGAAATTTTCTTTAAAAGTCATGAGCTGGTCATGGCAGGAATGAGAAAAAGTCATTGAAAACTTTTATTCAGTATTATATAAATATTGTAACACCCGCCCCCCGAAACAACACTGAGGAGGAGTTTGGAGCTCCAGGGAGAGGCTGTGGCTTTACCCGGTGGCACCCAGTGTGCTATTCTTGCTGGATTCTTGCCGTGCCGCCATGTCTCCACAGCCAGGGAGGGGTTTGGAGCTCCAGGGAAGACACCGTGGATCTTCTTAGCGCCACTGGCCATGCTCTTCTCACCAGCTTCTTGCAGGCTCTGCTCTTCAGATTGGGGAAAATCTCAAAAAACGGGAAAATCATGGAAGTCACGGGAAGATCTCAAAAGTCACAGAGGGGGGCAAAAGTCACTAAAAACGTGACTTTTGTCACCACCGTGACAAATTCGTAGCCCTACTAATAAGCAACAGCTGCACCCCAGAGTCATTTCTGGAAACAGCGCACAACTAAGCCCACTTGTCAGGGAAAGTGTGCAAAATATGCAAAAATGTGCTCTCTGAAAAGTCTAATTTTATACACTGGCATTTTTTAATTTCCCCAAGTTTTTAGATATTTTTCTGAAAATCAATTAAACTGTAGCAAATAAAAAATTGCTGTGCTTTGCAAATGTTCTTGTAAGGTAAAGTTTACTCCTTGCTTTGAATTCCTCCATTCCCAACCCTCACTCCAGCATTTAATTCATGCTTCTCTCCACTTCCTTCAGTCTTTGCATAACTCTTCTTCTCTTCAGCTTTCTTGGTTTAGGAACAGTTTAGGTCAACTGAACTGTTCATAATAAAACAATGACATATTCCTGAGTAAAAAAGAAAATCTGATTTAGATTAATCCTGCCAGATTAGCAAAAGATCAGATGGACAAATCCATGCAAGTATGAACAAATCTTATTTATCCTACAAAACTGATGTTTCCCCACTGTTTATTTGGTTGAAGTATGGCAACCCAACTAGCTTAAAGACAAAGGTTTAAACACCATTTCAAGGAACTTCATTCATTTAGTTCTGAAGTGACCCACTTCCTGAGGATAAAAATCAATTTTAAAGTGTCTGTTACTCCTTAGCATAGTTTGCTACAAGTTCAATCAACTGAAGTCATTCAAAATAATTTCAATAAGTGCACTCTCTCTATGAACCCTCAAAATTATTAGTTTTAAATGCTTTATCAAAGGAGAAAAAGTTAAACTAGTTGAAGAGTAAACTATATAAATGAGGCTTGTCATGTACTGTATTAAAGACATGATACCCCCAAAGCTTAAATGCATAACTTTACACACTACGCTACACTGAACCACATATAGCTACTCGGTGTGCAAAAGTCAACATCCATGCAAATCTGCAGAAGTGGGATTTTAAAGAGTTCAGTTCAACAACACACAATCCATGTGTGCAAAACAGTAGGTCCCATGAGCACTCCCAATAGGTGTCTGCCAATAGTGCATAATACTCCTCACTGCTCCATCTTTACAGAACCAATTCCTAATCATGCGTTGGTGGATGTTTTCAGACATGACGCTAACCCCAGTTTAACCACACTAAAACATTTCTTATGCATGTTGCAGGGCTGCATAAGGTACCAATACAGCCCTGCAACATGCATAAGAAATGTTCAAGTGTGGTTAAACTAGTTAGTGTCATGTCTGAAAACACCCCGTGACTCACATCCTTCAGCACTAAAATTAATAGATCTTTTGCTTTGACCTCAGTGAGCATGGGATTATGCCACATGTTTCCTAACGCCAGGACTCCGTTTCCCTTGTAGTGAAAAACTTTCAGCTTAATTTTTACTTTTGGTTTCACTTTTCTATTACCCCTTTCATTTTCAATTCTTTTTCTTCTGTAGAATTCAACACATTTAAAGCAAGTTTTATTTAAACACAATTTTAAAATTCTGCTGTTGTACATTTAAATGAACTCCACTTTCCATTCTGAAGATGGATTGGCAAAAATCACAAAGTTAATCATCTAGCATATACTAAATTCATTTTCCATTAGAATAAAAAAGTTAGAACTTTAAAAATTGAATACATGTACCGTAATGTTTACAGTGGAATCAACATGAATGGAAGCAGCATGTATACTGTGAAATCCTGAAATCTTCACCAAGATTTTATTTTTTATTCTAAATACACACAGGAAGCTTTATCATCAACTTTGACAGGTGAAAGATTTCTTGAGAGATCGCTTTCTTCTTGACTAGGTAAAAGAACTAGCAAACAAAGCAACTCTGTGTCAAATTTATCAGGACATGTACAAGAGTTTGACCAATCAGAACTTCCAACTAAAGCAAAACTTAAAAGAAAATGAGCTGTAATCGAGTTGCAATTCAGGAAAAACACACACTGTACCCAATGTGTTATGTTACTTGTGGTGGAATTTTACCCATAGGTAGGGATGGTTCTGGCTTGAGCTTGCAGTTAAAGTAAAAAGATTGCAAGCTAAAGACCTATAACTGGCTAAATTAGTGAAATTTTGTGAAACAGCCTACAGCACAGAGTCATAGGGTTGGAAGAGGCCCCAGGGGTCATTGAATATTTTATCAATTCACCATAGCAAAAATGCCCACAACAGAAAAATCCACTAACAAAGAAAGAGAGCCCATAATAAAAGTCTGCCACAAGTAGAGATCAGGAGTTGTGTCCAGAGCACTCCAATGCCTGTGAAACAACAAACAAAGAAAAGATCAGCTGTCTCAAGCAAGTGAGCCATACCCATGCTACAGGAGTAGGTAGGAACACCCTCAGAGTCAACTGCCAATGAACTGGGGGGAATTCCTTCCAGACCCCAAATATGACCTGGGACCCATGTTCACTGTGTTTTTATCATTGGTGCCAATGGGAAAAATGAAGTGAAGATGGGTCCCCAAATATGGCCATCAGACCCAATAAGTGTGCAGGACCCACCAGTCAGGCACTCAGCATGTAACTGATGCCCAGGCACTAGAACACTTCATCAGTCTACAGACATCTTTGATGCTTTAGAAAAAGAGAAAAAAAACAAAACAAGATTGGTTAGGGGGCACAAAATCATTCTTCCTGCAGAATGGAAAACACTTTTATCCAACTCTCTTTTAAAACTAATCAAGTTCTAGTAGTCCACGGTTGCAGTCTTTGTACTGTTGAGGTTGGAAAAGGGGGTAAAGTCTCAGCACTTCAGAATAAGATCTAGTTCTACCATTTGCCTGCCCAGGCTCCCCAATCTTCTCAAAGATGGATCTCACACCGATAGGTAGCCAGATAGAAATATCTGGCTGTCGGCTGGGAGCGCCCTTCTCAAGGTCCCCCGAGTCTCTCAGGTGGCTACTACGAGAACAATGTTCTCCGTAGCCGCACCATGGCTGTGGAATTCCCTTCTGATGGAGATCCGCTTGGCCCTGGATCTTCCCTCTTTCTGAAGACAGTATAAGACTTGGCTCTTCCGCCAGGCTTTTGGTGAGGGAGATGGGTTGGGAGGGGGGCTCTTAGCTCCACTTGTGTGTTTGTTTTTATACTGCTGATTTTTATATTTATATCTATATTTATATGTATTCTCTTTTTAATGTTTGATAGTATGTTGTGAGCTGCCCTGAGCTGCCGATAGCAGGAGGAAGTGGGCTAGAAATATGTCGAAATAAATAGATAAAACTGTGTGTTATGCTGCATTGCTACTTCAAACAACAGAATAGTCAATCAACTAGACCTCCTGGTTAGTCACCCAGAAAAAGTACCCTTATTAATAAACAGTTAGCAATCTTCCCTATAATAGTAAAATACTGTAAAATGTGTTTATTAATAGGCTAAATCAAGGGTGGGGAACCTTTTCCCTCCTGGAAGCCACTTTGAAAGCTTGCACAAGCTCCGAGGGCCGCACAGAAGTTGGGGCGGGGGTGCTTAAGGGATGCACTCAAGGAAAGGATGACCCAAATCATGGCTCTGTGCCATGGAACTGTCCCCTGTCCTTGTTTGCATGACCTCATCTTTGTTCCCTTCCCTTGAGCTCAGTTTTTCAGTGATTGGAGATAAGAACTGGATCCAAGGGTCAGATCCAGGAAGCGGAAAGGGGCCACACAAAACTTGCCGTGGGCCGCATTTGGCCCCCGGGCCTAAGGTTCCCCACCTCTAGTCTAAATCCAACAGAAATTAGACTGCAGTCATTTCCATGAGCATTAATTTCAAGAGATGGCAGGTACAGCTTCTCTACAGTAAAGCTGAGGAGAGAAACAAAGGCTCACCAAATCTTGATTTCCCCCTATGCTGATAAACATTAATTACTAGTTTAATTTTAATTTGACTGGTTAATTTCCAACTGGCTTCAACTTTATTTAGGATTTGAAGGAAGTGTAGTAACTCGCTTCCATCACATTTCATGAGTCTGAGGGATTCCTCAGCTCTGAGGGAAATAAAAGCATTAGGGGACACACCATGACACCAAGACATTGCAAAGCATACGATAAGATGTTTCCAACTATTAGAATACAGCAGAGTGGCAGAGACAAGCTACCTTCCTCCAGTAGAATAATACTGGAGCTACAAGGTGGCTGCTTAAAGGTAAAAGGTATAATAGCAGTACTTTGGAAAGCTACAAAGTATTTGGGAAATCACATGAAGAATCAGAATGAGAATTATCCACTAGGGGTGTTAACAAACAAGATGGCAGCCCACACAAGGTGCACCAGCCATTTGGCCACCACACAACGGACACACAACCCCACTCACAGCAGGGTCTCAGAGCATGTAAAGGCTGCCATGCAGGCAAAATGCAGACTAATGTTCGCCCACGTCCTGACAATTAGGTTGTGTACAGCGCCTCTGCACGAACAGGTCTGCCAGTACCAGAGAGCTGCGGGTAAAAAGCCAAGAGCGTCCGAGGAGCAATTGCTTCCTGTCCCTCTCTCCGCTTCTGCCCTTACTGGCGTGCACATAATATCTGCCTTAAAAGCCCAACACATGACAAATTCAGACATGTGTTGTCCGAGCTTGTTCTGGGTTGCAGAATGTGCCCAATAATTGCTCTTCAGAACCCGTTGCTTTCTCCAGGGTAACTTCCACAGTCTTTTCATCACCATGGCTCAGAATGACAGCCAGGTAACTATGGTACGTTAATGCACCTTGGGGCCGGGGGAGTCTGCGTTTGCACAGTTGCATGATAAAGGCTTCCATTTATTGCTATCTATTCTGTGTTTTTTTCTTTACTGTGCTGGAGAGCAGCAGGATTTTCCCCGGGACACAGCAGTACTGGATGCAAATGGCACACACAGAAGTGGGGCCCGTGGGATGGGGGGCGGGGGAAGGGAAAGGCACCACAGTGGGTCACTGGCTGAGGGGGTGGGGGAAGGCAACCTAGCAGGAGAGCAGACTGACAGGGGAGGAAAAGGCACTATGATGGCACTATGCAAGCAGGACCGGCCCCAGGGTTTGTGGGGCCATGTGCAAAGTCTTGTACATAATTTCCCCTCATACCTGTGCACACTCTATCAGTCCCTGCTTTCCTCTTAGCTTCCCACACAGAGCACCTCCTTGTCACTTCTGTCCCACAGATCCATCGACCCTGAACATCTCCTACAGAGTGCTGGCCCTTGCCTAGTCACCGCCCAAGATGCCCCACAAAGTGTCCCCTGCTGCACTATCAGTGGGCTGTCATCATCTTAATCGGTTTGAGATGAGATGTCATTTTATTTATTTGCATCATTTTTACTCCACCTCTCCTGCTCATGCAGCTTGAGGTGGGTTACAAATATATTAAGATATCAATGAAAAACATAAAATGTAACATATATAAAATCCATAAACGTCATGTCAATACATACCAAAGCTTAAAGGACAGTTACCAGTGCAGGATTCAACTTACAAACCCCAAACACATAGGAAAAAGCATGTTGTATGGACAAGATTGGCAGGTGGTACTTACTCCACAAAAGAGCTGCTCCACTGCTCTGGAACACTCTTCCACATTTGGGACCAACATGGCAACCAAACTCTCTCTCTCCAGAGGTTCACTAAAGCCAAGTATCTTCCACAGGTAATGCAAGACCTACCTAGTCACCAAGGCATTTAACAGGCAGGGACAGAGTTTGGGGCATTGTTTAATAGATATAATATGTTGATAGATCTTGTACTGCTTTTTTAATGGATTTTTGTATTTTATATATGTATATATATATTTTAATGTTTTTACCTGCCCTGAGCCTTCAGAGAAGGCCAGGTTAAAAATCTAAATAAATAAATAAATGTAAATTTTGATCAATGAGAGTCTACCTGTCTTTAAACATAAAATAAAAATGAATTGTAAACGTTTGGTCCAAATGCCCAACGAGTACATTCCAGCTCTAACTATGTGGCATAGTCTGGGAAGGAAGGAGCACATCAGTTTAGAAAGTTCAATTGACCTTTAAAAACAAAACATCTGTTGAGAGTCATGATCAGTTCAAGCGCAATGGATCAAGGCAGCTGACCAACTCCCTTGTGGCACCAAAAGATAGGAATGTAGCCAGTGATTATTACTAGCTCAGACAAAATGTATCTAGTATTTCAGTCAAAGAAAATAGCATACAGCCCTGATGTTTCTCTTTTAACAAGATTCATGAGATTTGTTTTCTCTAAAGAAAAACATATGCTTCCTAACTTCTGTAAACAAAATCTCCTAACAAATTTGTTATCCTTTTTATACAGACACAGTAATGCATATCCAAATTCATCACACTTTTTTTCCTCCAAGAGAGCTGGATCCCAGGTGCACCATGCTTGCTTACACGTTTTAGTTTAAGAGAATTAAAATCATATGTATTCCACAAAATGCATATACAAATAGCCTGGCTCATAAGCCTGAGGCAGCTCTTGTGAGGGAGGTTAAAACTAGGTCACGCGACAAGTATAGGCAAGTGGAAATGGGTACAATTGCCACTTCCCCGCATATGTCATTATATTCTGATTTCATTCCCGACCTAGGGCAGATGGCCAACTACCTCCAGGTGCAAATTTCAGCCCGAGGTAAAAATTTAATCCTGGCTGCTCGTTGCAATGCACTGCCTTCCCAGGTTATGGAGAGGCGGGTGGCGGGCACCCCCTTGGCTTCGAGGCTTTGCCCATTTGATAGACAGGCAGTGGAAACAGTTGGGCATATGCTGCTCTACTGCCATCTTTATGACAGTTTGAGACAGCAGTATTTGAGGGAATACCTAGACAAGCTCCCGGGTCGGTCAGAATCGGTGGTTCTTTCCTTCCTGTTGGGTAGCTCGGACATGAGTATCATTAAAAATACGGTCACCTTCCTTATTTATATGACTCATGCTAGGGAAAATTTCCTGACATTTAAAAGCAACCTAAGCTAAGTTAGTGTTTTCATGTTAATGATCTGCCATGTTATTTTGGTAAATTTTTGGTATACTGGCTGGGTTGTTATATTGTGGTTACATGATATTTATTGACTCCTATTAGGTGAGTTAATAAGTTTGTATTAGGTAACTGTTATATTAATTGTTTGGATATTTGTATTTGTTTATATGCTATGGCCAATGGCTATGCATAACAATAAAATCTAATCTAATATACAAATAGAGTTAAATAGAGCAAAATTTTAATACAAATACATCGGTTTTTAAGAGATTTGTTTTTAGCTGTTTTACATTTTGCATTCAGAAATAAAAAGGCATTGTTTGCTATTATAAATATGACAAAATAAAAGATTAATGGTGTTATTCTTTATAAATATTACGGTAATGCTTACATTCTGAACACATTTTGAAGTCCTAGAAATGGTGATACTAAACAGAGATGTACAAACTCCTGAACTGTAGAGGATTTGAAATTGAAAACTAAATTCAAAACTATTTATACTTAAAAAGGAGGTAACTTTGTTGATCTGAAAGTTAGCAAATTATTTCTATCAATAACATGAAAGTAAATGAATACTGTTAAGTTTTATTTGAAAGGTGAACATACAGAAGAGGAGTATGAGGGAAACTCCATTCCATTTTCAACTTGAGCAGGTGACACACTAATGTACGAATAGTAGAATATGGAACAGATGGAGTCAAAGTTGAATTTTAGTCCTAATGATTTTTTCAGACAACTGAGCTCTAAATAGAGCAAATAAGGGATATGGGTTAGTAGGGGTACTTCGTTAGTACTGTAGCACACAGCTGTTCTCAGATGAATCAGCCCTACATTATGGACATGCCCTATGAGATGAATTCCAGCTACTATTATTGCCAGTTTCAAGAATTAAAATATACATAATTTTATTTTAAACAATATATCTGTTTTGTAGGCTTTAATTTTATTTTTTTCAAAGAGAGAAAAGTAATTGCCCACTAGTTTTAGCCCTACTGCAGTCTATCCCAACTGCCACTCACAATTTCCGTTGCCTGCAAGAGGATGCAGGTGTCAAAAACAGAATTAATTCCAGTATTGTTTGATTAGTATTAGCCAAAGCAACTCCATCTTCACAGTAGATGAAATTTCAAACCAACTTTCACAGGATCTTTTAACTGTTCCATTCCTTTGCAAACTGAGCTAACATAAACCAGACCAGTAAATGGAAAAACTCCCAGCCGCATCTCCACAGAGACCCCTCTCTCATAATTTCAAAACTAAAAAGTGAGGTAAAGAGGTGTGCAATTTAAACTATTTTATACAACTCAAAATAAGCAGGTTTTTTCCGTGGCTTTGGACTGTCAAGTGTAGCCAACAGTGGGAAAACGTAACCGTTGTAGAAAGAGTCAGGGTAGAAGTGAACATAGAAGCACTAAGTAGAGAGAATGAGCCAAATTCACACAAAATACAACCATTTACTCCAGCTTCTTTACATCAAACACAAAATGTATTAACTTTGCCAGAGGCAACACTGCTCCATTTTCATACAAAGCTCCCGCTGAAAGGACTGTGACCTCCTCTAAGATTCTTCCCCTATAAAGCCAACCTGGAATATGAAAATTTAAGCTTTGGTTTTTAGTGAAGTATGGGGGTGATGTTAAAAAAAAACAAACAAAAAAACCCATCCCTAAGGGCCTCATTAACAATTCTGTTGTCTACCCCAGTTGTGGAATTCCTCATTACTACAGGAAGGATTAGGTTCCAGTGTGGCACTGTCCCAATCAAGGTGTAACATAAACCTTTTAAAGAATGCTATCCCCACAGTTTACCTCTCCTAAATATATATATGCATGTTCATGCAGTGTCATGCTTCTCTATTAAGTAATTTGGAGAATGAAAAAGGTTTGGTTATTCCGATTTTTCATCCCTTAATTTGGCACATGGCAAGCCATGACAAGAAGCACTATATAAAAGTCTAAGATATGCACATACAAAGCTCACACTTTCACAGTGTACGTGTCACAAAAATTCCATTCACCACGAACAAGGGGGATTTAATTGTCCTTTCTGCAAAAGCTGGAGAATCCAGTGTAGGAGTGCTGCTGTTCTTCAGAGAAGTAGTAAAAACTTGCCTTTGTCAGTAATTAAAATCCAACTCAAAGCTGCTCCAGGTCAAGAATGAACATGCCATGAGATGAAAAGCCAGGACAAAAATCAAAGAGAACACAAGTAAGAATCCAGTATGCTGCTTAAAGCACAAAATGAGTCTAACAGATGATGGAATCATGATGGTATTTTTAAAGTGTCCTTCGTCACAAAACAACTGTCTCACCAAATAGCTTATCTGGAAAAACCATCTATATTTTGTCTGTGATTTTTTCCACTATGAGCCCACCCAAATATCCCAACCAACCAATTTCAACATTCAATTTCAATCAAATCACACAGGAAGAGGGACAAAATTCAAGGGGGCTGTCGCAAGAAAGCGTAACACTATAAGACAATATAAGGTCACATAAAAAACAAGTATATTTGAAGTGTTCACACTGCTGCAGTTTTAAATTATTATAACAATAAACTTTATTGCGGGGCCAATTATTATTATTAAGTATTTATATAACACAAGCAATGTACCTGGCACTTTACAACTGTTGGAAATAGACAGGGGGTGATTTCAGATGTTACGTTTTTGGCATTCACCAGTCAACCTCAGTCAAACATGAGTGGTGGTGAAAGAGCCGTGCACGTCTGTTCGCTCGCACCCAGACGTTCACCACAGTCAAGTGCACCCCGTGGTGAACCTAACCACGCTTTGTGAGGTCGGGGTGGGAGGAGGTCCAGAAGTGTGGTGAATGCTCACCATGGCAGAGGTGAATGAAAAGTAACTTCTGAAGGGAAACCCCTGGTCGCGGTGGAAGGAAATGACCAAGGGCAGTGGTGATGGCACGCAGCATCGCTGCTAGGCAACCAAGAACAAGCAGCGCACGGAAGGAGATTTAAAGGGCAGGCAGCAGTAGGGGAATGTGGTGAAGAAGTCGATGGAGCAGAGGGAGGAGGAAACAGAGCAAAGTATGGAGTGAGGGGACAAGGAGGAGGTGCAGCAGCAGCAGGAGGGGGAACCCGGCCCAGCGGGGGACACCCAGCAGCACACGGGGCCACCCCGGAAGAGGGTAAGGCTCGCAACTAAGAGCGGGTGGGTCGGAACAGGGAACTGGAGGGGTACAGGAGGGAGGGAGGGAACACAGGCGACATGAGCATAACCAGCAGCCCCCACTGTACCCCCATACAGACCAGCAAGAGGGCATGCGCCCTGGAGGAGACAGAGGCCGGAAGGAGACAGGGACAGGCGGCGGTCGCGGAGGAGGAGATAGCGGAGGGGCTGGTACCCCAGCACCGGTACCACGGGGGGGTCAGTGAGGGCTCCAGGAGACCCACGACCTGATTGCTATCTGGGCGACACCTGAGATGCAGGCGGAGCTTACAGTCAACGCCCGGAACGGGGAGGTGTTCGCCCAGATAGCCACGGAGACGGGGAAGGCCGGATACCCAGTGCCGGACCAAAATCAGAGAACTAGAAATGGGGTAAAAGGATAAATCCGACAACAACCAGCGCTCAGGGCGGGCTACACGTGCCTCCCCCTACATGGATGTGCTGAGCCGGGTGCTGCACCGCAAGGGCTCCATACTGGCCTGGCGCCCGGTAGGAGGGGGTGTCCGGGAGCAGCGGCCTTCTCAGGATGACCCCCCCCCCTGCAGCCAGAGGTCCCGCTGCAAGCCCTGCCGTCAGCCACCGACACCAGGGAGAAGATGTCAAGCACCTTGGGCACATGCGCCTGACACTCCCCCAGCCTGACATCCGGAGAGGCCACACATGCCCCGGCAGACTCTGAGGAAGTGGAGGGGGAGGAGGAGACAGTCACCCTGACACTCGCACCTGCCAACTACTGGGCAGACACCAGCCCCAGCGACTGGCCAGCCTCAGAGGGAACGGACACCGAGGGAGCAGGTAAGGGCAGGGCAGGGCATGCTCACAGAACCCAATGGGAGGGGGCGACAAGGCAGTGGGAGGGGAAGGGTCATGACAGACCTTCACGGGCCCAACAGCAGGGATGGGGCATGGGCAGAGGAACTGGCAACGGAGGCGGCCAGTGCCCATGTAGGGGGGGAAGGAACACCCAGAGCACTGTGACCGGGGGGGGGGGTAGGGAACAGCACACCACAGTATAGACTGATCCCTACCTCGCTCCACAGAGCCACGCCGAGCACGGGAGGGCCGAGAGCGGGGGAAGCCCGTACAGAGGACGCGGGAGCACCGTGCACGGGCGCGCAGGTGGAGGGAGGATGTAGCCCAAGAGCTTGTCTCTACCAACACGAGGCAGACGGAGGAAATGCTGGTGGCTGTGAACCACCTGGATGAGGGGACGATGAGAGCACTACAGCAGGTGGAGGGGAGAGACAGGGCGCTGGTGGCCGAAATGAGAAAGGACAGGCGGCGGCGGGATATGTACAGACAACAACACTCCAGGCCCACTCGGACCGGCAGGACCACCGGTTCAAGGAGCTGTCACGCAAATTCGACCGCTCGCTGGAGCAGGGCACATCCCTCCTCCTGCAAGACGGGGCCTTGAGTGCCTTCATAATGGCAGCAGCCCCGCCGGGGGCTGTGCCGGTGCCCGGTCACTTGCCCCCTCCACCCCCACCGGCCGCACCGCAGGCCCCGCCAGCACCACAACCCCAACTGCACATGGGACCGCGGATCTGGGGACCCATTCCCCCACAGGACAGACTCCAGCAGCCAGACCGCCAGGCCCCGAGATGGCCACTGCCGACATAGGGGGGGCAGGAGGCTTCCAGGGGCGGTGGACAGTGGGCCGGTGCTGGGACCCCGGGCCTGGCGCCTGACAGCACCTCCTCCTCCACCTCAGACGGGGGTCGGTTGCAATGGCCATCACAGTTGGTAGGGAGAGGGGGAGGGCAAGGGGCGGCAGGGGCAGGGCAGCATAGGGGAACGTTAACTGAGGGGGCACCCGACACCACTGGCCAGGGAGGAGGGGGCTGGGCGCACTGGTGTACCGGGGTTCTGGGTGGGAATGGGGGAGCACATAAATAAATCGTTGACACACCTTATTCCGTCCAGGAGCTTTATTCTATGCATTCACATTGCAACTGCAGCAGCGATGTGGCTACAGGCACTGTGCGGTCTAAGTTCGGAGGGTCCATGGCGACACGGGCCTCAGGGACAGGACAGGCGCTCGACGTGACGTGCCAGCACTGCCCTGATGTGCTTGGCATAGCGGTACTCGCAGGAGTTGAGCACGTCGGCATACAGCGGTACCGGGCCGGGCAGGCGGCGTGTGGGGGGGTTGTCAAGAGCTGCGCCGTTGGTCTCGCATATATTGTGGAGGACACAGCAGGCCCCCATGACAAGGGAGGTGGTCTCCACTGTATACTCCAGCCGGCCGGCTAAGCAACGCTAATGCTGCTCGAGGGCACCGAAGGACCTCTCGACCACGGTGCGAGTGGTGCTGAGGCGGGTGTTGTACTGCTGCTGAGCCAGGGTGACTGCCACAGGAAATGCCTTCATCAACCATCGCTTCAGAGGATAGGCCGGGTTGCCAATGATGCATGGGGGCATCATCATCCCCTCGATGCGGGTCATATGCATGTCAGCGAAGTCCCCCCTGTACATGCAGGCAAACAGTGGGGAGATTGTGAGGATGCGAGCATCGTAGCTGCGGCCTGAGTGCCCAGTGAAGATGTCAGCGAAGCATCCCCTATGATCCACCAGGCCCTGGAGTTGTAGCAAGTGGTATCCGTGCCGATTGATGTACTCGACCTCATTGTCGTCCGGGGGCCGCAGGATCTCTATATGGATGCCATCGATTACCCCCAGGCAATTGGGGAAGCCCAGATCAAGGATACCCTGCATAAAGTTGGCCTGATCGACCAGCTGGATTACACGCTCCATTAGCACCCCCTCCACCACCTCGCAGAAGTCCTGCACTATACACGCCACAGTTGTGAGCCCCACTCCAAAGTGCTGTGCAACGGAACAACAGGAGACTGGGGTGGCCAAGGTCCACACAGCGATGGCGGCTTGCTGTGGCACGGAAATGGGGTCCTGCATATATCGGTCCTGAGGGGCTCGAGCCACTCCTGCAGCCGCTCAGCCAGTAGCATGAGGGTGTGTCTGTCCATTCTGACCCAGGTGGCATCGTCCCACAGTGCCAGCACCCTCTTCCACCACTGGTGAACCCTCGGCACGGCCCATGTGCACCTCTGGATGGGCATTGCAAGCTGCAGCGCTAGGTACCTGGCAGCCCTCTCCCATGCACCCCTGGACAGCAGGGCCCTGCTGCCGGCCGGAAGAATGTTTGCCCATAGTACCAGCACACTGTAGGCCAGTCCGAGACGCCGTGCCATCCCCAAGGCTAGGAGTCATCCGGCCCTGCAGTTAGTGGGACGGGTGTGTGCCCCCAACCTGGCCATGTACCGCTGGTCTGCCTGCATCCTGTCCAACTCATTCATGCTGACCCCCACAAGTGCCACGTGCTCCCGGAACCACTCCATCACTGCCTGCCGCAGGGCCAGGCGAGCTCCAATCTGTGTATGATCCATCCCAGCGGGTGTGGCTGCTCTGTTGGGTCGGACCGCGGCTGGAGAAACGTGTGCTCGCCACCGCCCCTGACTGCACACCTGTGCCTAATATACCAACAACTCCGAACCCCCACCCCCAGGGGCCATTGGTTGCTCGCTGGTGGTCGCACAGCCCCTGGCTAAAGGGCTGGCGGCCCTGGGGCTCTGTCCCCTGACTGGGGGATCCGCTGGTGGCGAGGGGGGTGGGGGTTCCCTTTGGTGCCACTGTGAACCCCCGGAAGCGGCTGCGGGGCCTGCATTGGGGGGTGCCCTGTCCTGCCTTCCCCCCCCCCGGCCCGTGACATAGGCTCCCTGGGCTGTGGTTCTCCCTGTGCGTGCTCTTGCTGGAGTTCCTATCTCATCTAGCAGGTGTGTATGCGTGGGGATGTTGGCCTTGTGTACTTGCAGCTGTGCAATGCCCACTCCCTTCGCCTGCCTCCATAACAGCCCCATTGTCCCCATCATGCCGTTATCTGTTGGCCTTGGCAGCCCCGGTCTGCCTGTGGAGCACACCGGCCCCGCATACCATGCTGCCCCAACTTCCGCCGCTGCTCAGACCCTCCAGGAGCTGTACCATGGCAGCTGCATCTCAGCCCGAGGTCCTGCTCGGCGGCTCTGGGGGCTCTGTCCGTGCCTGGACCGCCCGCAAGAGCATGGCCCTTTGCGATCGGTGGCGTTCGCTCATCGTTCAGTGCTGCCTGCGCTCCTTGCCCACTCGGCCGGATGCCTATCATTGTCTGAGTTTTGGTATGCTGCGCTTTGGCTATGTAGCGACCGCAGATGGATGCCGCGTGCACTGTGAGGAGCTTGGGCGCACCCCCTGCCCTGAGGGGCGCCTACCATCCACGCTGGGGGGTCTTGCGGTGTGGAGTCCCGCGGAGACAGCCTTCACCCTGTGTGTGCGCGTCTTCCTGGGATATGCTACCTGTCTGAGTGAGGGTGGCCCTGCAGTGGCCATGTCCTACTTCATCAGCGTGCAGGGTGCGCGTGGGTATCCATGCTCCCGCGGTGCTGCCTACTACCGTCTGCTGGAGCTGTCCCACCTGCCCTGGCCTCCTGCGGCTGATTATGGACTGCCCCGCCCCCCCTGGACCAGAGCTGGCGGCCCTGTCGGAGGTATGCAGCCGTTCTGATGTGCAACTCGGGATGAGCTGTGCGGATCCCTTCAAGGCCTTCTACCTGATCTGCTTTCACATGGTCGCCCGGGGCTTCTGCCGGGGTCTGTGCCAACGGCCCCACTATGTGCACCTGTTGTCGTTACCACCCCCTCCACCCGATGGTGGCCCCAGCAGCTGTGTCTAGGGAGCACCAGCCTCTTCTGGCAGCCGGATGACTCGTCGCATTTCTTCCACCTGTGGCCAGGGTGCTGTGTCCCCCGCCTTCTGCCTCCTTGGGACTGATGGACCCCCGGTGACCCGTCTCAGCCCGCCTGTCGCCCTATCGCCTTGGATCTGCGGGCGCCGCTCTGGGACCCTTCGTGTGGCATCCTGAGGACATGTCACTGATGGCCCTCCATCTCCGTGAGCTGCCCCCCCACCCTTGCACCCCGCCCTCCTGTCCCTGGACTGGTGGCCCCTGTTCCACGGGGCTGAGTCTGCTCCCTCGCCATGGTGTCCCTTGACCGTGGACCTGCCTTACATCTGCCCCGTTTGCCTTGCGGCGTGTGTCTGGGTGGCCCCCTTGCCCTCCCCCACCCATGCGGGCAGGGTGGGTTGGTGTTTCTGTGCCTTTGTCCTGTGCCCCCCCTCCCATACTGGGTGTGCTTATACTCCAAACGCTTGTTATGTGGCATTAGGTTGTGTTTGTCCCCCTCTCCCGGACTGGGCTCCACGCCTCCCTTGCAGCTACCCCTACTCGTGTAACCTCACGCTCCCGCGCTGTATGCCTTTTAGCCGGGCCGTTGTCACTTGTGCCCTCAATAAATGCCTGGTGTGCTTCACTGTGACTGGTGCTGCCTCCTTACTGCTTGGATTCCCCTTCCCCATTGGGCCCCTGCCCTCTCCTTCTGCTGCTGGTCTGTCTGTGCCGGCCCCTCCCCCTCCTCCCTTGCATCAGTGAGGTCAGGGGGTTCCCTGTCCACCTTTGTTGTGCGCCTCCCTCTGCCCTCCTGTCCGGCTCCCCTTTGTTGTGTGGGTGTGCTGCTTCATTTGTGTGCACGCACTTTTCGGTTTGAAGTGTGCGCGCCTTCCGTTCAGCCACTATTTGGAAGCGCTTCTCACGCTGCCTCTCCCTCCGACCCCTCCCTTCGTGCTTCCCTTCCCTGGACAGCGCACACGGCCTTCTGTGGCTTCGTTTGCCCTCCGGCGGCAATGTTTGTCTGCGTGATCCCATTGCATTGTGGGGCTCCCACCACATCACTTCTGTTGGGTTCCCCCGGCCCGTGCTCTCTCCGGTTGGCCCCGGGCGGTGGTGCCACCCCAGTCACGTCTGTTGGGGCCGCGCGTCTTACCACGGCCCGCAGTGAATCCGTTCGCACCGGGGTGGGATTCACTGTGGTGAATTTAACCACGTAATGTCTGAAATCACACAGGGTCTCTGCCCTGCGGGGGAGGGGGGGCTTACATTCTAAGAAAGACATGCCCCTGCTACACTCAGTCTACACACAATATATCCACGCCAAATACCCAATATCTAAATTACATACAAATAGAAATTTTAAAAATCTGAGAGAAATACTTTCTAAAAAAAAAATATCAATGCACTAACAAAAAACATTTTTTAAATCCAAAAATGTATTTTAAAATACCAAAACCACCAAGATACCCACACACCCTAAAAGTTAAAAAATTAACAAATCCAAAAACATGTTTAAAATACCCAGATAAACAATACATTTAAAAAAAAATAAAAAAAAAAATACTTAAAATACCCAGAGAACCAAAGTTACCCAAAACTAAAAAAAAAACCACAAATAAAACAATACATTAAAGGAATAAAAAATAAAAATAAATAAAAACAATTAATTTTTAAAATAGAAAAGTTTAAAAAAAGATTACTCATCCAAAGCAGGAATCCAGTTGTCCTTAGCAGCCTACAAGCTGGGCCAAATCGTCTGTTCTTCTGCTAAGCGTAGAGCAGGAAGCTACTTCTCCTCATGAACCTTCAACAACAGGAAGCGTTTCTCCCTCCCCCATGACTAACACCGCAGTGCAGTAGGCAGCAGTGGTAGGGGGAACCCCAAGCATTGCTACTACCCTCACGCTCCTCAGCTTGGCCTGCTCGAGGTTCCCGACTGGGCCAGGCCGGGGAGAGTGGTAGGGTATCGGCAGTGCTCAGGGTTCCTCCTGCTACTTCCAAACCTTCCTCTAGGCTGGGTCCAAAAATTCCTATCTTTATTTCCAGTTTGAACTCTTTTGACTTCCCAGATACTGGATCTTCTTATGTCTCTATCTGCTAAATTAAAGAGTCCTGTAATGTTAAACATTTCGTCCTTGGTAGGTACCTTTAGACCATGATCAAACTGCCACTTCACATTCTCCTAATAAACTTAACTGAGTTTCACCAATTTCTGGGCAACAAACCAAGACAGCAATCTACAAACGACTTATCCCATTGAAGTCCACAGCATTTGTGGATCATGCCCATATTGTGAAGTTACATGTAACTGAGAAAGCTTCTCACAAGTTTCTAAAACGCATCAGCACAGTTTAGAAAGGCACTTCTAGAGAGACAGGGTGGAAGATTTTAGGAAGCTTGCTAGCAGATAATGGTACAGCTAAATATGCCTCTGAACAAATAATGCATCCAGCCTTGCCATGCCAAAGTCAGCATAAAGTCAGTATTGCACTGCCATCTGGAAAAGGAATTAGAATGAGACTCTCGAGTTGCAGCTTCTGTCTGACGGAGGCTGAGCAATCACAGCAGTTATAGCCTCCTGGGAGGAGAGGGAATGTACCACCATCCCAAAGTAGTAATATAACTTCGCTTGCCAAGGAACTCAAAATTCTTGCAAGGAGTAACTGAAGGAACAATATAAATCAAAACACAGAAAGGGATGAACACCTAACTGTGAAAAACAAACAGAAGTCTGAAACTTTTTCAATTTACACATTATTTTTGCACTCTCACTTGCTTAAAAAATAAAGACTAAAGACTCATTTTCAAATCATGAAAAAGATTCCTCCCAAGTTTGCCTTAAAATACTTTAAAACTGAGAAAACAACATTGTTCTGGTAAAGCTAACTGGATTTTACAAGCATATTATCACCCTACATAATGTTTGCTTAACTAACTGAAGTGACTATTTTACTCATTTCTCAATAAACTGAAGTTTTACCCAAATGTGTATTTAGATTATATATATGGCAGTAGTACAGTGCACCAGGCTGCAAGGATGATAAAAAAGCTTATTTTGTATAGTTTACCACAAATCAAAGGGTGTTACCCCTGTTACCACACTGGAGGAATCTAACGAGAAGCAAACCTCCAGCAGGGAAATTAACGTAAGGCTTTGAATGTAGGTGCTTGGTTAAAAGCACCATTTAATGCAACTACCATTGTTTTCAACCACAAAAGGCAGGGCTGGATTTTGCGCCCTGCCTTTTGCGATTGAAAACAACAGGAGATGCGTTTAAACCTAAGCCTCACATTAATTTCCCTGCTGGGGTTTTGCTTCTCTTTAGATTCTCCCGGCATGGTAACGTGGGCAAGCATTCAAAGTTAATAGTAAAGAGTTAAACTAATTCAGCAACAAAAATATGTAATTTCTGGTATGCACTTCATAGCTGAAAGAATAAAAAGGTGTAAGAAGCAACTTACATTGAAGCACAAATATAAGAAAATACACCCATTAAAAATCCACTTAGAATTCCAAAGCTGTCGCTTATGCACAACCCTATTTAACTAGTCCCATATTCAATGACAACCATTTTCAAACCAATTTCATTCTAGTAAGAAATTTTCTTGGTCTGCAGTGGACTTACATAGTGTTCTGGAGACAATATATTTATATGGACAATTTACTTTTAACAAACATTTCTACATTCAATAAGGAGGAATGTGCATTGAGGGAAACAAGCATAGGGAATAGTGCATTGAGGGAAACAGTTGCCATTCTTCATCACGAATCACAACCACTTGCTGCCAGGCTGGTGTAGCCTGAGTAGAAACAGCTGATATTGTGAAGGATGCAAATGTACATGTGCTGAATTTATAGGCAGTTAAATCTTTTACAAACATTATTCAAAACTGGGTTTGAAAAAACGTTTAGACTTCATTATTCCTGGGACATCACCCATTAGTGCAGTGATTATGCTAATGAGCCCTGAGCTACATTATTATGCTATTAAAACAACTAGGCGCCCAACAACTGTTCCATTTTCCAGTCTATTTAACAAGATGAAGATGCAACTCGCCATATATTTGGCTGAGCAGAGCAAAGGCCTATCTATGTTCAGCTTACTGACATTCCTTTGTCCAACAGCACATACTGTAACTTTTGAAAGCCACTTATGGTCAACTCCAAAATGTCAGAAAATGTTCTTGGGCATCAATGGGTAGAACCTTACTGACTCTGAAAATGGCTTTTCAAGATAATCCAAATTTTTAATTGTAAAGATGACTAAAGAGCAGAAAACTGCTAGAGAGAGATGCCAGGTTAGAGTATATATTCCTGTCCACCTTGCTGCACCATCTTAGGATGGTGGTTTCCCCATGCTCCAACTTAGGATGTTTACAAATGAGACGGTAGCCCACACCAGGTGGGTGTCCACTTGCCTGTTTGTTAGACGTTTGCCCCCACCAGCCACATGGCCACTACTCACTGGACACTCAGCCCTCACCCATGGCATGGTGTTGGAACATGGGGAGCCTGCCATGTGGGCGAATCCAGCTAACGTTCACCCACGTGTCTGCATCCCATCAATTAGGTTGCGTGTAGCATCATGTGTAAATGTCCACCAGCACCATAGTGTCATGGGTGAAAAGCCAAGAACGTTCTGAGGAGTGAAGACTTTCAGCTCCTTTCTCCACTCTTACTCTCAGTGGCACACATGTAACACCCACCTTAAAAAGCAAATGTACACCAAATTCAGACATGTATTGTCCCAGCTCAGCTCCCTCTTTAGAACCTACTCCCTTCTCCACACCTCAAATCCTTGGCCCACTGCCGGCACTGGTTCATGTCCCAGGTGTAGCCGTGATGCGCCAATTGGACCAAGATGTCTTGGAACACCACCTCTTTCCTGTAGCACTTCATCAGGACATATTGGACATTTTGCTCCCCCTACAGAGCAATGAAGGCCTTGGTATCTTCCTCAGTCCAGGGAATGTGGCGTTGGCGGGCAGACTGGTAGGCAGAGAGTGACTGTGATTGTGCAGTGCTGGTTGTTGCCTGGCTGTTGGTTTGAGTCATGGTGCTGGTAATCCTCCGCAAGTCGTTATGGAGAATGTAATGAAAGAGCACTGGGCAAGTACTGCCAACCAGGAAGAGCCAGGAAAATGCATGTTTGAAAATGGGGTGGTGGGCTTTTAAGGTAGACGTTACATATGCGCCAGTGAGAGCGAAAGTGGAAAGAGGGATCGGAAGCAGTCACTCCTCAGAAAGCTCTAGGCTTTAACACCTTCGACTCTATGGTGCTTGGCAGACTGCATGTGCTTAGGCTACATGCAACCAAATTGATGGGATGCAGACACGTGGGCGCACATTAGTGTGCATCCACCCTCACAGAAGGTTCTACATGCTTCTGGTCCCCACCATGAGTAGGTGCTGCATGTCTGTTGGTTCATGCCCAGTGGGGGCAAACACCCACGTGGTGTGGGCTACCGTCTTGTCTGTTAACACCCAACAGTTGCGGGGAGGGGGTGCCTCTGTCATACTGATCAGGGTAGCTGCAGCTCTCCCTATAGGGAAAATCTTCCTGTGTTGAAAGGGACAGTGCAGTGTGCTCAGCTGGCACCCAATGCTGGGTTGGTCAGTCCACAAAAAGAAAACATTTGATGTCACCTTTATTTAACAAAGATGGCCATCAAGTCTTATGTTAGGAGGGGGTCCCATACCACCATTTCGCACTGGTCCCCAGTTCCCTGAATCCAGCATGCTGTAGGGAATTGGGAGAAGATTCAGCACTATTTTCATTCATGCATTATGTGGATGGAAAGTGAGGATTCCCTGAAAAACACAGCTTGAAGTTCTCCTAAGATGCAGTCCTAGCCCTATCAAAGACAACTGGACTCCCCATTGACTTCAATAGCATTAGGATTGCTAATGCTATGGATTAACAGATGGCAAAATGAGGCAAAATTTTCTTGGAAGCTTCTCTGTCAGACTAATAGAGGAGCATCTCAGGAATGGTTATTATTTATTTTATTTTTATTTTATTAAAACATTTGATATCCCGCCCCTCCTGCCAAAGGCAGCTCGAGGCAGCTTACAATATATAAAAGTATAAAAACACACACAAACAGCAACATCTAAAAAAGGGGGAAGAGGGGGAAAGGGGGAAACACACACCCACAAAAGAGGAGGGGGGGGGAAATATAAATCTTGACAGAACTCCCAGGGGCATACTATAAAGCAGATCTACAGCA
The DNA here is from genome assembly GCA_003113815.1 of Sphenodon punctatus. Lineage (NCBI taxonomy): Eukaryota > Metazoa > Chordata > Lepidosauria > Sphenodontia > Sphenodontidae > Sphenodon > Sphenodon punctatus. Next base: position 21,955 of record QEPC01011255.1, on the reverse strand, counting down.
GGAAATTGTGTTCACTGTGTTTTTCCCATTGCCACCAATGGGGAAAATGCAGTGAACATGGGTCCCTAGCTTTAGCTCACTGGATGGTAACAATATACTAACAACAGAGAAGGTATAACAGATCTATAATAATATAGATGGCAACAATAGAGACATACTAATCCTAGGAAGGCACACTCCAGAATTCCACTCTACTCCTATGGCAAGGAACTGAAACCCTCACAGATCAGTTCCCTTGAAAACAGACTTGCAATACTCAGAGTGTCATTCAGATATTCAAAAAGGCTGTGAAACTCAACTGCTTGTATGCAACAACTTGGCTACTGAGAACAATGCTGCCTGGACTTCACAACCTAGAGTCGGCAGGACACTGGGCTTTTTATTCCTGGCTCTGCCATTATCTGTTGACGTGGTGTGACTTTGGGCAAAGCAGGGGACACGTTGTCTCTCCTTATATGTTTTGCAGAATGGAGAAACAATGAAACCCCAATACATTGCTTGAGGACTTCTGACAAATAGAGAATGGAGAGGAAATGCAGAAAGGAAACACACAAACTGCAAATAAACAACAAAAGAACAAATGTTGCTCCAAACATTAAGACAAAGTGGTCTGAATGATCTCTTTTACTGGATGTTGTTGGTGGAAATAAGCAAGCTTTCAGGACACACAAGGCCCTTTCTCAGGCATGTAGTATAGTCAACAGACATATATACCTGTCCTACATTTGCTCATTTTATATAGAGGGGGCATGGAAAGGATGGGAGTGGATAGAACAAGGTGGGAAGGGGATAAAGAGAGAGATGTTCCAGACATTGCAGAACAGTTGTAAGATTATATATTGGTGTAGAAGACAAACTTAAATACAATAGGTAGCGTATACAGCAATATATAATCTTACAGCTGTTTTTAAATGTCTGGCACATCTCTCTCTCTCTCTCTCTTTATCCCCCTCCCATTCCCACCTTGTTCTATCTACTCCCATCCATTCTATGCCCCCTCATATACAACTACTCTACGTTTGCTCAGTTCATATATTTCTACTGGCTACGCTACGTGCCTGAGGAAGGGCCCTGTGTGGCCCAAAAGCTTGCTGATTTCCACCAACAGCAGTTAGTCCAATAAAAAATATCATTTAAACCACTGTCTCTCTCTGTCATTTGGGACCAACATGGCGACCACACTCTTTCTCTCTGGATTCCAAACATTAAAGAAGAGGTGGGGTTTAGCATTGGGGAACAAGAAAACCATTAACACTGGGGGCTAAAGAAATGCAAGTTTAGTAACACACTGAAGTACGCATTTATATTAACGCCTTCAACGATACCCGTGTTTTCCTTTAAGTGAAAAGCTAAGAATACGCTGAGCTATTCACATACGCAGCGGTACACCAGAATACTATTTAGCAACTGGGATGCAGGCTTGTAGATCTTTCTACCTCTTTCCTTACACAAATTTTACTACATCTCTGACTTCTAGTTAGCACATCTTATTCTAATCTAAAAGATACTTTTAAAATTCCATATTAAATACTGCAGTGATGGAGAATTTTGCCTTCCTAATACACACAGGGGCATGAGTAACTGGAGGAGCATCAAACCCTTCCTGGGCATTTACTTCAGGAGGGGTAGTGCTTAGTGCAGGCACCCTACTGAACGCCTCAGCCTGAGGGAGGGAGGATCCTGCCAGTCCAGCATGTGCTTATAAACCGGTGCACCTGCCTGGGGACAGGTGCTGTCATGGGTGCCTCCAAAGGGCAATGCCAAATGGTGTCTTCCCCCCCCGCCCCCCCCCCTTCGGCAGCGACAGGTGGGATTGGATTGCGGAGGGATTAAAGAACAGAAAGGGACTCTGTTAATGTTTTAACTAGTCTGAGGATTAGAGATGTGAATGGTTGGGGAGTGGGGGCAGGATCAGCAACGACCCCACTGCAAGAGGGTGGGTACAGGCTTGTGGGGTGGGTACACATCCAGGTGAGAGATGGGGGGAGCATCTGGGGATTGGGAACTCCCTTTTGTGAGAGGCAAGGTGGTGGGTGGGATGGGAAGATGGGTGGGTTTTTGTTGCATGGGGGTGAGTTAAGGAGCATATATAGGTATGATGGGTATTGTGTATTTTATTGTTTCAATCACTGTAAACTGCTTGGAAGTAAGTCATGGATGCGCACAGGGAGGGGTGGGATTTATTTTATATGTATTTTATGCAATATTGTTGTAAACCACCCTGAGCAATTTTGGAATAGGGCAGGATATAAGTAAAAAAAACAAAAAACAACAACATATCCCCACTCATTTGATTCTACCCAAAATTGGGTGATACTAACAAAGAAGAACAAATGAGGACACAGTGATACTGGATGAGGTGATTCTCAAGGTCCCTTTCAGCTCTGGGATTCTATGATGCTGGTTCTACTTGTTGCTGTGCTATTCAGCCCCCACATTAAACACAAGTCTCTAGAGTACATCTTCATAAACTAAAATGGCCTTTTATTTTCCACCAATATTTTCCTAAAGTTTAGATTAGATTAATCTGCTATCAATAATTAAATGTCACAACTTCCAGGAGAGCAATGGTGAAAATATTCATCACTATTTAAACATCTATCAAATACCATGGACCAAGGGTACTTCTGGAGGGAAGAAAAAAAACAATCTTTCCTTTCCTAGATTTATGTATGTATTTGGTGAATGCCCAGGATGAAATCATGGAATACATCACAGTTAGCCTTGTGTTAATATTTCATGTAAACGTGATATAAGTGGTTTTTCCTGACTGCTGGCTCTGCTAACTCAACAGGGAATCCAAGTCAAGTCGTGTTCCTTCTCATTCAGGCATCACAAGTAATCAAGATTCTGCAATTGCAATTTAAATAAAACCCTCTCAAAGTACAGAAGCTTGAACGCAGACCAGTTTGATGTCACATAGTTCTGCTGCTGAACACAACTAGTCAAATAGCTCCTAGTTTTTGAAATTGGTTTGTCTGCTTAACCAGTAGCAACAAACATTTAATTGCAGAATACCTAATTTGCAAATTCATTTACAATGAAGCACTAAACTAATTACACTGAATAAGATTTCTCCTGTGATGACAATACACACACATTTATTTATTTTTACAAAAAATGCAAGGACACAGTTATGAACAGTTATTTTAATAGCCCACAGATCTGAAATACAAAACACGCAAAACTCGCTTTGCCAAAATCTATTGATGAAATTCTTTTCTTATTTTACTTTGCCTACTCTAGCACTGAGCCGCTGCGTGAAAACAACAGTCTTTCCACTGACAACCATCATGATTAACGAGAAGGCTTTACATCGATTGGTCAATAATGACATCATTTTATTGTCTTCTTTCAAATGGAATAAAGGATTTGGAGCAGATGATAAGCAAACAATGAACTCTAGTAGGAGATACATCTTGATGCCCTTTGCCTTAATTGCTGTTGCTTTAAGAGGAGCCAATCTCATTGTATAATAGAGAAACCACGGTGTGTAAACCTTATTGCATCTTATTCTATTCCTTGGAAGTGCCCACTACTTTAAAACAGATATTCACTAAAACAAAAAACTTAACAGTTTAAAAAGACACTTAAATGTACAAGAGTTTTCTTAAAATACACACAAAAACACAATTCAGTACAATTACAATTCAAAACACCTTCCACTTCATACATTGTAACAAAACATAAACTCAAAAAAACATAGAAATTAATTCACGCTTAGAGCAATATTTAATATTTTATCGTCAACATACATGTAATATATATGTACTACGTTCCTTACCATACATACTTCATTTTTTTCAATA
>QEPC01011253.1:5380-16323 GCA_003113815.1 Sphenodon punctatus | reverse complement strand
AAATGTTTTGTTTTAATTATAAAGATGTCATTACTGCTATTAAAGAACTCATTTTTAATTTTACTAGACTGGTTTTGTAACTTTATTGGGTCACAGAATTTTCCATTTTGGGTCGCAGAATTTTCCATTTTGGGTCGCAGAATTTTGGAAAATATTTTGCAGAAGAATTGGGGCCCTGCACATAATCACTGCTGAAACTCATTCCCTCTCATTCGACAGGCTGAACGCCATTGTGTGCCTGCCTGTGCCTTCTACCCCTCACCAATTGCGAAAGTTTTTGGGTGCTGCTAACTATTGTCGTCAGTGGATACTGGGTTATGCCCAGTTGGCTCAACCTCTTTATTCTGCACTGTCCTCTGACCCTTTTCTCCTGTCTCCTGAAGCTGTACAGTCCTTCCAGAATTTAAAAGCAGCTTTAACCTCTCCCCCTGCACTTGCTCGACCTGACTATTCCAAGCCTTTCACCCTGTTCTGTCATGAGTCTGAGGGCTTTGCCCTTGGGGTCCTCACTCAACCTTTTGGCCACCAGAACCGCCCAGTTGCCTATTTTTCCACCCGCCTTGACCCTGTTGCTAGGGGTTTTCCCCCATGTGTCAAGGCTGTTGCTGCAGTGGCGGAACTAGTGGAAAAATCCTCTCCTCTGGTTCTCGGTCACCCCCTCACTGTGGCTGTTCCTCATGCTGTATATTCCTTACTTACTCACCGCCAATCTCAACTTCTATCTCCCTCCCGTTTGACCCGCTTTGAACTGTCTTTGTTGGCTCCTGAGAATGTTACTCTCCAGCGTGTTTCTGCTTTAAATCCTGCTTCTCTTCTGCCTGCCTCTGACTCTGACGACATGGCTCTTTCTCATGACTGTGTCTCTCTTGTCTCTCACTCTACCTCCCCTGGCCTTGACTTAACAGATGTGCCACTTGCTCACCCTGACTGTCATTTGTTTGTTGATGGTAGCTGCTACTGTGACCACAAAGGGTTACATGTTGAGTATGCGGTTTGCACGCCCTACGCTGTCTTGGAGCAAGGCTCCCTCCCCTTCCTTCGCTCAGCTCAGCCAGCTGAACTGATCGCATTAACCCATGCCTGTATCCTGTCTGCCAATCAGCATGTCAATATTTACACTGATTCTTGCTATGCCTTTGGCGTTTGTCACTCCTTTGGCACTATTTGGAGAGAAAGAGGGTTCCTTACTTCCTCGAGTGCCCCTATTTCTCACGGACCTCTGGTCTTTTATCTGCTTTGCTACTTCCCTCTCGTGTGGCTATTATACATGTCAGGGCACACTCTTCATCTCACTCTTTTGAAGCCCTAGGGAACAGATTTGCTGATCAGACTGCAAAACGAGCAGCAATATCTGGCCTTTCTCTCTGTCTCGTTGCTGCAGTTTCCTTTTCAGATAATTCTCTGGCTGATGTCCCCTCCCTTGAAGATCTTGCTGCCCAGGAAGCTGCTGCCCATCCCTCGGAACAACGCATCTGGATGTGATCTGGGTGCTCCCTGGATTCTGATGGCATCATGCGCCACCCTGATGCACGTCCAGTAGCACTGCGTGCCTTGGTGCAGCATTTGGCTCGAGTGTCTCACATAATGACACACTCTAGCAAAGGGGGGATAGCTGCAATGATTTCTGCCTCTTGGTTTGCCCCTTTTGTCACTACTGAAGCCCGCCATGTTACTAAATCCTGTGCCACCTGCCAACTGTTCAACCCGGCTCGTGCCCAGCCTTGTCACCCATCCTCCCGCCCATGGAGTGACGGGCCCTTCCAGAACCTCCAGATAGACTTTGCTGATTTACCCCCGGCACAAGGTTACAAGCACATGCTGGTAGTTATCTGCCTTTTCTCTGGCTGGACTGAGGCCTACCCTTGCCGCCGAGCTAAAGCTACTACAGCTGCCAAACACCACCTCCGAGACCTTATACCATGCTTTGGAATTCCCTTGTCCATTGACCGTGATCAAGGCTCACACTTTACTGCAGACATTATCAAAATTCTGTGTGAAACTTTGCAAATCCGTCTTTTCTTTCACACCCCGTACCACCCACAAAGCAGTGGCATGGTGGAATGGAAGAACTCTGACTTAAAAACCAGACTTGCTAAAATAACTCATGAAACTGGTCTTAAATGGCCTGACGCCTTGCCTTTAGTACTCATGGCCATCAGAGCTACTCCCATTCGCAAGCATGGACTCACTCCACATGAACTGGGTTTTGGGAGAGCCATGCGACTGGGTCTAGCCCCTACATCCAGACAGCGAAAAGATTTGTCTGGCCTTGATGACTCTATTACACAGTATGTTCTTTCTCTTTCCAGAACTTTGTCAACAGCTCACCAGAGTGCCAAAGACGCCTATATTCCTTCAACCACGGAACCCTGCCATCCTTTCAAGCCAGGAGACTGGGTATTGTTGAAAGAGTTCAAAAGAAAGAACTGTCTAGCGCCTCGTTGGACAGGCCCACACCTGGTATTGCTTACTACTCATACTGCAGTGAAACTAGAAAACAAAAATGCCTGGATTCATGCTTCCCATTGCAGGAGGGCTGATGCTCTTCCTGATAAAGACCAGCCCCCAACCTGTGCCTGATCAAAATAAACTGTTTCTGCCTTTTGTTAAGGGGGGTTTCCACAGTTCTCAGCACAACCTGAGTGGAAAGAGCTCCCCTCGAGAAAGACGTTCTTTAGACTCTGCTAATACCTTTTTGCTAGTAATAGAAAAGCTTCGCATTGATTTAAATGTATCTAACTGTTGGATTTGTGCCTCTAATCCCTCCCACTCCTTTGAGGGTATTCCTATGCATGCACATCCACTCAATCACAGTGAATTAAAGTTCCCCGTGTACTCAGAGCTACCCCCGATGCCACTTGGGAGGTGGTCAGATGCAACATTTCTGAATACATTTACATTAGGACCCCTCCCCTGGCCTCGTTTTGCCTGCGCTGTTATGACACGGGGCTGTTTGTTGGTGAATCCACCTGCAATGCCACCATCGTCAAGAATGGGATTACATTAAATCTTAACAACACATTCTTGCCTGACCTCACTCCTGCATACTTTAACCTAACAGGTTATTACCACCAAGTGTTTATTTATGCACACACCTGTAGCTGTGGAATTACTGCCCTGGTGAGCCACTATTTTGTGTGTGGCAACAAGGCCTATAAGCATTTTCCTGCAAATTTCCAAGGTTCTTGTTTTATAGGTACCATTTTCCCTGCCATTCGGTTGCCCCCTACCCTGCCCCAGGGCCCTGTGTGACACCGAAGGGAAATAACAGAGGCCCAACGTTATTGGGGTATAACCATTCCTGCTCTGGGAGTGGGCCTCACAATCCGAGAGCTCAGACGAATTTCTAGGGTCCTAGAAGAAGTGGCCAACTTAACAGCTGACACTTTTCAAAGTATAGCCACTGAAATGGACAGCATCAGGCAAATGGTTTTGCCTTGGATTTCACTTTGGCCAGCAAAGGTGGGGTGTGTGCTTTAATAAAAAGTGAATGTTGCACCTACATACCAGACAACAGCTACACCATTTTTCAAAATGCACAGCATCTCAAATCTGCTGTGGCAAAGCTCCATGAATCACAAAATTGGGGTTTGTGGTCCTGGCTCACTGATCTGTTTCCAGATATCCCAGGTTGGATCAAGCACAGGTTATTTTTATTGTTTGCTGTCATTTTAGCGCTAGACCTTTTCCTTTTGCTGTGTAAACTGCTCCTTTGGTGTGTTAAGAGTTTAGCTTCCTCTAATTCAAAATCTAGACCTGCTCCCTTGTTTGCTGCTATAACTCTGCCTGCTGCTCCCCTGTGCAAGGGATTTCCCCAACTAGCCCCAGCTATACCAAGGCCCCGCATTCCCCTGAGGGTCCGTAGACAGAAGCGGTGGTTCATTTGGTGATACTTTTCTCTAAAGTATCAGAAGGGGGGAATTGATGAAGAAAAACCTATATTTCTGTTTGCCCTATGGTACCCTCTGCCACCTTAGACAATATTAAGAGCTTATAACCTGTAGTTACCCCGCCATGTTAGGAATGCTTGCTTCGCCCTTTAAATTAGACAGGCTCTGTTTCTCCTCACATAGATAAGCTCATCTTTGAAGATTACCTTGCATATAGGGAGGATTCCTTTAACTCAAAAATGCACCTGGTTTCAGTCTAGATAAGACCCTCCCTATTCCTCCGTAATTTCACTCCTATCTAAACTTAGAAGTGAACTGTCTTTTCTCTAAATAATGAGTTTGAGAGTTATGCTGTAATATTCTTCTTCTGCGCCAAAGCAACAAACCATGTATGGGCTTTCCACCCAAGGATTTCTGTATAAAGAATGTACTGCCCTTTGTTGTGTGTGCTCAGGATTTGATGATCCTAGAGGCCCGCAACACGTTGTGTATCTGCTGAATAAAGAGCATCTGCTGTTTGCATCTGCAGCCTCCTCATCTTAAATCTTTCACCCACGAAAATCCACATCACCCCCTCTCCCAGTTTAAATGCTTGTGGGAATAATAGAGTTAATAGTTGAGTGAATGTGTGAAAAGGAATTTGTTGAAATTCCTGTGTGTGTATTCCCCAGTGACTGAGTACTTGCGGAGTCTCAAGAGTTAAGTTGCTTGTTAGTAATCGTGAAGATTTTTCCCCTGTGTAATTTGAGTCAGTGGTTGTTGGATTCTTGTGTGAGAATCCTGTATGAGTTAAATTAGGTACTATGGGAAATTGTGAATTTAAAGACTTTCCTCCCTGCCAACAGGGAGCCCGGCTTGGTTTATGTACATAATTTATGGAAGAAAGGTGTGTAAATATTTAAAGGTGTGGAACAGGTACACCAGAGCCCAGCCGGAACTGCAGTTTCCTATATTTGGCTCTTTTGACTTAGATAAAATAGCTTATCTTCGCGGAGTTTTAAGATCAAAAGGATGCAAAATTCATTGGACCCAATGGTCAGCATGTGTTGATTGGTTTACTGAGGCTTCCAGACGTGAGCATGAACCTGAAATCAGGTCTCTGTTGGACTCTCAGGACAAATTAGAAACCCAGCTCAAACAGTTAATTAGTGGTCAGGTTTGTATACCTGATACTCCAGCACTGTCTCTGTATGTTCAATTTGGCTTGCCTGAGGGTGCGAATGAAGAAACTCCTGAGGAATTGTTGGATTTTTTCAGCCCTGTATTTCTGCCCCTGCGGCAGCCCTGGGGAGCCCAGGCTGCACAGTTGCTGCTGTTGCCAGCATCTGTGCAGGCGGTTCCCCTCTCTGATAGCACGGGCAGAGTCGGTGCATCTGGGTCTGTGCTCGGGTCTGTTCCAGGAGTGTCCGCTCCTCTACGGGCGCAGGCTGGCACTTCACTGAGTTCTGATGCTGTTGCTTCTGCCAGAAGCTCGGCTATTTTTAGTCCCTTTACAAACCATGCTGGAACTGCCCAGCATAGAAAAGTTTTCTGTCCTGACCGGGGGGAGGCAAATGAAGAAGTGCAACAAGTCCATGTTCCGTGGTCACCCACTGAGCTGAAAAAGTTGGTGAAAGAATTTTCTAACATTAGAGAGAAACCGCAAAAGTTCAAAGATGAGCTTCAAACTATCATAAACCGTTATGACCCTAATTGGGCTGATTTGAGTCAGTTGCTGAAGGCTGCTCTCCCTCTTGAGCTGCACCAAAGATTATTTGCTGCAAGTAATTGGCCAGCAAAGGCGCCGACAGCTCAGGAGCTGAAAGCAGTCCGTACTTCACTGTTGGAAGCTATTTTGGAGGTTTGCCCCTCCCAAGATGGACTAGTAGTCCTGTCTTGGGCTGCATTAGTTTTAATTGGTTGACATCATGTGAATAACTTTGTTTCAAATTCCACCGGTGTGTAGAGCAATTAAATGAGAAATTTTAAGACCTTTCAGTTACTTGGATTCAAAGAAAAGCATGCTGCTATCTCATCCTGGTCAGAAAACTTGGCCGGGAGAGAAAGAGAGAAACGGGGAAGTAGGAAGTAAATTATAGTACCACTAGTGTGGCCAACTGGAATGTTGGACAGCAGATGTCCGGTTCAATGTGGCCTATTGGACCGAACATTTCACTCTTCCACCTCTTTCTATTACCCAGGTTACTGGTTTCTGTCCAGGCACCTATAACATTTTCTTTGTTTTATTTTGGAGCAGCTTGAGAAGCTGTAATTTCTTTCATTTTTGCAGAACGTTAAGTCCTTTGTTATTTTAATTGTGTGTTATAGTTTGTTACTGGAGATGCCTGTTTACTGGATTGCTCAACATTTAGATTTATCAGTTATGTTGTTTGTTCCATTTTCCTGTGATTTTTGTACTTTTCAGTACTCCTGTAGTTTAATGTGAATTTAAGTGTGCCCTGTGCTGATGGCATGACTGTTGGCTATGGAGGGTTGTGTTGGATGGCTGTGAGTTGTTCATGTAAAAAAGAAGGTGATGTTAAGGAAACCAGGAGAATATTCAACTCCTGAATTATTTTGTTCCATCGGTGCATGGTTAGGGCAGAATGATGCAATGGTTACAATTGCCTTCCTGTATGTTTGTTGGTGTGATGTATGTTGTGTACTATGTATGCTGCTATACAGAAGTATTCCATGTGCCAAGAGGTGAAAGCACATGAATTGAAGGAATGCTGGCCTGGCTTTTGCACTGTTGGATCTGACAGACAGCTGCTGTCATTTTGAACTGTGCACCTACAGAGTCCAGGCCGGATACACAGGCCCTAGACAGAGCCTGAACAAATTTAAACCAGTTGGGTTTTACTCCTGAAAATTTGGGAAGAGTTAAATAGCTAGCACCCAAAATGCATTTGGGTTAGAAGTAAAATATTGATGGTTGTCATTAACAGATTTACAACTGAAATTTGAAGAACATCCATTCCTCAAGAGGGTTTATTGTTGCCTATTGTAAAGTGGTCACCTGGACTTGCACCATGGATACTGACACGAAAATAATGCGTGCCAGGCATGGATCCATAGGTCCCTTTTTGGGTTCCTCTGCAGCTTTTGTGGATTTAGACTCTATACACCTATATGTTTTGTCCAGAGGTGGCACTTGTACAGAACAGTGGGAAATAAATCCTCATTGTGACATCCTATCCCCAGGGCCTATGTTCAAATGGGTATTGGATGTTCCAATTAGTTTGGAAGGAAAGAAATTACTCAGACCTAGAGACTGGTGGATCGATCAGTGGTTGGCTCCGGGGTTACCCAGACCAATTGAAACATTTTATATAGAGGCCCACACAGTCTCTTGTGAGGAGGATTACGGACAGAGATCAGATAGCCCTTGGACACATGTTTTCATATATAACAATTGGTTTCTGCCTCATGGTGTGGTCCCTGGTTGTATACATTTGGCCCAGCAGACAAAAACTAAAATAATGTGGGTCCTTAGAAAAGAAGGAGCAATTAAAATTGGTTATGATGGGACCAAGTGCTCAGATTGCCAACTAAGAAAGACCAATGGCCCGTACAAACTGCCATCTTAGTTCAACTAAAATGCCTTATGCAAATGAGGAAAAGGGCCAAAACGAATTCATGATTTTAACAGCTTTCCCTGTTTTTGCTTAGTAGAGTTAATTAAGTATTTTTGAAAGAGAGTTTCCAATGAAATGTGGTTAGGTAAGAACCAGCATGAAGATAAGATGAACAGACGGAATGTCAGTGTGTCTGCTCCGTGCAGAACCGTACCAGAAAATTGATGTGTGTGTGTCAAAAAAAACCTTAGTGAAGTGGAACTAAAAAGTTTTGGTTTAATATTATCTGCATTGGTACAAATGTGTCTTAGTCAATTAGGTTAAGTATGTTTAATAAGTGGTAGTTGCTGCTGTGACCCATTTAAGAGTTAATGAACAGAATAACCCAAGCGGTTGGCTTTACAATTACCTAGTGTAATAAAGGGTTAAGTGGAAAGTGAAGCTGCTCTTCCCCGTACTCAAGTGTGCAGTTCCCTTTAAATTAACTGATTACTGATTTGACAACGTGGCAAAATGTTTGAAAAAAACGGCCACTGGCTGCAAAACCAAAACAAAATTAAGTATTATTTATAACAGTTTCAATGGTTTGGTGTTCACATAAAAAGAAAAAGGGACGCAGTGCTAAAGGATCATGTTGCGTTCCAGTGCCCACAAGGACACATCTCCCCTCGCACAGCTCGGAAGCATAGCTTGAGGGGGAGGTGAATAGAAAAGCAGCTGTCTTTCCGCCAGCAACAGACAGAGTACGCTTTCATTACAGGCAGCAGCCAAGACCTTTCAGACACTCAGAGTCAGAGATATCTCAGCTCAACTTGATTTGGGATGCGATTTTCTACACCACTGCCATTGAGTTAACCCCTTGGTACCCAAAGGACATTGCAGACCCTGTTGCTGCTTGCAATTGCCAACGAAAAGCCCAGTCAGTACTGTTGCCCAAAATCACTAAGTACACTTACTGGTTTCCTGGTATGCTACTGGTATGGTACTGCTCCAGGAGGGTACATGTTTTTACACCCTCCTATGGTAGTGGGCCAAAATGTTGATCCAGAGTATTGGTTGTACTTTTTCCGGGTATTTTCTGGGTATTTTTTCCTCTATTTTTGCTCGCGTGCCTCATGCGTGATCCACTTGAGCAAAAGGGGGGTATATAAGGAAAAATTGGTAATGAAAATTGGTAATGAAGAAAATAATTGTACACTTTTTCTTTTTGTGTAAATTAATTGCAGCTGTGGATTTTTTTGGGTCCTTCAGCTTGTTTCAGCTGATCCCTAATACTGATTCCTCATGCTTGATTAAATAGCTTGTTTTAATTTGTTGTTGTGGCCTGACAGAATTTTCAGGCCTACCCCATGTGATTAAGCTTGCATTTTAAACAGCATTTGCTGAAGCTTACATATTAAATAGTATTTAGATGTATTTAGTTGACTGTGCATTGTGTATTTGTGTTTTAGAGGTAAACAAACACTAATATTTGTGTGCAAAAGTTTTTTTCCCATCAGAACAGAATTACTTCTCAAAGAATTTATCTCATGGTTTGGGATTCCTTTGCCTGGTAACAATGGTGAGTGTGCTTATTCTTTCCAACCTGAGGGGGGGCTGGCAAGGCCCTATGGATACAGCAAAACCTTTTGCTGCTCAGACCTTTTTCAGTTTGCAGAAAGCAGTAAGATAGAATGTCATTTTAAAAGCAAACCTCAATTGGTTAAGGACTTTTGCTTTTAACCCTTCTGCTCTTGAGATCATCATGCATCAAAAGACTAATAAACCCAGAGGGGAAGGCCCATAAATCTATCCCACCACAATTGAAATGATCATCAATTTGTTTGATGAAACTGTGCTGTCTTATTCTCAAGCACTAATGAAGTGTGTCAAGACTTTTTGGTCCTAGATCGAAAGAAGCTCTTTTCCAGGAACTTCGTGAGGCCTGCCATGACCTGCAGCACGGTGACGAGGTCCTCATGGAAAGCCACCAAAGAAATAACAGCCGTCCAGCTGCATTGGTGAGACTTTTTCAAGTACTTTTTGCAAACAACACAAACACTAAGTTCCAGGCACCTGCACCCTGGAGTCACACCTCTCAAGGTGGACCTCTGCACCTGTAGAAATAAGGTCAGAGGGGCAGGAGAATGTGCTAGAAACCTCTTCCCTGCCACCCACCCAAGAAGAGAATTTGCCCCACAAAGAGAAGAGGATTTGCAACTACAAGCCAAGAAGAAAAAGACTTTTAGGTGATTTCACCTTATTGAAAAAGAAATAGACTTGTAGGTGTTTTTCTACTGGATCCAGCTCTTTGGTTTCGTACAAGTCTGCATCATCATCACCACCATTGTTGTTTGCCTTGCCCAAGAAAACAAATGAACTTTGCACACTGACATGCTAATGCACAGATACATACCCACTAATGATAAATGCCTAGTGCATAGTGTTAATTGTTATGAATTAAATGGTTGTAATATTTTGTGTGTTTAAAGGTTAAATTTGGGTCCATTTACCCTTATGCTGTGAAAAATATTTTGTTTCTGAAGTGTTAAATGTTTTTGAATGAGTGCAAGAGGTAACCACTCCATTCCCACACACAGAACCAACATGGGCTAGTATGGGTTACAATAATCCTTCTTGACATTCACCTGGCCAAGGAAGGGCAGGGAAAATATTGTCTTCAGTCTAATAGGTCTATGTGAGAAAATATGCACAAAAGGAAGGGGTCAAAAGCAGGATCCGTGGCTAGTTCCCCTACCCCTGAACTCCAGCTATTATGGACTTCACGGTATGCAATCCTCCTTGCCCTTATATGACTGAACTCATCGCCCTAATTGAACTCTATTCCATTTGTAAAAAATTAGGCCTATAAAAAGTTGCCCTCTGGTGGGAGGGATCTTGTTTTGTTGAAGCTAGTGCCCCTATCGTAAGATTCCTACCTACCTTTCCCCAGGGCAAACTAGAAGACTGAGGCCCAAAACTATTGAGATATCCCCATGCCTGAATTGGAGTTGCCCTCTCAATGGGTAATATCAAACAGGAGACTGACTGCGTCTACTACCTTACTGGGGGAGGGGGTGAGCTTAGCCAGTCCGGCCTCCAGGGCCTGTTGCTTCTTGCTGCCAGTGCCTCCTGTGCCTTGTGCAGCATGCGGTGTGACCGGTTCAGAGGTGCTGCTATCACATACACAAGACACCCAAAATACAGCTAGCTTATTAAGCGCATTATGCCATGGAGATATTATATATATAACCAGTTCAGTTGTGCCCTCATAATCAGTTCGTGCTTCACCCACCCAATAACCAGTTTATTTCTGCCCCTGCCCCCATATAATCAATTCACACTGATTTACCAGGTCAGTTGTGCCCCTATAATCAGGTCATGCTGCCCCCACCCATAACCAGTTCATTTGTGCCCACGGGGCAGCGTGAATTGATTATATGGGGGGTGCAAATGAGCTGGTTATGGGGTGCGGGTTTAAAGACAGTATTCCTGTTAGCAATAACTTCATTAAGAA
>QEPC01011244.1:2337893-2362069 GCA_003113815.1 Sphenodon punctatus | reverse complement strand
GCTGCTACTCCAAGCCTCTCCACCCCTGGTGCCTGGAAGCCTGCTCCTCACCTGACTCCTCCTCCCTGTCATGTTTTGCCTTCCAGTGACATGTTTTTGCCACCCGAACTCACCCGAACGCGATCCGAACTGACCAAACTGTTCGGTCATTTCGACGTTCGGAATCTAGTTCGGTTTGGTCGGTTAGGATTCGGGTTCAGTTGTCTGATCAGGCCGAGTTCGGGCCAAACTCTGAACTTCCGAACCGCGTTCGCCCATCCCTAATGGGGAGACAGGGTTCAGTTTGTGGAAGAGAGATGGTCCCTCAAATTGACAGCTGCCAGACCAGTTAGGATATGTGTACTACATTTCCAGGGGATAAAGGCAGTGAGAATTGCAGGAATGAGCTAAGAAAATGTATTGAGTCAGGAAAGCCTGACTTTGCCACTGTCTCATGATTTGACCTTAGAAAAGTCACTTCACCTTTCAGTTTTCTCCTTCACAAAATGGGAGTAATGCTCACATTCATATCTTGCAGGACTGCTGTGAGACTTAGTGTCTGTACAAATGGCAAGTAGGATTCAGTATGCATTTTCTACACTGACACTGTAAGCAAAAAACCCCAAAGGCCTGACATCAGCAAAAAGTGTTTTGTGCATTTCCACCCACGGAAGAGCCACACTCTTTTGAGATAATGTCTCCAAGTGGGTATTCCCAAAAAAACCTTATCACAATAGAGGAAACAGATGTGCTTTGTACTGGCCTTTCTTCATGCCGCTGGAGCCGTGTTTATACAAATCATGGGGGGGGGGGGGGGAGGGTTGGGATGGGGAGAGGAAAACAAGAAGGGGCTATTTCTGTTTACCAGTCTTACTGATTATGTGTAAGCTAAAGATGCTGACTGTTAGTAGTATTGGGGCTTTTTCAGTTGTAGTCTTAATTCAAGCTGCTCAAAATTGCAATTGTTCTTTTATTCTCTTTGGCTCTATGCTGTTAGTAAATCTCTAATGGGTGACGTCTCCATGATCTATTAATGACGAGCTACTGTTCTAATTTTTAATAAACCTTGGTAAAAGTTCTCTTAAACCCTAGGGAATGTGTGGAATATAAATTTAGCCCTCCTGTGATTGGGTGGGGGGGGAATCACTACATTAACCTGGTATTTTGGGTCTGAGAGCACCCATGTTTGTCACCACTGGAAAAATCCCTGGGGATATCTTTGATAGTATTAAGTGTTGCTTAATGTTCAAAAGAGGAAATTTAATTAAATATTGTAATGTATAGTACAAAGACACCACTATATAGGAAAGATATTTGGAGTCAGACCCCAATACTTTTAGTGTGCAATGTACTCTTTTGCATTATCGGTCAAACTGACCCTGTATTTCAGAAACATTGGGTATTTTCAGACGTTACGAGATCACGCTCAACCACGGTCAATTCCACGGTGGGGCCAAAGCACTCTGAACGTCTCTTCGGCGGCCGCCAGATGTTCACTACAGTCAATACCCACATGGGGTCAAATTCAACCACGCTTCCGGACCTCCGGCCCGGACCATCTCCGAAAGCGTGGTCAAAGAGATTCCCAGTGGGAAACAAAAAAAAGTAACGTCTGGACGGCAATCACTGGCCAGAATCAAAGAAAATGATTCCCAGCCGGGGACAAAGCACACAGTGTCGCTGCCAGGCAACCAGCAACAACACAGGTCATGGAGGGAGATTTAAAGGGCACACAGCAGCAGGGGGACGTGGCGGGATGCAGAGACGAGCGGAGGGCGAGAGCGCAAGGGAGGAGGAAGTGGAGGTGGTGGTGGAGGCGCAGACCAGGGAGGAGGTGGTCGTGCTGCAAATGGAGGAGGTGGAGGGGCAGCAGCAGCAATAGCCGGGACAGGCAGCCCCAGGGACATCGAGCAGGGGAGGAGGCACCCCGGAAATGGGTAAGGGGAATGAAGGGGAGAGGTCCGGCACCACAGGGGCACTGGGGGGGGGAGCGGCCGGGTAGCCTGCCGGCCAGCAGGCAAAGGAAAAGGGGCAGGGACACGGGACCGGGGCACAACAGCACCTGAACACCCAACAACCCACCCACCCCCCGCTTCTGTTCTGCAGACACGCAAATGGGCCCGGGAGCCAGAGCCCCCAGAGGAGACGGGCCCTGCCCAGGTGGAGGAGCAGGAGGTGGAGGATGAAGAGGAACCGAAAGGGAGACGGGGGAGAAGGCCCTACCACCGAGAGGGCCAGTGGGGGCTCCGGGAGACCCGGGACTTCATCCGCATCTGGGGGACCCTGGAGCACCAGCTGGAGCTAGCACTCAACCAGCGCAATGAGCACGTGTTCCAGGAGATAGTGCGGGAAATGGAGGCAGCGGGGCATCACCGGACCGTCGCACAGTGCCGCTCCAAGGCCAAAGAGCTGAAGAGGGGGTACAAGGTCATCCGGGACAACAACCGGTGGTCCGGACACAGAGCCCGCACCACCCCCTTCTATGATGCCCTGGACCGCATCCTCCACATGAAGGGATCAATTGTCGCCCCATGCCTTGTGGGGAGCGCCATGGTCCAGGCCAGGGAACGGGCCGAGGTACCCTGTCCCCTCGCTGCCCCACAAGGCGGCACACGCTCCAGGGCCCCGGACCCCCAGGAAGAATGATCTGGGACCTCGGGCACCAGCAGGCCGCCCCTGGACAGCAGCCTGGAGAGCCCCCACCCCCAGGCAGGACAGGCGGACTCCGAGGCTGGCACACGCATCACCCTCAGCCAGTGGTCCCAGGGGGAGCACACCAACATGGAGGGCTCAGAGACAGACATAGAGGGTAAGCGAGCAGGTTGGAGGGGAGACAGACTGGGGGTGGGGGGAAGCACAGGCCGGGGGCAGCCCCAGCCTGCCCCACAGACACCAAAGCACAGGAGGGGGACCGGGGCACTGCCCGGCCCCTCAGGCAGCTCTCCACCAACCAACCACCCCTACAGGGCACTGCATGCCCCGGCACCAGGGGCAGGCAGCTGAGTAAGCCAGTGCAGAGGAGCCCAGGCAGTGGGTGGAGGAACCAGGTGAGGCACACGGGTGGGGGGGACCCCGTGGGGCCTGGGACGGGAACCCATGACACGCAGAGCGGGATAGAGGGGCCAGGCCCCGGGGAAGGGTGCGGACAGGCGCTCGGGGGGGCAAAGCACTGACTACCGTTCACCCTACAGGGCACCCTGAGGAGCCACAGCCACCTGCGCCCGTGCCCCCAGCACAGCGCATGAGGGAGTACCTGGCACGGGTCCAGTGCTGGAGGGAGGACCAGGCGGAGGACATTGTCTGGACCTCAACAGAACAGGGGGGAGCAGTTGATCGCGGCCATGGACCACATGGAGGCGGCCATAGAGCGCTCCCTGGAATGGGCAGAGGCACGGGACCAGAGGCTCCAAGCAGAGGTGCACCTGGAGCAGAAGCAGGAATGTCAGGAGCACAGCAGGCAGGTAGAGGCATTCGGGCAGCTGGAACACGCCATCATGGGGCTGCGCATCCGCCTCCTGGTCCCCGCAGCCAACCGGAGGAAGCAGCCATCCAGGGGGTTGCCCCTTGGGTCCCAGGTCCTCCCTCCCTGGCACCTCCACCTGCCCCTCCGGACACTGAGGCCTCCCAGGACACTGTTGGGGACAAGGACAGTGGGGGGGAAGAGTGCTGCCAGAGCTCTGTGATGCCAATGGGGTGCTTGAGGGGGTGGTCCCAGAAATGCGGGGGAAGGGGGGGATGGGGGGAAAGGGGAGGGCAGTGTAAGGGGGGCACCGTGTATGGTGGGGGGGTGTTGGTGGAGGCACCGGGCGCACCTGTACTCGGGTGGTGTAACAAATGAGTATACAGCAGTACAGCCTCCCGTGGTCTGTTCCAGGGCCCTAGGGGGGGCCCACCTGTGTAGGGGCTCAGCTAGGAAACCCCCCGGGGACCCCCCAGAGGTGGGGAGGGTGGTGTGCGCCCTCACGCCTCGGCCTCCCGACTGATATGCCTGGCCAGGGCGGCACGGATGCGCTTGGTGTACTGGTACTCCCTGGGGTTGTCCGCATTCACGTACAGAGGCACGGGGCCGGGAGGGCAATGAGGCATGGCAAATTTGAGGGCTGCCCCTTGGTCTTGCACATGCTGTGCAGCACACACAGGTCTCCACCATGTAGTCCAGCTGGCCCGCAAGGCTCCTCCAGCACTGCTTGAGGGCCCCGAATGCTCGCTCCACCCCGGTCCTGCTAGAGCACAGGCGGGAATTGTACAGCACCTCCACAGGGGTCTGGGTGACCGGGTACACCTTCATTAGCCACCGGGTGAGGGGGTAGGCCAGGACCCCCAGGATACAGAGGGGCATCGGTACCCCCTCGATCCAGGTCATCCCCATGTCAGCAAAGTCCTCCCGGTACATCCGGGCATAGAAGGGGGAGATGGTCATGATCCAGACATCGTGACTGTGGCCAGAGTTTCCCATGAAGATGTCTATAAACCAGCCCCGGTGGTCCACTACAGCCTGAAGCTTCAGGGAGTGGTACCCATGCCTGTTGACATACTCCGTGGCCTCCACTGCGGAGGGGTGGAGAATCTCTATGTGGGTGCCGTCCACGGTGCCCATGCAGTTGGGGAAGCCTCCAGCCGTGAAGCTGGTCATCACGGCCCCCTGATCCACCAGCTGGATCACTCGGTCCAGTAGAATGCCCTCCACCAACTCACAGACATCCCAGAGAATACAGGCAATGGTGCTCACCCCAACACCAAAGTGCTGCGAGACGGACTGGCAGGAGTCGGGCGTTGCCAGGGCCCAGACTGCGATGGCCACCCACTGGACCATGGGGATGGGGGTCCTCATGGGGGTGTGCTGCCGCTCCAGCCAGGGCATGAGAAGCTCAGCGAGCTGCAGCAAGGTGAGCTGGTCCATCCAAAAGTGTGCCCTCCAGGCTGCCACGTCCCACTGAGCCAGTGCATGGGACCACCCCCCCTGTGCACGCTCTGTGACCCAGAGCCACCGGTCAATGGGCATAGCGAGCAGGGCGGCCCAGTGCATGGTCTCCCTCTGCCATTGTAGGCACCCGGCCACCTTGCGGATCGCCACTGCCCTGCTCCGGCCATGGCTCAGGCATGGTACCACTCAGCACAGAGTGCAAGGTGCATCCAGTGGGTGCCCAACCTGTCCCACTCCATGGTGTGGTGGGCCCTGGGGGGTGGAAGGGTTGTGCCTGACCAGGTAGGGGCTGGGTCGTGCGGTGCCCCACCCCCGGCCGGCTGGGCTGTCCCCTACAGAAAGGGCAGCCCTGGGCACCGGGGATGCGCTATTGGCTGCACCTGCTGTCCCTTCTTGGGGGGCCTGGCACAAGGACATGCAAACGCCCGGGCGTTCCTGAGGCAGCTGCGTGTCTTGTGCCAGCACCCCCCACCTCTCCCTGTTTTCAACACTGTGTCCTTGCCAGCCTGATTAGCGTGTTGGCTGTCCTGTCTGGGCGCTTGTTTTCTGCAGCTGTCCCGGGTCCGCATCCCACACCTTACTCTGTTACTATATGTTGTAGCAGCCTGTGGCTGCATCACTTGTCCTTGGGGGCCCCCCGAGCCCCTGCAGGGAATGTGGGGCCCCCTGTCCGTGATATCGGTCCATGGTGTCAGTGTGCCTGTCTTGCTGGACCATGGCTGGCTGTGCTTCCATCAGACTTCTGCTTCCTGGCCCCCATGGGGGGGCCTTCCGTGAGACCATGGCCCTGTGTGACCTGTGGCATACCCTGGCCGTGCAGTTGCTCCTGAACTGCCCGGACAGCCTGTTGGGTTCTTATGCGAGCCTGAGCTCTGGCCTTCGTTACTTCAGTTATGAGGCGAGCGCCCGGGATTGCCGGCTGCATGCTAAGACACTGGGGCTGGTCCCCTTGCCCGATGGATGCATCCCGGAGATGAGGTGCTCGCATGTGGCTTGGTCTGTGGCAGAGACCATGTCTGCCCTGTCTGTGTACAGCCTGGCCGCCTACATGGTCTGTCTTGCGGAGGGGGGTCCTACCTTGGCCATGTCCTACTTTGACTGTGTTCACGGGGCCCATGGGTACCAGCGTTCTTGTGGGGCGGTGTATCACTGGCTGTTGGAGCTGGGTCAGCTTCTGTGGCCCCCTGCTGCTGACTTCTGCATGTCTGAGTCTACCATGGTAGAACTGTTGGTGCTGTCTGGTATGTGATCCCGTTCCAATGTGCAGTTGGAGCTCTCCATGCAGGATCCCTTTCCCTTTGAGGCCTACTACCTGATCGCTAAGCACATGTCCTTGTTGGGGTACCACCAGGGCATGCTTCATTGGCTCCACATCGTTCACCAGGCAGGGGACCCGGCCCCTGGCCCCTTTGTGGCCCCCAGCAGCTGGCTGTGAGTCCCCCTGTGCCTCCCAGCCCCCAGTTGCCTGCCCCTGTGTGGGCTCCCGCCCCCGCCCTGGGGCCATGTTCAGTTGCCTGCTCCCTCCTTGATGTCCCTGCCGTGCTGCTGTGCTGCCTTCCCGGGGTGCTGCTGCCCCTTCCTGTGGCTCCGGGACCCCTCCAGGGCCCCCATCTACCCCTGCACCCGGTATTCCCCTCCATGGTTGCCTTCCCCGGTGCCTGGTTCTGGCTCTCTGAATGCCCCCCCAGGCTCCCCTGGGTCCAGCTGACTGTCCTCCTTCACCTGTGCTCACTGATGCCCCCCCCCATGGGCACCTTTGTGACCTCGGGGTTCTGGGGCCCCAGAATTGCCCCTCCTGGATTCCTCTGGGGGAGGGGCAGATGTGACTTTGGGCCTGCTGCACTGCTCCGGCTATCCTGGCTGCCCTCCATCGCCCCCTCACCGGCGTGTGGGGTCCGCGTGTGCCTCCTGGACATTCCTTGGTCGCTCCCTGTGCCTTTGCCCTGACCTCCTGGGGGCCCCCCATTCTGGGACTCCCTGTGTAGCGGTGGGGGTGCCCATACAGACTGTTCTGTTGTGTGGGGTTCTGGTTGTTGTTGCCTGTGTGCCACCCTGCCCCAGTGCCATTTCCCCCCCTCTTCCCTGTCCCGTGACCCCTCCCCCCCATGCCCGGTGTGCCTTGTGTGTTATCTGGCCTGCTGTGTCCCCCCGCCCCCTTCCTTTCCCTCCTGGGTGTGTGTGTGCCACCCTGCCCCAGTGCCATTTCCCCCCCTCTTCCCTGTCCCGTGACCCCTCCCCCCCATGCCCGGTGTGCCTTGTGTGTTATCTGGCCTGCTGTGTCCCCCCGCCCCCTTCCTTTCCCGCCTGGGTGTGTGTGTGCGCCCGGGCGCGTGTTCGTGCTGTGTGTTCCACTGTGCCCTCGTTGTCTCTGTGCCTGTTGTGTGTGGTCCCTCGCCTGCTCTTCTCCCTCTCCCTCCTCCCTTCCCATTTCCCTTGTGTGGACGTTCCCTTTTGTGCCTTCTGGCTTCGTTTGCCCTCCGCTGGCCATGTCTGTGTCCTGCCCCTCCCCGGCTCGTTCTGGGTGTTTTGACCACAGCCGGGAATCGGCGTCACATCTGTTGCGCCGCCCCAGACTGTGATCTGGTGGCCTGATTCCCTGCCATGGTCCTGGTTCCGTCACGTCTGTTCGGGGCTTTTTTTGACCATGGGAGGTGGTTGTTCGGTTCACCCCCGCTAGGAATCCACTGTGGTGAATCGGGACCGTGTAACGTCTGATATCACCCATAAACAGGGCATATAAACTAATATGTGCAGCATGCATAATAAATTGTACATTATAAGATATGATAAAGTAAACAAATTTACAACAGGAAAAGTATTAATGATAGAAGCACAGATATTGCATTATGCGACTCATACAGTTGTGACATTTGTTTATTTGAATTTCTACCCTGCCCTTTCCTCAAGACTTGGGGCAGCTTGCATAATGAAACTCTTTAAAAAATATATTAAAAAATTCATTAGAAAACCCACCTTCACCCCTAAACCCTCCCACCTCAACCCTGCCTGCCAAATGCTTTGCCAAAGAGAGAGGTTTTACAGAGTCTCTAGAAAATGCTCAGGTTCGGACTCTGACAGACCTCCAGGGGAAAGGAGTTCTATAACATAGGAGCAGCAACTGAGAACGCCTCTCTGGGGGCCCTTGTTGTACGAATAAGATTGGCCGGTGGTACCTGCAAGAGAATACTTCCAGCCAACTGCAGAGGTCTCAATGGAAGGAAAGGCCCCTCAGATATGTGGGGCCCAGGCCATTGAGGGCTTTAAAGGTCCAAACCAGCACCTTGAATTGTGAAAGCTTATAGGAAGCCAGTGCAGATTACAGAGCACAGGTGCAATGTGCTTTCGGCAAAGGAGCCAGGCCACTGCATTCTGCACTAGGGATGGGCGAACAGAATGCAGTTTGGATGTTCGGATGATTGGTTGTTCGGTTCGAAACCCGAGTTCGGGTTCGATGGTTCGGTTCAGCCGAGTTCGGTTTGGCCGAACTTGGCCGAACATTCAAAAATACCGAAACCAAACCGAAACCTCATTTTTGGCCCTGGAAAGATGTTTTTCCTGCCCCAAAACTCATCTGAACATGACCAAACTGTCCGGTCGTTCGAGAGTTTGGTTCGGACGTTCGGTTTGGACGTCCAAACAGACTGAGTTCGGTCCGAACTCCAAACATTCGAACCGCGTTCGCTCATCCTATTCTGCACCAGCTGCAGCTTCCAGACAGTCACTAAGGGTAGCCCCATGTAGAGCACATTGCAGTAGTTTATCCTCAAGATGATGAAAGCATGGATGATGGTGGCCAAATTGAAGTCAGAAAGAAACAGACGTAGCTTCCTGATCAGATGGAGTTGGTGCAAAGCACTCCTGGCCACTACCGCAACCTGATGTTCCAGATGCAGCAAAGGGTCCAGAAGCACTTCAAGGCTGTGAACCTGGGTCAGGTTTACAGCCTGATCCATTTCAACTGCAGAGTCAGTCATGGTGAATACAAGTGATTTTGTCTGCAAAGTAGTTAATAAAATATGTCACAGCAGGCAATAGATGACTCGTGTTCTTGGGAGACTCAGGCCAGATTAATCAGGTCCTTCACCACCCAGAACAGCTCCACAAGGATGAGACTTTGCAGACATTATGATAGCAGAGAAGAAAGTTTTCTTTGCCACCACCAAAGCCATAGCATAGTCCTTCAAAAGTGATCTATGCCACAATCGATAAGCTTCAGCACATGTCGAGCACCACCTGTGCTCTAAGTGCCTCCTCTCCCACTTCACCTCCACCACTGTGGCAGCATAGGTCCTGCTCGTATATGGAGGACCTGAGGCAGTTGGACACATGGGTACCTTCCAGGATGTCATTCCACAAAGCGACCAGGTCATCAACAGAATAGCCATCAAGGTCAGTGGGTAAATCCCCAAGAGAGTTCTGGAAACCAATTGGATCCATTAGTCTCCTGGGGCAGACCAACCTAGCGAATTCACCACCCTGACATGTGCATACAAGGGAAGGGATCTGGGCCCTCAAAAGGTAATGGTCCAACCATGACAACGGCGTTGTAACAACACCCTCAATAATCGGGACCCCTGTTTCCAGGCTGGAACAAAACCAATGTGTGTCCCATCTCATGTTTTGGAACAGATATTATTTGGGATAGATCCATGGTTGTCATGGAGACCATGAAGTCCTGCTCTGGTCCCAAAATATTAGACTAGGTGTGTATATTTAATTCACACACACTTACAGTCTTCGGTAACTTCAAGACAACCTTCGAGACCAACTCAGCCAGCTTGGTCAGGCAGTCTGTTGTGCAGCAGGAGTGGTTGTTATACCAGCAAAATCCCCTATCTATCCCTGGCCAATTCCAACACAAGGTGGACACACACTCTATATGGGATAGGGATGGGCAAACAGATCGTGGTTCAGGTTCGGCCGTTCGGTTCGGCTGCGTTCGGTTCGTCCGCTTGGTTAGTTCACCGGGTTCGAGTTCGGCCATTCGGGAAATGTTTTGTTACGGGTTTTGTGGGTTTTTTTGGTTTTATATTTTATTTTATTTTATTTTAAATTTTTTTTTTTTTTATTTGGTTTTTTTGGTTTTTATATTGGGTTTTTTAATTAAAATTTTTTATCTAATATTATATCTATCTATCTACACTAAATCTAACTGTTATTAACTATTCTAAATGCTATGAACTAAATGGATAATCTAATAAGTACACAGGCTATCTATCTATCTATCTATCTATGGGATGGGGGGGAGTCACAAACAACACAAGGTTTCAGTTTAAGGTTTAAATTTCAACTTAAAACAATCTAATAATCCTACTCTAAATGAAAAAACAGGGGAAGGGAAGGGAATCTGGGATGGAATATATAGGAGAGGGAAAGGATTCAATGGAGGGGGGAGGGAGGAAGAAAGATTGAACACAGGGAGGGGTAAAAACAAAAAATAACCACTAAATCTATCTAAGCTAAGCTAAATAAATGAATGAGAATATGGGGTAGTCAACTGGGAGGGGTTGGATGGGTGAAATGGGAGGAGGATTGCAATGGATTGGGGAGCTGGGAAATGCTGGGAGAGGGAGCCTTCTGAAACGCCTGCTGTTCAGGAACAGTGACTAGCTCAGAAGGTGTTGGGAAGGGGGGAGGCAGATAGTTTCATTTCTTGCAAGTCTCTCTGCCCCTGGTGCCTGGAAGTCTGCTCCTCAGTTGACTACCCCTCCCTGTCATGTTTGACCTTCCAGTGACCCTTTTTTGGCCACCCGAACGCAATCTGAACTGACCGAACTGTTTGGTCATTTCGATGTTCAGAATTGAGTTCGGTTCGGTCAGTTCAGGTTCAGGTTCGGTCGTCCGAACAGGCCAAGTTCGAGCCGAACTCCGAACTTCCGAACCGCGTTCGCCCATCCCTAATATGGGATGAGTTAGGCACCGGCTACCTTCGAAAGGCCAAGATATCTTTATAGATCAGTGCCACTCTGTGCAGCACCACCCTGGGGTTGGGGGAGGGGGAGCAGGGTACCCAGCTGGCACCATCTGGGACAATACAGACCCAAGTGCCTCATTCAACCAGTTCTGTGATCTTATTCTGGATGAGGCTGCTGACCTCATATGCATTACAAAGATGGTTAATGTCTTATTAGCCATCGACCTTGCATTAAGCAGCAGTAGCTTCAGATCAGGGGCCCTGACCAGCCTTAACTCCCAAATATCCCGAGACAGGAGGGGAGGGGGGCATGAGAACAAACACAAAGTGCCTTTCCCTATATCCCTGGTGGTATTTCTAAATATGTAATATTTAAATTAAATATAGTTAATTTAATGAATTGAAATTAAAATTATATTGCAAAACCAGAATGGACTCTGCAAGATCCTACATTATTTGAGTTTCACTTCATCTTAATGAGGGTTTTTTCCCCTCCTGAACCGCTGACCTAGTTTCTTTGCACTGGAAAGAAACCGATTCACCCAATATAGCAGTTTAGTCGAGAAGAGATGCTTATCAGAAAATTGTGAATGAATACTGGCACCAAGGCGGCTGTGTGGCTTCCATGCAATGTTTGCGGCTGTTTCACTTCCACTAACCCAGGATCATGCCTGTTTAGACACCCACGCTGAAATCAGTAGCTTATGGTTTGGAGCTAAATGTCAGAAGTGAGGAAATTATTACCCTCTGCCCTGCGAAGGGGTTTTCTGTTATTATTCAAGTCCCCAACAGGAAAAACCATGAAAGGTTAAAGAAATAATACAACAATGGGGCCACGTCAGTACTTGTTTATACACTGTGAGCAAGGTGTACGTATGCAAATATTGCGCAGGTGTTTGCACGACTGTGGCTGTGTGTGTGGTGCGTATGCTATGCATAGGGTGTGCAACAGCTGCGCAAACACCTGCACAATATTTGCATGCATGCATCTTGCTCAGCTCACAGTGCTTAATCAGGTACTGGTTCGCCCCCCAATTGGCCTAGCAGCAGTTGTGATTAAGCCCCTTGGGACAGGGACCCAATTCTACAGAATAGACAAGCGAGGAGAGAGAAGAGGGAGGGGAACATAAGAGGAAACAGGGATACATTCAAGAAGTTGAGATGTTGCAGGTGCACATGCTTAGTTTAGTGACAAGGGGAGGAGTGGGTATGACACTATAAGGAGACACATAAATTAGCTACTCTCAGCTCTGCAAGAAAATAGTGGAACAGTATTAGGGACATAGGAACCTGGACTCAACACTGAAGGCCTCTTCCCAATCCTTTTACAGGCTACATAGATGAACAATCCTGATCATACATTTAGCAAGCCCCTCAAAGCTAATTAGGCTTCTTGTCCTCAAATATTTTTATGAGAAGGCAGCTCCAGAGCCTCACCCCAATCCTCAGAAACCTAATTTCCCACCTAAATTGATCATTTGGATGTTCTTGTGCATAAAATGTTCCCCACTCCGACTGTGATCCTAGTGTCTAGGGTAAGAAGTCATCCTTGGACCAACTTTGCCCTGCTATGAGCCACTAGTGTGATGTGGCCATAAACAACAGGACTGTCTGCTTTGCACTGTGTTTAGGAAACTTGGCCGATTTGACTGCGCTTTTTACCTTTTAAAAGGTTATTGGCTGGTTCTATGCTTTTTAAGTTCCCGTTTGAGGTATGTGGTTTTAGCTTGGTTTTAGCCTTGTCATGAGTTTTTTCCTTCAGACCCTGGGGAAAGTTTTACTTGACCACTGTGCAACTGCCTTTGCTTTTACACGTGCAGATGTGGTCTTACCTAGGGCCCCAGGGTCAGGATTCCAGATGGATGAGTCGGCGGGGTTGCTTTTACCATGTCAGTCACACCTTTTATGTTTCTTAGCAGCTATTGGTTGGTTCCATAGTTTTTAGCTTCCCTTTTGTGGTGTCTTTTTTTAGCTTGACCTTTTTTACACCTTTGTTCCTCACCTTGTTTGGCGCAATATGACCTGACGGCTGCTGTGCCATCAAACCCATCACTCACTCACGCATTCATCCTTGGATCCGCTAATACACTCAATACACTCGGTCAATTTCCAGACTGGACCTATCTGGAAAAAGTCATAAAAATCCAGAAGAAATTTATTTTCCCCGCCCAGAAATGTTCCACTAATTTTTAGGTTTTGATTGAAACATTTTTGACAAATTAATTTTGAATGGTTTTGACTAATTTTAGCTAATCCCCCCCAGCCATTCCTCCGATCCACTGAAAAAAGCTCCACCATGGCCACAAATATCTCAAAAATCTCTGATTGCATAATAAAGATGGAAAGTTGAAAAAGCATTTTACCACAAAGCAATTACAATCCTCTGTTCTCTATTTACTGCTGAGCTGAGCCCTTCTCTCAAAAATCACCTTAGAGTTTGTTGATGCAATCCACATAGGAAATAATGTTGCAAATTCAGCATCTTAATGCTTCAGGGGACTTATCTGGGAACCCAACCGTGAAAAGTGATGATGACACTTCTCAGATCTGGATTCTAAAAATAGAGCCCTGCTGATTACTACAGTGAGTCTCCCTAATAAATACGAGCTTCTTGTCCACTAATCATCCCAGACAGAAGAGTCTTCAAAACTGAACTCATTCCAAGAGAACGCCGACAACTAAAGACAGCATGAGATCCTCCTCTTTTATTCTACTCCTTGCCCTCCTGGTGATCTCACACTCCATTCATGCTAGTAAGTACATTCACTCCTTGGGATTTCTTTCTCCCTTGCTGTCTCCCTTACTCCCTTTCTTTGTTTTTTTTTTTTTTTAATGCTTATCTTCATGCAAGTTAGTCTCTTAACTGAATTTGCAATCTAAGTGTGGTCTAGCAAACGGGCACTGGGCAAGAAACTGGGAGACTTGAGTTCTAAACCTGTCTCGGCCACTGATTTCTTGCATGACCTTTTGGCAAATCACTTCTATTCTTGGCGTCCATGGTCCCCACTTGCCCCATGTCTTGTCTGCTTATATTAGTGGCACTCAGACCTGGCTGGCTGGGGAACCACATGAACACTCGGTGCTGACCAATGAGCAGCAGCCCTCAAGCGTCTCTCCCACCTGCAGCACAGTTACACACTGTGGCACTGAGTGGTATCAGCCGACTGGCATTCAGAATTAAACTACCTGATAAGGTAACGGCTGACTGAAATTTGGCACTGTGGTCAGTCTCCAGCTGGGTGGATGAGGCTGCAAAGAGCCACAGGTCATAGTTTGCTGTCCCTTTGTGTTTTAAGCTTGTTGCTGTCACTACACCTTCCCAGAGCAATACAGGGCACAATGTTCATTTTGATACAGTTCTTGGCGTTATTCATCGCCTGATACAGGGATGGATGGAAAGGATGGATTTTTGGCTTCAGTGCAGGACTGATACTAACTTGCACACAGCTAAGATCTCTCTTTAGAAATATAGAGGATGAGCAGCATGATCCTCCAGGATCCTGGTCGTCTGTAAATTAAAGATAGTGCCCCTCTAACTTGTAGGGGAATTGCCGGTATTAATTAAGTAGTTAACAAGGTGGAAGGCCCTATAGAAATATTAGATCTAATGCAGATATTATACTGTGTGATTGAATTTGCTTTAATCTAGCAGAAAGTGAGCAGTTTTGCATCTCTGTAGTTGTCTGAATAGATATTTATTTCTTTGAAATTCCTGAATTAATGCTCTTTTGCTCTATTTTGGGAACATACAGCTCTTTTCGTATCCAATGAAAACCTGACATGCCGATGCAAGAAACAGACTTCAGCGTTCATTCATCCATCAAACTGGGAAAGTATTGAAATCATCCCACAAGGGAGCATCTGCCGAAGAACAGAACTTATGTAAGTGCCTGGATTGCTTTGCATACAACTTTTATCTCTTTACCGCTCTGATTTTTTGTATTTTTTATTTTAACTTTGTTTGGTGTCATATGACCTTGTTGCTGCTGCTCAGAAATCCTGCCCTCACCTACCTTGCATACAGTATCAACAACCAGCAAAATTACTGGTGATAAGCAGCTCTGATCCTGCTCATCCCTTCCTTTGCTTTCAGATTGTTGACATGTGCCTTATTTGTGTCTCAGAAGTCAGAACATCACTGTCTGTACGACAGAGCTATCCCTCTCTCTACTTTCCTTTGCAAGACTGTAGTTATTCTGCAAAGTTTCAGTCTCTCTCATCTGACGTCCTGAGCCACAGAAACATGACTTTGAATCTGTATTGTTCTGTCAAATTTCCTGGCCTTTCGTCATAATTGTAAGACCTGGCTCTTCCACCAGGCTTTCTGCAGGATGGGTTAGAGTGGGGCTGTTGTCCCAGCAGCGATAAATCTTTATTTATATTTGCATTTTATATCTTATTCTATTTTTGTATTTTTATATTATTTTTGTATGTGTTTTTTATTTTATTGTTGTGTCTTATTTTATTGTTGTGCGTCGCTCCGGGTTACCAGAGGCGAGAGGAGCAGGACAGCAAATGTAAATAAATAAATAAATCATAATAATAAATAAATCATATAATTGAAGAAACAATATACCACACAATTCCATCAGCTGCTTTGATGAAGAGATAGGGAACTGGATTGTTCTTAACGATACACTGGAATGGTGTAAGGCAGGGGTGGGGAACGTCAAGCCTGGGGGCCAAATGTGGATCCTGGAAAGTTTTTATGTGGCCCTTTTCCAGTTTCTAGATCTGGCCCTTCAATCCAGTTCCTACCTCCAGCTACTGAAAAACTGAGCTCAGGGTAAAGGAGCAGAGATGAGGGCAGGCACACAAGGAGAGGGGACAGATCCACGGTACAGATCCATGATCTAGGCCATCCTTTTCTTGAATGCACCACTTAAACACCCCACCCCCAACTTCTATGTGGTCCTCGGAGCTTGTACTAATTTTCAAAGTGGCCCCTGAGAGGGAAAAGGTTCCCCTCTCCTGGTGTAAAGGGTCCTTAATATATATTGAGAATCTGCCCCATAATGCTTTTCAGCTACAGCGAATGCACTTAAGCAGTTCCATGGGTCTGACCAATTCCACTGGCTGTTATGCAGTCTCTTGTGTTAGCGATGCATAATCGCTCTGGAACCAGTGGCATTTTTCAGACTGGTGGAAGACGAATTACATCTACTGGATACCCTCAATCTACTGAGGCCAACAGTGACTGGTGGAAAATAAAAGAAGCCATATTTCTCTAAAGGCAGTGGACACGTTTCCCCACTAGACGTGTAAAAGGTCATTAAAGTGTGTACAATACAGCTGTATAAAGATGCCCACAGCACTCGGGATTTCATGCCCATAACTGTAAGCTTCAGTTACCTTCAAGAGGGCAGTGCCCAGGCATGCAGATTTTATTGGTTTAAATGAATAAATAAGAATAAATAAATGTTTGACTGTGATTAAATTTCTATCCCACCCATGCTACAAAAAGCAGGCTTGGTGTGGGCTATAATAATTTAATGTATTATGCATGCATGTTTTTATAAGAAAAAGGGAAATGCCTATCATGAAAAGCATAAACACTGGCAACATAAATGCAAAGTGTTAAAAGACCAAGAGAGATTTTGAAGGGAGGCTTGCTAAAGAGGCAAAAACAAGCACAAAAACTTTTTCAAATACATCAGAAGCAAGAAGCCTGCTAGGGAGTCAGTTGGGCCATTAGATGACGAGAGTGAAAGGGGAGCTCATGGAGGGTAAAGATATTGCAGAGACGCTGAATGAGTTCTTCACGTCAGTCTTCACTGCGGAGGATTTGGGGGAGGTACCCACTCCGAATCCTTGCTTTGTGGGCGAGGAATTGGAAGAGCTGTTACAAATCAATGTGACGTTGGAGGATGTTCTAGGGCAAATTGACAAACTGAATACTAACAAGTCACCAGGGCCAGATGACATTCACCCCTGAGTTCTGAAGGATTCAAATATGAAATCGCAGACCTACTGTTAGTAATTTGTAACCTGTCACTAAAATCTGCCACTGTACCCGAGGACTGGAGGGTGGCAAATGTAACCCCGATATTTAAAAAGGGATCCAGAGGCGATCCTGGAAACTACAGACCAGTAAGCTTGACGTCTGTGCCGGGCAAAATGGTGGAAACCATCATTAAGGACAGAATTACAGGGCATGTTGACAAACATGGCTTAATGGGGAAGAGTCAACACGGATTTAGTAAAGGTAAGTCATGCCTCACTAACCTGTTGGAATTCTTTGAGGGTGTAAATAAGCATGTGGACAAGGGAGACCCAGTAGATATAGTGTACCTGGATTTCCAGAAAGCATTTGATAAGGTCCCTCATGAGAGACTCTTGAGAAAATTAAAAAGTCATGGGATAGGAGGTAGTGTCTTACTATGGATCAGAAACTGGTTAAAAGATAGAAAGCAAAGGGTAGGACTAAATGGTCAGTTTTCACAATGGAGAGATGTAAAAAGTGGTGTGCCTCAGGGATCTGTATTGGGACCGGTGCTGTTTAATGTATTCATTAATGATTTGGAAAAGGGTGTTAAGAGTGAGGTGATCAAATTTGCAGACGACACCAAGTTATTCAAGGTAGTTAAAACACGAGCAGACTGTGAGGAACTGCAACAGGATCTTACGACACTGGGTGCCTGGGCATCTAAATGGCAAATGAGATTTAATGTGGACAAGTGCAAAGTGATGCACGTAGGGAAAAATAATCCAAACTATGCGTACACAATGCTGGGTACTAAGCTAGGAGTTACCACTCAGGAAAAGGATCTGGGGGTGGTTGTGGACAATACAATGAAATCCACAGCGCAGTGCGCAGCAGCAGTCAAAAAAGCAAACAGAATGTTAGGAATTATTCGGAAGGGGATAGAGAATAAAACTGAGGATGTCATAATGCCTCTATACAAATCAATGGTGCGACCGCACCTCGAATATTGTGTGCAGTTCTGGTCGCCCCATCTCAAAAAAGACATAGCTGAACTAGAAAAGGTACAGAGAAGGGCAACAAAAATGATCAAGGGCATGGAAGGGCTCCCGTATGAGGAGAGGCTTGGTAGGTTGGGGCTCTTCAGTTTGGAGTAGAGACGACTGAGAGGAGATATGATAGAGGTCTATCAAATCATGAGTGGTGTGGAACTAATAAACAAGGATCAGTTACTTACCCTCTCAGCTAGTACTAGAACTAGGGGACACTCCATGAAACTCATGGGTGGCAAGTTTGAAACAAATCAAAGGAAATATTTTTTCACTCAGCGTATAATTGGGTTGTGGAATCTACTGCCAGTGGTTGTGGTAAGGGCCAGTAGTATAACTGAGTTTAAAAGAGGTTTGGAGTTATTTCTGGAAGATAGGTCCATTAGCAGCTATTAGTCAGACAGGATCAGGGAATATGCTTGTGACCTTGTCCAGTCAGTTTTTGAAAAATCTGAGGACGGAGATTCTCAGCCTCCTTTGGTAACCTCTATTCCACTGCAGTTAAATTGCTGGAAGATAAGTCTCCTAAGCCCATTCCGTTTGTAGCAACCCTTCTAGATATTTGAAAACTGCTAAATCATGTTCACCTGCATGGAAATATTTAGCCTAGAGAAGAAATGACTAAGATAGATGGTCTACCTCTGTGTAACTGGAAGAGAATTATCCTCCAAGTCCTTCAGCCTTTCCTCAGATGGCTTGCATTCTATTTTCTATCATCTTTGTTGCTCAGTTGTGAATTCTCACTTCTGCAGTTGCCTATCTACTGAGCAGTGAGGCAGGAAACTGGAGGATCAATATACTTCCTAGTTCTTGCTGCTTGTCAGAACAGAACTGAAGGGATCCATTCACTTGACGGGGATTCCTCCAGATTAAGAAGCCTGGAACACATCCAGAATGAAGGGATGGATTACTGTAGTCTTGGAAGCTTTGGCATATGCATTTTCATAATTATCCTTATTGTACAGGAATGCATTAATGCAGCCACAGCTGAACTCACAAATTTAGTCCACAGCTGTGCAGTCACGTGTTTGCAAGACGTTTCACTGCGCTTGCAGGATCAGGGCTTTAATGATCACACAGAGAGGATATACTAAGACCAGGCTCCATTCACTTTCTTTGAACACATGTCAGTAACTCTAGAGAGAAAAATTATCTACCTTCTGGCTGTTCTTAGACACTGGAGTTCGGCCTGCCTCATTAGCTGCCTGTTTGTAGGATGGGTGTCACCTTTGCCAAAGTAAAGCCACTTTGCAAGTAAGTTAACAAAAGCCTCAAATCTCCTTGTTTTCTAGAATCACCGGAAAGAGAGGGGGGAAAGTGTGTGTGGATCCTCAGACCAAGTGGATAAAGAAAATACTGGCTCGTATCATTGACAGGTAAGTTTTTAAACCATTTCTTTGATGTGAGCAAGTCCTGAGTCAGTTTTTAGGAAAGGGATGGGGCAATAAGGGGAGTTGGGATGGGACTGTCTTTATGCTGTGTCTATTCTGTACAGCACTGTGTATGACTAGTAGAAATGATTAGTAGTAGTAGCTTCTTGTAAGTTGGGAGCCATGTCCTGGGGTGTTTTTAGACGTGACGGCTCATGGCACTGCCACGCTTTGATCCCTCACCCCAGGCAGGATCTGTCCTGGCTGCAGAACAGACATGCCAGAGGCTTGGGCCAGGGATGGGGTGGGCCGATGTGTGGACCAGCCTATGAGGCCACCGTGGCCACACAGAAATGCTCCGGTTCCAGACCGGAGTTAGGTAGAGTGAGCCATCACATGTGACAGCCCATTTTACCCTGGGTTGGGGATGGGTTTCCCCAGGCCATGGCAGCATTTAGCCCACGCTGTGCCTTGGCGAGGAGGCAGAGTAACAGCACAGGCTAAAACGTGCCATGGCCCAGGGACAGCCCTGAACCCACCTGGAGAAACATCTGGCGGGCGGGATCAGATGTTACGGCACCATGGGTGGCCATGTGGGTTAAAGTGTGGCCACCCGTGCTACCATCATGTTTAAAAACACCCATGGTGAGTTGATCCCTTTTGTAACTAGGCAGCCATGTTATGGTGAGTGGGTCCCTCACTCAGCTTTCCTCTTCTGAGAAAAGTGCAGGTACCTAGGCACCTGTCACAGCTTACTCACTGCTTGTGGCCGGGACCTGGTGGGATAAGTAAGGAATGCAGCGGCTCTATCCTAAACTTGAAGGCAGACTGAGAAATCTGATCATCACAACCTGCTCCCAGCTGTTTCCCTCTGACACAACAAGCTGCTGCTTTGGGAAACACCTGGAGAGCAGGAAAGTGTAGGAAAGCAGCAGGGAGGTGAGAAATTAAAATGGGGCAGAGGTGGCCTCAAAAATCTCACCCCTAGGGAAAAATTATTCTCCCCTGTCATAATCTCTAAATCTGTTTGCCCCAGGCATCTACAAGTCTTAAAATAGACTAAGACAGTCTTGAAACTCACCTATGGAAGTTGCACTATTTCCATGAGTTAGGGGTGTGCACCAGGCCCCCATGTCATTTTTGGTGTTTGTTTTCGTTATTCAAAAATGTCATTTTTGTTATTGTTATTAATGACAATGGCATTTTCGTTTTTGTTATCGTTTTTATCATTTTTGGTATCGCTTTTGATATTATCGGTATCATTTTGTTATCAGTATCGATATTCATTATCGTTATTGATATCAGTACCATTTCAAACAAAGATTTTATTTTTGGTATCAGTATCATTATTGATTCCTGTGCACAACTAATATTTATATAAATCTAAGGGAGATGGGAAGGGAAAAGGAAAACTATCTATTATCCAATAAATTATCTATATAACTATTCTAATCTATATGTCTATAATAGGAGTGGGACCCCAGGCCAATACCAGATACCGGATTTACTGGATTCCGGTTTTTAAAAAAAACCGGATTCCCGGATTAAATCAGGTATACCGGTACAGGATTTATTCCATTGATTTCAATGGGGCACTGTGTCCCCATTGAAATCAATGGAATTAAAAAAATTCCTCCCCCCTCCCCCTCCCGGTAAGTATTAGACCTGATCCCTGGGGGGGGGTTAAACACCCCCCTCCCCCCAGGGATCACCCTACTGTACAAGTTCCCCCAGGATCCTACCTTCAATTCCCCGGAAGACCTACAGCGTCTCTGAAGCAGGCAGCCACAGCCGGCGCTGAGGCCTCTGGACCGCCGCTGCCGCCACCCAGAGCTGGACCGGATACTGGGTTGAATCCGATAATGCCGGTACGCCCAGTACCGGCATTATCGGATATCGGATATACCGATAGGTCCAACCCTAGTCTATAATCTATATCTATATCTAATCTATACTACCTATCTCTATATAATGTACAGGGGGGAGAAGGGCAGGAAAAGGGAGAGGGTAAAATGTAGGGTATGAGGAAGGAAAGGTATTGGTGGGAATACCTAATAAATAAATAAATAATACAATGAGAGCTAGGGAGGATTTTTTATGTGCAAGCACCACAGTTCTGTAAACACAACCTGACAAACAGAGCTCTCACACAACGGAGAAAAAAAACCTGGCCCTCCCATTATAAAGGGTTGCAGTGCCCTCCCCCAGAGCAGAGACATCTACATGGGTAGGGAGAACTTGTGCAGGACAGGGTCCATAATTTGATTTACAAAAAGACCTGATCTTGAAGCCTACAAACTGTATGAAGTCCCATCATTTAAATTAGCATGTTCCATGGGTTGTTGGTTCCAGCAATGTACAGGATTTCATGATCATCTGTGGGGACAACTTGCCAAGGGAAGCTTTGTCGATACCATCATTGGAAGTCTTTGAAAAAACAAGTTAAACACCTCTCAGGGGTGGTCTGTGTACAGTTGCCCGCACTTAAGGGCACAAGGAAGGACCAGATGACCTTTTAATGTATCACCTTCTCCTGTGATTCATAAAGCCCCTGATCCTCCCTTTTGAAAATAAATAGAGGTATTGCTTTTTCAAAAAGAAAATAAAACAAAATTACTCATCTATGTAGCAGCTAGCGTGGGTTGTTTTATTTTAAAGCCAATGGTTTAAGATTAACATTTTAAATTATGCTTTTGAGAAAAAAATTGGCCCTGGGGTCCATTTTGTGTCTAGCTTCTGGCCCTCAGAGGCAAAAAGATTGGGCTACTCTTATAACGTTCATGGGAACAAAAGCGGTCTGCCTGCTTGTGCATTCCTGAAAAACTCTCCTTCCTGGCTGAAGTTCTCATGCTCAGTCTCACTCAGGAGATTAATTTTTCTGGAACGTTTGAGCAAGAATCTGCTGTATCACAAAGCTCAGCAGATAAGGGTGGAAAAAATATATTCACTTTGAATTGGGCAAGCAAAAGAACTTAACATTTTTGTGGAATTGAGAGTAAATGTTAATTTTCCCACTATTCTGTCATTGTGAGAGAGTAAGGGCTTCAGCTATTGGCAGGTGCTCTGATATTATGATGCCAGAAGCTATATACATAGCTATACAAAGTTGGTAAGCTGAGTACCAATATGACTTTTGACATATGGCCAATATGACCTTTGTATCTTAATCTCAAGTGCTTTGCTGAATTAGCATCTTAATCTAAATTATCCCTATTGAGAAATGCACTTCAGCACTCAGGAATTGAAAAGGTCGCATAAACAAGTGTTACATTACAGGTACTTCTGAAATTTCTTGTATTCCAATATGTCATTGACTGCAAGTGAGTTCGGCCTATATCACAGAGCTGGAAGAGACCACAAGGCAATGGTCATCAAGTCCAGCCCCTTGCTTGGTGCAGCATTTGCAATACCCAAATCAGACAAAACAGCAACAACAAAAAAGTCTTTCAGGTGCCACAAGACTCAACAAGAAAATCTCTATTTTGGCATGAGCTCTTGTCAGCAAGAGCTTACTTCCTCAGATGAGCTCTTACTGAAGAAAGCTCATGCCAAAATAAAAAGACTAACAAGAAAATCTCTAAGGTGCCACAAGACACTCTCTTGCTATTTTAGAGCTATAGACTACGGTCGACCCTGACCACCTGAAAAAAAGAAGCCATGTCCTTTCTCAAAGGCGCGTGACTATCTTTAGCTCCATTTCATGGATGGATGGATGGTGATACTGGCTGCCTGTTTTCTCTGCATTTACCTACATTTGTTTTTCTTACAGAACACAAACAACGTCTTCCCCGTGAAATGCTCAGAAGCTCCAGATGCCTCTCTAAAAGAAGAGGGGATGGATGGGGCTAGTCTATAAATCCCAAATGTGAACAGCATATCGTTTCTGCGCTTCCCTTCTGCTTCCTCTTACGGGTTTCGTTATTGAGAGAAACTGGCCTTCTTTGACGCATAGAATTATCTTTCCCCTACTTATCTCTTTCATGAGAGTGCTAGGTGGTATTACATTCAGACAGAGATGTATTGTCGTTTCAGTGGACTGACTCCTGCAGCATCAAACCTGGAAGAGTGTTACCAAATTCATTGACAACATTATTGCAGATTGCTAAATAATATTGTCCAAAGTGAGGAACAGCAATTAAAATAAATGGATTGATGCCAGGACATTGTTGGTGCTTAAGATAATGAATGCTGATGAATGAGCTGTTATGTAATGAGTCTGCACCAACCTCTCTTGTCGTCAGAGATTTCTAAACTTTTAACCCTTGTCTTTGTATGAACCTTTACACAACAGGATATTTTTAAGACTCTTTTCCATTGTTGTTAGAATGAATGTGAAACATTCCCACTGTCAGGTACTCCTTTGAACAGACTGTAATTTTAACTGTGTTTTTTACAATGTACGCTTTTGTATACACCAAAGCAAATTGAATAAAAATTCATGGTTTTTTCACTTTGAATGGATACACATCAATAGAAAGACATAGTGCATTTTGGCCTATGGGAGTCCCAGGGTCAAACCACAGGAGGTGACAACAGGGGCAGATTAGGAAATCAAAGTGGCCCAGGAAAATATAGTCTTAGTGGCCCTGTGCTGGCGGCAAAGCCGCCGGGGCACCGGAAACGGACCAAGGGAGCGTGGCTTGGGGGGGCGTGACTTGGGGCGGGCAGAGTGCACCAGATTTGGGGCCTAGCAGAGCTGAGTCCCCAGACTCAGATCCTCTGCAGCCTGGCAGGGGTGAGTGGGAGGTTATGGGGGGCTGGCAGGGGGGAGATGCCACTGGTGGGGGTACTGGCCCTCATTTCAGTGCTCTGGCTCCCCAAATCACTCTGTTTTAGTGCTCAGTGGCCCCCAACCCAAAATCACTCTGTCCCTTACTATGCATCCTACAGTAAGGCTTCTTCATTCCTACAGCAGCTGCACTAGTATTCCACAGGCCCTGTGTTTAGCTTAGCAAAGTGAAGACTAAGGGCAGAATTGATACCAAACTTCAAATATCTACATTATATCCTACATTAA
>QEPC01011244.1:2316691-2337793 GCA_003113815.1 Sphenodon punctatus | reverse complement strand
AAAAGAGACCAACCCCCCTCCCCTAAAGCAGACCCATGCCCCCCCCCAAAGTAGGCCCTACCTGCTGCCCCACGGCTGAGGCTCCATCCTCCCCTGCCTTGAGGAGCTTGAGACCATCACGTGATCTATTATTGGCCTATAGTGAGCGTGCACAACCCAGTTGAGTTGAGAGAATGTTGGGCACTATCTCGAAGAACCTTCTCTACAAGGTAGCAACCTTCTGATCAGCACTGGGGAGGGGAGGAGGAGCTGTGTTTGTAAACACAACCTTATCGCCCAGCCCGATCGAGTGTCCCCGCTGCTGCTGCAGTGCTCTTAGGAGGGAGAGGCAGGTGAGACCTCCCCCCACCCGGCCCGACAGGGGTCGGGACCAACAATTGTTTTTTAAAAAGAAAATATATATTTTTTAAAAGACAGCGGGACCGGCCCTCCAGTCTAGCCCAGCCCAGCCCAGCCCACTGGGAATCCTTCCGATGGGTTCAATGCCAATCCGCCCCTGGGGTAACCCCTTTCTTGAAGAGGGGGATTCAGCTGAGGCTCAAGGCTGAAATGGCATAGCAGTGGGATGAGCTAATTCCCCAAAGTGTGACCCCAGCGCCTCGTGTGGCCCTGGGACAGCCCCTGCTACATGCAGCTTTTGGGGAGGTTGTTAGGAAGTTTGATATATGGTGTCATCAATATGCTGCCGACACCCAGCTATATCTCTCTTTTTCATCCGACTCAGGCCCGGCAGTCTCCGTGCTTATCTGGTGTTTCATGGCTGGAGGGGATTGGATGAGGGCAAGCCGCCTGAAGTTAAATCCCAACAAGATGGAGGTGATGGTTATGGGGAAGGCCAGGGGAGTGGTGGCCCCCATCATTGATGGGGTTCATCCTGCCCTGGTATCTCAAGTTTGGAGTCTGGGGGTGCTCCTGGACCCAAGAAAACACCAAAAGGAAGAACAGAAAAGCAAATATTTTAAAAATCCAATATACACCAAATGTGGTTAAAAATATATTACCATAGCAGAAAGTACTACAAAATAATATTACCCAATTAACAAATGTGCAATATAACTAGGCTACAAAAGCCCACTAAACAATGATAACAAAAATAAATAAACCAAAATACAACAAATAGAATAAAGTATAATTAGGCTAAAAAGACCAAAATGCAATGATGCTCCTGGACCAGCAGTTCCGCCTGGATGTCCAGGTGGTAGCTGTGGCGAAGGGGGCATTTTGCTAATTACATCTGGTGCATTGGCTTTGGCCGTATGACTCAGGTCTGGCCACGATCGTCCATGCTTTTATTACCTTGAGACTGGACTATTGTAACACACTCTCTGTGGGGCTACCCTTGGTGCTGGTTCAGAAGCTGCAGCCAGTGCAGAATGTGGCGGCCCGTCTCCTAATGGAGATGGGCCGACGTTAGCACATTACACCAGTGTTTCGCTCTCTGCACTGACTGCCGATAGCCTTCTGGGCCAAATTTAAGGTGTTGGTGGTGACCTTTAAAGTCCTAAACGGCCTGGGCCCAGCCTATCTGCAGGACCGTCTCACCCTCCGGATCCTGGATCAGCTCCTGCGGTCGGCCGGGGGCACCCTCCTCGAGGTCCCCCGAGTTTCTCAGGTGTCGACCTTGTGGAGGGCGTTCTCTGTAGCCACGCCATGGCTGTGGAACTCCCTCCCTCTGGAGGTCCGTCTGATCACCAACCTCCCCTCTTTCTGTAGACCATGTAAGACCTGGCTGTTCCGCTGTGCCTTTCCTGAGGGAGATGAGCTGGGTGGGTTGCGTTAGGGTGTGGTAGGAGGTAATTTGTTTTACTGTGGGGTTTTTAACTGTATTATTGTTGTTGTTTAATGTTTTAATATGTTGTTAGCTGCCCCTAGATGCTTTTAGCAGGAAGGGGTGGCATAAAAATGTTATAATAAATAAAATTAATTCCAAACTCAGGGGTGAATGTGTGCAATCCAGCCTCACATCCCATTGTTATGCCCTTGTCTGGGCATAACTGGGGATGTACACATTTCATATTCCCTTTTTTCTTGTGCTCCAGTTACAAGACGTTGCACTGGAGGATGCAATTTAGTATGACTTTTTTTTCCTGTTGCACTTGTCCAACAATAGTCAATATCGGCACTAAGCTACAGGGCAAGCAGTTTGCAAAAAGAGTGCACTTCAAAGGCATTGTGAAAACTCAAAACAATACTTACGACCCATATAAAGACTCCTACCACCACCATTGGTTACCCTGTGGTGCTGTGATGAGAATAGAGATATTATGTGCGATTACCTTAGTCCAATTAGTGTTAATATTTTCTTTGATTGAGGACACTGCCCACAGATGCGGGTGCTTGAGTCCCATGTGGAGACTGCCAAGTATATCGTCCAACATACTGAGAGACCTTTCTTGCCACTGAGTACAAAGAACAGCAAATTTGGTATTGTAGCCTCAGAAGCAGCTCTCAGTTTGTTAGGAAATAATTCCTTGTAACATAATTTGATAAGTCTGGAAGGATTACACCAATTTGTTTCAGTCCCTGTGAAAGGACTTGATTACTATGTTCTAATGGTTCTTTTAGTGATCCAAAGAGTCCTCCTGGAGTTCCCAATTTGTTAACAGTACTGCCATAGAGACACTGGAGGGATTGGGACTGTAGTAGCTGTCCTTAGCTAATGACATCTCTGTGTGTTCTGTGAGAGAGTGTTGTGGACTGAGTCTGTAGCGAGAGTATCCAAGCCTGAAAAAGTGGCGATACAAAAGGGGCACATTGGAGTTGCTTTTTGCTGATATTGTAAGCAGACATTTTTAAATTTAATGTTAAAAACTGTAAATATCCTTCTTGAACCTGTATGCATTTATTCCATTGTGTTTGGATAGAGGACTCATTTGGACAGGCCCACCAGCATACCATCCCCAGAATAACATATCTGTTAACATTATTAATTATTATTATCAACAAACATTTATATAGTGCCAGCAGTGTACCTGGCACTTTACAAAGTAATAAAATAGACATGGTCCCTGCCCCTAGGGCTTACAATCTGAGAGACAGGAGCTGGGGGAGAGACTTAGGAAGGGGAACAGAGGGAGAGACAAGGGGTCTAACATTCATGAAGATGCGAGGTCTCAAGTGCACGTACTTGGCTTGGTTACGATGAGAATGACAGCAGGCAGGTCCATGTTGCAAGGATAAGGGTAAACCGATCGTAGGTATAGGAATAGTGGCTCAGCAGGATAAAGAGTCAGACAGAGCAGAGCGAAAGAGGTGAGTTTTAAGGAGAGATTTGAAGGTATGAAGGGAGGGGGCAAGGCGGATGTGGACAGGGAGGGAGTTCCAGGCATGGGGGGCAGCAAGTGAGAAGGGACGAAGGCGCTTAGGGGAGCAGGGAAGGCGTGGAAGGGTGAGAGAAGGGACAGAGGAGGAGCGAAGTGCACGGGCTGGAGTATGGAGGGCGATAAGTGCAGAGAGGTAGGGGGGAGCAAGGTTGTGAAGAGCTTTATA
The DNA here is from genome assembly GCA_003113815.1 of Sphenodon punctatus. NCBI lineage: Eukaryota > Metazoa > Chordata > Lepidosauria > Sphenodontia > Sphenodontidae > Sphenodon > Sphenodon punctatus. The sequence continues at coordinate 2,334,304 of QEPC01011244.1, read as the reverse complement.
GGTGAAGACTAGGAGCTTGTGCAGGATTCGTTCAGGAAGGGGAAGCCAGTGAAGCGAAGAGAGGAGGGGCTGCACATGGTCGAAGCGACTGGCGAGGTAGATGACCCTGGCAGCAGAGTTTTGGACAGAGATGAGGGGAGAAAGGTGAGACCGGGGAAGGCCAGTGAGAAGGAGGTTACAGTAATCGAGGCGAGAGATGACCAGAGCATGAACAAGAGTTTTGGCAGACGAGACAGAGAGAAAAGGGCGAATCTTAGCAATGTTATGGAGGGAGAAGCGACAGGATTTAGCAACAGAGTCAATGTAGGGTTTAAAAGAAAGGGGTGAGTCAAAGATGAAGCCTAGGCTACGGGCTTGGGGGACAGGCAGGATGGTGACTCCATCAATAGTTATTGACAGTGAGGAAGGAGAGGAAGGATGAGGGGGGAAGATAAGGAGTTCAGTTTTAGCCATGTTGAGTTTGAGTTGACGTTGAGACATCCAGGTAGAGATGTCAGAGAGACAGTTGATGAGACGAGCTTGAACAGAGGGAGAGAGAGAGGGAGTAGAGAGATAGAGTTGAGTGTCATCAGCATAGAGGTGGTATTGGAAGCCATGGGAGGCAATGAGTTTGCCTAAGGATGAGGTATAGATCGAGAAGAGGAGAGGGCCAAGAACAGAGCCTTGAGGAACACCAACTGAGAGGGGGAAGGAGGAGGAGGCGGAGTTGGAGAGAGACACATTAAAGGAGCGGTCAGAGAGGTAGGAGGAGAACCAGTTATGGACAGAGCCACAAAAGCCAAGGGAGTGAAGGGAATCCAGCAAGAGTGAGTGGTCAACAGTATCGAAGGCAGCAGAGAGATCAAGGAGGACAAGAATGGAATAGAGACGTTTAGATTTAGCCACCAGAAGATCGTTGGTGATCTTAGCGAGAGCAGTTTCAGTAGAATGAAGGGGGCGGAAGCCAGATTGGAGGGGGTCAAGGGAGGAGTTGGAGGATAGGAAGTCAAGGCAGCGGGAGTAGACAACACGTTCAAGCAGCTTGGAAGCAAAAGGAAGGAGTGAGACAGGACGATAGCTAGAAGGGTCAGAGGGGTCAAGAGTGGACTTTTTGAGAATAGGAGAGACTGTGGCATGTTTGAAGGCAGAAGGGAAAGAGCCAGTAGAGAGGGAGAGGTTGATGATGTGCAGGAAGGAAGGGGCGACAGTGGGAGTAATGGAGGTGAGGAGGCGGGAAGGAATGGGATCAAGGGGGCAAGTGGAAGGGTTGGAGGAGGAGAGCAGAGAGGAGATTTCCTTAAGGGAGGCAGGGGAGAAGGAGGACATGAGAGAAGGAGGGGGAGGAGGGAGAGGGGTGGGAGTGGGAAGAGAGGAGTGGGAAGCGATGTCGAGGCGGATCTTGTCTATCTTGGAGGTGAAGAAGGAGGCAAGATCCTGAGCAGAAAGGGAAGAAGGAGGGGGAGGACAGGGAGGCTTGAGGAGGGAGTCAAAGGTAGAGAACAGGCGGCGAGGGTCCCGAGAACAGGACTCAATGCGGGAGGCATAGTAGTGTTGTCTAGCAAGGGAGATAGCAGAAGTAAGGGTGGAGAGACAGAATTTGAAGTGAAGGAAGTCAGCGTGAGAATGGGATTTGCGCCAGAGTCGTTCAGCAGCACGAGTGCAAGAACGGAGGTGGCGGATACTAGGGGTGAGCCAAGGACGGGGGTTGTGGGAGAAGGCAGGGCGGGAAGAGAGAGGGGCATGGGAGTCAAGTGTGGAGGAGAGAGAGGCGTTGAGAGCAGAGACAGCGGAGTCAGGGGAGGAGGAAGAGAAGACTGTAGGAAGAAGGGGAGAGAGAGAGGAGGCAAAGTCCAGGGGATCAATAGCTTGAAGGTCACGGAAGGGGCGTAGAGAAGGGGAAGAGGAGGGGGGACAGTGGGAAATGTTGAAAGAGGCAAGGAAGTGGTCTGATATAGGATGAGGATCGAAGGAGAGATCAGCGACAGAGCAGTTTCTAGAGAGGACAAGATCAAGAGAATGGCCATTAGTATGGGTGGGGGAGTTGGTCCAAAGGTGGAGGTTGAAGGAGGAGGCTAGGGAGAGGAAGCGAGAGACTGAGGGCTGAGATGGGTCATCAACATGAATGTTGAAGTCACCAAGGATGAGAGTGGGGATATCAACAGAGAGGAAGAAAGTGAGCCAGGACTCAAAGTCAGAAAGAAAGGAAGAGAGAGGACCAGGGGGACGGTAGATGACAGCAACACATAGATGGAGGGGGGAGTAGAGGCGCATGGAGTGAGCCTCAAAGGTATGGAATAATCCATTCTTGGTAATGCTCTGTTACGATAACATCTATAGCCAGGGTTCATTATACAAAAGGAAGGACTCCAGGGGTCTTGCAGGTGAGAGTGATTTTTGTAAGTAATGATAGAACCTGGAAATGGAACAGGTTTCTAGACAATATCCTCGTTAGCCCCTAGGGGGCAATGGTCAGTTACCATAACAGTAGTAACATTATCTAACCGGCATTGTGTTTCATTAACCCATTGTATAGATACATTTACTTTGTCTTGTATACCCCTAACCTCATACCATGTGTGGAGACAAGTGTCTATTGTTTGTTCATTTAACAGTCCAGATGCACATGGGTCTGGTTTATCGGGGTATAAAGGTATTTTGAAGTTAGCTGAAATATGCTGAGCAGTGAGCATAGCACGTGTGGGTTATCTGAGTGGCTTTATCTATTACTGTCATCCCACAAGAGGGCGGGGTGTTGCCACAATCTATAAAATCCGTGTCCCATTCACATACATAATTATTTTGCATCCTCCAAAAAGACACATGAACAGATTTGACTGGCATCATAATTTCAGAAACATTTCCCTTATTCCCTCGAGGAAAAATACATTCATGACTATTGATTGGTACCCTAACACTGAATTACTTACTATTTCAGTTTACAATTCCACCTGGGCATGCCAGCAGATTGATTCCCATAGTGCAAGTATGGCTAGTTGGGTCAGAGGGACATACACATTTATTCTGTTGCATCAGGGAAGAGTTGGAAAAGGGTAGTGGTGGTCCACAAAACTGAAAACATCTTCATCTTCCACTGCACCTAAAAGGAGAAAAGAATATATCTATAATAATTAGAATGCATGTATATTTCAGATATATTGATCTCATTCCTATATATTTTCATAAGCCACCAGTAGATACCTTGAGTGGCTGGAACAGTGATGTTAAAGGTGTCTTTCAGAATTTTTACTTCAGGTGGTATATGTTTACATGCAGTCAGATATGCTACATTTACTGCAGCCATTGATTGCCAAATTCACGAGCAAGTCCAAGAACTCTGCAAAGTCATAGGACACTTGTTTGCCAACCATATTGTTATCCATTCTTTCACAATCATATCTTTATAATATACAAACGGTCTGGGAACTTTTCCTGGTGTTCCCAATATCTGATATCCTTATCTCCTTCTTAATTGATGTGACATATATCCATCTATGAAACCTATACTCCTCAGGATTAGTTTTCCTGACTCTTTCATTCTTAAATCTGTGGCTACAAATGCTTCCTTTTCCTTTCAGCTACTATGATAGATATCTCATCCACTGTTCCTTCACACTTACATTTCCATAAATATATCCTCATAATTATTCATTACTTTACTTTTCCATCTTTTAAAGCATGTAATAACATTCTACTTGATTTACCATGAGTGTGACTTACCAATGTTTTTATAAAGTCCCTATTATCAGGGACACAAGTTGACTGCGTGGCTGCAATTTGCAGTGATTTTTGAAGAATCAGCCAATCCTTGCAGTGCCATGCTGAAATTGCAGTGACGCTGCAGTGGGGGCTCTCTGCAGGATCTTTAAATCCTGGCTCAGGCATAAACTTGTCACGTGACCCCAAACTAAAACTGCACCTGCCGTCTGTCTGGGAGATGTGACCATGACCCGAAGGTAAATAGGCCCTTGGGAGATGAATTGTGGGTGGGTGGGGTTTGAAGGCCCTATGTTTGGGTGAGGAAGGTCTGGGGTTTTCATGAGGTGGGAATTCTGAGGTGCTGAAATTCCAGAGGATTTGAGTTGTGTTTGCTTAGCAAAGTTGTGGTTATATGTCAAACCTGTTGCAAATTTGTTTCCGAGCATGTATAGTTATGCAAATCAAGCTAATTATGCAAATATTAATGCTCATGGTGAATTTGCAGAATTTGACTTCACTGGTTGCAAAATTTAAGATTTTTTGGTGCAGTGAACTCGGGTCCCTGCCTATTATGTGGTGATCCAAGCGATGCTTCCATCATGCTGTGAAATGGGTATAAATACCACTTATTGTTTGCAGGGTCTCTGTACATCCCTAATCTTTGTCAGTGTACTTTGAAGGCCTTCAGCTGAGAAGAATACACCCATTTGGGAGTGACGTTCTTGTCTATACAGTAGACTGTGGGTCCAGCTTTATCTACTGGGCCAAGCCAAGTAAGGACCAAGCCATTTGCTAGCCAGGGTGTGTTCTTTTTCTCCATGTTTTCTAAGCATTACTTGGGTCCCAATAGGCCATTCATTTACTTTATTTGAGGGTCATCTTTTGCCCGTGTGTTTTTGGGACTTTAGTATAGCTTGATTCACATCATTTTGAATTTTACTGTGATTTTTGTATCCGGGTCTGCACCCATTCATGCCGTTTCTGCACATCCCACAGTGTGCAATCCTGAGCTTTCTCCATCACTTCACTACCCCACTTAAATCTGGTGTGTGCATTTGTCGTCTTGTGAGGATTTCAAAGGGAGTGTAGTTTGACCCCAGTTGTTTGGTTCTGCGGAGGGTCATGATGATATGGGGCAATTTTAAATCCCAATCAGTTCCTGTGTTGGAGACTACTTTCCTAAGGGCTTCTTTAATTGTTCTGTTAAGTCTTTCTACCTGTCCAGAGGACAGGTAGTATGGAATGTAGGCTTTGTGCAAAGCCTTAGGGATCACTCATAAATGCTGAAAGACTCCCCCTATGAAGCTAAGTCCCCTATCATTGTCAATAATTAAAGGCAATCCTAGCCTCAAGAATAGGATATTAAACAACACCTTGACTGTAGTAATGGCAGTGTGATCTTTAGAAGGTACAGTCTCCACCTACCCTGTGAATGAATCCATGAGAACAAGCAGATATTGGTTTCCCCTTGCCGTGTGTGGGAGTTTGCCAATGAAGTCAATTTGAACTCAGAACCAAGGGCCTGTTCAGGATTGATGTGAAAAGGGGCCTGTAATGACTTGATTGTCAGCTTTGTTTTGTGGCACAGGGTAGGCAGTTCCTAATCCATTGTTTGACTTGTTCCCTGATTCCTGGTCTCCATGCAAATGACTGAATTCTCGTTAAGGTTGGGGCAATACCTTGGTGAACCAATTCATGGCAATACTGAATGATTGGCTGTTGTGCTACAAGAAGGGGTAGCTAGAGAGAAAGCCCCTCAGAATTTTGCACTTGCATGAGGTCAAGTTCTGGAGTTAAGACTGTCCAAGTGCCCTGTTCCTTAGAGGTAGTGCCTATGAGTGTTTTCTGTGTTGGATCATAAGGGGGGGGGTTGTGGCCGAGATGGTGCCACGTCAGTCCGAGCCTGAGATCAGGTTCCAACTGATACTGTACGTATTACAGGGAGGCAGCAGCAGCTTTGGCTAGCTGATCTACATAGTTGTTAAATGGCCAATTGAACATAAAAGGGCTTGGTTACATCAGGAAATGCTAATGCAGGTGCTGATGCCATGTCCTTTTTGAGTGATGCAAGAGCTTGTTCCTCCTCCTTTCCCCCCCATTCCCATTTCTTGTTCTTTTTGAGTAAAGCCCACAAGGACTTAGTTTCTGCAACATACATTTCAATGAAATCAGACACAAAGCCAAAAGATCCAAGGAGTTGCCTTAAGGTATGTGGGTCCTCAGGGACCAGAATATTTAGCAAAGCCTAGGCTTTTTGTTTGTGTTTGAATACTTTCCCCTTTTTGTCCCAGACACCCAGGTAGTTAACCTCCTATTATACTAATTGAGCTTTTTGTCTGCTGACTTTAAAAAGGTCTTGGCTATTATCCAAAAGGCAGAATTCAGTTAGTTCAGTTACATGTTCCTGAGTTTTGTCATGAATGAGACTGTCATCCACATATGAAATGATGTGTGGTTTATCACAGGACTCAGCTGATCCCAGAACTTTATCACATGGTGATGGGCAATTGCTGGGGCATTATGAAAACCTTGGGATATTCTAGTAAAAGCATACTGTTGTTCTTTGTATGTGAAAGCAAAGTGTTGTCATAATGCAGAGTGCAATGGTATTGCAATAAATAATTTGACAAATCCAATACAGAAAACCATCTAGATCCCTGTGAAATGGCAGCAATAACCTCTCAGGTAATTTTGCCACAACTGCAGCTGTTACTGGAGTTTTTGCATTCACTGTTCTAAAATCTACTGTTAATCTGTATGTTTTACCATCAGCTTTTAGGATGTGACATATTGGGGAGTTAAAGTTGGATTGCATGGGTACAATGACTCCCTGTTCTAGTAATGATGTAATAGTGGGTTATAATCCTTCTTCTGCCACCTTTGAGTATGGGTACTGTTTTGGGGGAGGCACTAGGGGTCCTTTTATTAATACTATAGCACCACAGTCTATTTTACTAGTAGCCCAAACCTTTGGAAATTCCAAAGTCTATGGGTCAGTATTAGTTCCTTCTGTATTTGATTCCACAGCCTTTAATGCATTGCTTCAGTGAAATGAAGAAATTTTCCTAGGGATTGTCTGACTGCCATACCTTTGCCAAATGCACATATTTGACAAATCAATGCACCAGTTAGGTAGCCCAGTACTAAATATAACAGTCCTGGATGCAGCCAGCACAGAAAACGTGCTATGTCGTCAAAGTACAGAGGGGAACCTATTCTCAAGGGACAGTTTGCCAGGTATTTTCCTCTGGTAGTGGATCCCTGAAATGCCTACAGTACTATAGGTTTGATATTTTGCTGTAAGCCTGATGGAACGAATGAGGTTTTAGTCACCAAAATAGTACTTCCGAGTGGGCCCTTGTAGATACTGGACCCTCTGTCTATTTTAGGGTTATTTTGTGTGGTTTCCCTTCCCAGTTTCAGGAACACATAAGGTCTTCCTACAGGGCTAAAATATAGACCACACACCCGACGCCATGCTCCCACGTCTCGGGAGCACATCCCGAGAAGGGAAAGATCCTATTGGTCCTGGTTGTGCTCTATGGCGTTGACTGTGGTGGCAGCTATAGGGGCAGGATTCATGCATAGTGCAGGCATTGGGGTAGCCCCATTGGCTAATTCAGAGGGATGAATGAGCAGCTGTAGATGCTGCAATAGCTCACTAGTAGGCTGTGCATCCTCCCCATGTTGCACCAAGGCTGCCCACACACTGTTCCTTACATCATTAGGAGGCCTTGATACATAAGTCCATCCCGTTTCCTCTGAATTGTCCTTGCTTGTTGTTATACCCTCCCCGATAACTAATTTGATTCCATTGCTGATTCCCTGTCATGTCTGGGGGCTGCCCTGTATTACTGTATGAGATGGCTTGTATGTATTTGGAGGGAGTTTGGTTGGTTGTCTTAGACACCACAAAATTTATCAAGTCAGTTTTGTCATGACGAGTGTTTTATTTTTTTAACCTTTTCTATTAGCTTATTTAGTGTCAACTGTTTCAAATCTACTGTAACCAAAAATAATGGTGTGTGTTGATTTAGACCCTGGTATATGTGTTGCACAAAGGAGTCAGCATCCCAGTTAATAGTATTTACATTTGTAATAGGTAGGGGTACGTATTTTTCAAGGCAAATTTCAAAAAAAAAAGAAGTCATGACTTGGTCATGGAAATTTTTTCAAAAAGTCATGGGTAACAAAAAAAACTTTATTAGCAACTTTTTTTAAAAAAAAATAAATTCTATTCCTTCAGCTTTCCTTCATTTTGATAAATCATATTGTACATTGTCAGGTTCTCTTCCTTTATCGAACACCTGTCATCTCTGAATACATCCTTGTATGCAGAAAAAGATTATCCATCCCAGCCAGTAGTGTAGACTGAACAGACAACATAAAGCAATTTCAGAAAGATTTGGGAACCCGTCCTTCACATTGTACCAGAATTCCATCAACTTTGTTGCTCACAATTCTGGAAGTGCCACAATAGAATTTGCAAGGTGAGCAGAAGTAACCTTTTTATCCTCAAAAAGTGGGATGTACTGTAGAACATCTACAGATTGTATGTTCAGGTGCTTAGCTTGCAATGGATCAAAAACTCTGCAAGCCTTAAAAAATCCTGCGGCTGGTTGACGGAATTTTTGTTCACCTTGTAAATACGCTGTAATTTTTTCATAATTTTCAAGAAGAGTACTCCTTGCTACACTGTTTGAACTACTGGCACTCATTGATATGACCCACTCGACAAGCTCTATTAGGTTGTTGTACACAATGTGTACCTTTATTTCTGGCTTTTCATACAATGTCAGGGTGGCCACTATCTGTGTAGAAAATTCTTCGATTGCAGCAATATCATTTTTTAGTTCGGCTGACTGACACAAAAGTACTACGTCCATAACAGAGGTACTCGTGGAACGCCCGGTTTCTTCCTACACGAAATCAATATATTCTTGAAGGTGCCTGCTATGCAATCTTACTGCCTCAAACCAACTGTTCCATCTGGTAATGACTGGATCTGGGGGTTTGCCTTGATAAAAAAGGAATTGCCTGAACCGAGCCTTACGGGAAGGACATGCAGTAAAAGTCCTCTCTACTGCAATCGCAAGCTCGTTCACTTGCCTAAAGTTCTTTCTCCAGGTATCCCCAACAAGGTTGAGTAGGTGGGTGCTGCAAGTAATGTGCACTGCATTCAAAAGTAGTCCTTTCAGACTCAGCATTTTAGCCAGCTTTTTACCATGTAAGCAGCATTGTCTGTGACAAAGGCAGTTACTTTGTCAAATGGTATGTTGAACTTCTGTAGTGTTGTTTCCACAACCACCTGGCTCACTGTTTTAAAGTTCACCACCTCCAGGCACCTGCATTCAATAAGAAGGGCTGTTAGTTTGTTGTATGCCTTCCCCATTTCTTGATTACAGAAGATTTCTTGGAAAGACAATTATGGCACCGCAATTATGTTGAGCACGTAGCGCCCATCTGCATTGGAGGTTTCATCGACCACAACACTCCTGTTCCCTGAGATTTTCTATGTGTTTTTCAAAGATCTTTGGCAGTAAACTTCGACGAAGATGGTTCAAAGACGGAATAGCTCCAGTTTTACATTCAAGATAGGATTTCATGCAGGGATTATCCAGTACGTTCAAAGGTACACCGTAAAGCAGAACTGTACCACCTCACCGAAGCCTTTTATGGTGCCAATGTGTCTGCTCTTCGCTGTTTACTTGGAAGAGCACCTTTACTGATTGATGTAGCTTGGCTCTTTTTGCAACGGACTGCTGAATGTCTTCTGCCTTTCTCTTGTGTACAGCACTGTCCAAGTGCTTGTCACAACTTCTTTTACGGGAATAGACCACAGGGATATTACAGGCAGTACAGAACATAAGACTGCTACTCTCATGGAACGTACCCTTTGGGTACATAGCGCTCCTTTCTTTGTTGGTAGTCTTCCCAACTTTGCTCTTGCCCGGTTTGTTGGAATACATGTTCTGTTTGTTCAGGATTCTAAAATGTAGATGGTAAGCCCCAAGGATACTGCAGCAATTGAAGAATTTTCTACACAGATAATGTAACCCCTTTAGATTGTAAGTCCCAGGGTATTCAAATGGGGGTTCAACCCCTTAGATTGTAAGCCCCAGGGTATTCAAATGGGCACAAGGAGCGGCAGAGGGAAAGCTGCCATCTGCTCCCTGCTGCTCTAGGACGCCTTTTGAAGAGCTCTCAGCGCCCCCCCGCCTCAGCTCTGATGCAACGCGACATGTTGAACTCCGTCCCCGGCAACAGGAGGAGGTTACAAAACCCTGCCCTACGCTACATGAGAAGCACTTTGCAACAGAGGGGCGGCATTGTTTTCCTCCCATGGCAATGCGGCGCTGCGGTTCCAAAAGGCAAAAGGAGAACTTTCACGGAAGTCATGGGAAAAGGTAGAAAGTCGTGGAGGGGGCAATATTTCATGAGAAACATGACCCTCCGTGAAAAATACGTAGCCCTAGTAATAGGTATTGGGTTGCCTGCAGGGTTGTTATTTGACACAGCTTGGTCTACAGCTAGTACAAGCATTTTACGTCTTGCCACCAATTGGCCCAACCGTTTCTCCTGGAGCTTGTTTATCAGAAAAATACAAATCAAATTCTGAAGGAATCTTCAGATCCTCTGAATTATCAGGCAGAGGCAGACAGTTGTATTCTTGTGCCTGTAATAACATCTGATGTTAGGCTTACTGATTTGGTGCTTATTTCCATACAAGGGAAAGGATACAATCTTGTTTCCTAAACATCTGTACACTTTAAAAAGCATATTAGACAAACAATCCCATCTCCCAACTATCCCTGCTCTTTATCAAAGCATAAATATGAACATACTAGCCCCTCTCTACAGAGAGCAGACATGCCAAAAATGTGCAAACATCGAAGTGTGTCCCTGGTGACTCATTTGTGTGGAATGGCACTTGCAGAGTGTTACCTTCTAATTGATTTTTTTTTACTTGACATGTCCACAAAGAAGAGTGGCTGGGTTGAACATGGATGGGAATCGAACGCAGCCATGTCCTCGACATGAGTTCTGGGTGGCATAAACAAACTCATTGTTTCTGCCAGCAGAGACTCGAGAGTTGCATATATTTACTTCACAAAATATAACCTACAGAATTATTTAAAAGTCAATGAACAAAAAAGTTTCCATATAACTGACATATTTTTTCCATGTTACTGGTCACTTCTACAAATGTTTTCATTGGACTCAGCGCCCACAGTAACCTATGAAACGATACCCCACGTGCCTATATTTGCTGCTCATAGTGCAGATTACACAAACTCCATTGTTAATCCAAGATGGCACCTGTGGCCAAAAATAACTAGATGGGACATCATGTGACCAAGGTTTTCTAGACCTCCAGGCATGTCCCATCAATGCACAGAAGAGAAAAGTAGAGCACATCAAAGTGCATGCAGAATCCCTTCCATCCCCATGACTACTGGCATTTCCTCTGCATCCCTTCTCCTCTTGGTACAAGATCCTGAGAGCTCTGTCCTTGGTCCTCTTCTCATGTCCCTCTGGACTCTTTCCCTCAGCAAACTCATCCAAGCTCATGGCTTCCGGAACTACCTGAATGCAGATGACACCCAACTCTCTTTCCACTTCTATCCACTTCCCCCCACCCCAATCCAGTTTTGTATCACTACAGGTGTTTATAAATGAGACAATAACCCACTGGAGTCCATGTTTGGTCTGTGCAGCCACTCACATGTTTAGCATGTAGAGCCTAATAAATGGGCAGCTACCTGCGTGTAGTCATGTGTGTGTGGACAGCAGCCCCCACTCACAGGTTTAGCCCATGAATCCTAACAGATGCCGTGTTTCACCTCCACCCCCGCCCCCCATGACTCTCAGCTGCAGCGATCTGCAGGAAGAAGCTGCCCCAATTAACTGCTTAACTAGGATTGACTGCAGGCAGCATGTGACCTATTACTTTTATAATAACCTGGATGGAAGAAAAACATTTGGTGTGTGGTTTACATTTATGGCAGTTTATAGATTGTGTACAAGGTGCAGTTTATGGACTGTGTCCCATTGTGTGCAAGGTGCAGTGTCCCATTGTGTGCAAGGTGCAGTCACACAAACGACAAATGCCGAACAAAAAAACAACAGCACAAGTGCGATCGGGATCCGGGGCTAGATCCTGTCTTGGGGCTCCCAGCCCCACCATTGTACAATAGGCAAAGCAGTCCCCTCCCCACTAGACTAGATCCCTGGAGTAGATTCCCCCCACCTCGTTGCTTCTGGCCCATCAAACTGGTGACTCCGCTCCCAAGCTGGGGTAGCCCTCCCCCTTTGTGCCTCAGCCCTACTACCAAGCCAGGGAGCGGTCCAGGAAACCAACCCAGTCAAGATGGTCCCAGAGCTGCTGGGCCACCACCCGCTTAGTAACATTCCCTAAAAAGGGAAGGTTAGAGACAAGCCGGTAGCTGGCAAGGGCATCGGTGTCAAGAGATGGTTTTTTGAGCAAGGGTCTCACCACAGCCTCCTTAAGAGATCCTGGGACCCTGCCCTCCTCAAGGGAGGGGTTGACCACCTGTGACAGCACCAACCCCAATGTCTCCCTAGTGGCCTTAACCAGCCAGGATGGGCAAGGATCTAGTCCACATGTTGTGGCCCTAACAGCCCCCAGGACATTACCCACATTGGCAGGGGTCACCAACCAAAACTGATCCCACAAAACAGGACATTCATAGCCTCTGGTTTCCCAACTGTATCAATTGTGGCGGCAAAGTCCTGGTGAATGCGAGTGAGTTTGTCCATGAAAAAACCAATAAACCTATCACAGTGGGCCCGGGAAACCTCCACTTCCAGGTGGAGGGAGGCTGGAGTGACCAACACCTTCACCACCACGAAGAGCTCCGCCAGGCAAGATTTTGTGGACACTATTGGCAGCAAAGAACTTCTTCTTTGCCACCCACACAGCCACAGCATAGGCTTTCAGACTGACTCTATGCCACAATGTGTCATCTTCAGCATGAGTGCGACATCACCATCACTCTAACTGCCTCCCCATACGTTTTAACTGCTGCAGATCCTCCGTAAACCTGCGGCTCTGATGTTTGGGAAACAGATGCCTGGGAGCTGCCCAGTCAATGGCCTCAGATAGCCAGGTGTTCCAAAACCTAAAGAGGTCATCGAGCAGGCAGGCATCAAGATCGGAGGATATTTCCCCCAGAGCATTCCGGAACCACTCCGGTTCCATAAGTTTCACAGGGTGAACCAATTTAACCAGTTCCACACTGGGGGCAGACGTGTGCCAGGAGCTGGGTCCGAAGGAGATAATGATCCGACCATGACAAGGGCACTTTCAGCACGTCCCCCACTAACGGACCCCCCCACCTCTAGGCTGGTGCAGAAAACCAAATCCAGAGTGTGACTGTCATCATGTGTCCAGCCATCTATCAATTGAGACAAGTCCATGGTTGCCATGGTGATCATGAGCTCATGTTCTGCTCCAAGACCAGTGTCAGCATGGATGTTGAAGTCCCCCAGAACCAAAGTCCTTGGGAACCTCAAGACCACCTCTGCCACCAGCTCAGCTAGGGCATGTAGGGAAGCAGTTGGACAGGTAGGTGTATGGTATACCAGCAGCATTCCCAAACTGTCTCTGGCCAAATCAAACACCAGATGGAGGCACTCTACCCACGGTGGATTCTGCACCCGATACCTCCAAATGGACCAATGTTCCTTAAAAATAACAGCTACACCACCCCCCGCCCCCCCAGTCTCTTCAGCCGCGGCTGGTGCTGCATGGAGTACCCAGCTAGAACATGGTCAGCCAAGATAGGCCCTGACTCAGTGTCCAGCCAGGTCTCCGTAAGACACACGAGGTCAGCCGCCTGGTCCAGGATCAACTCCTGAACTGTAGATGATTGGTTTACCACCGACCTCGCATTCAACAGCACCGTAACAGGGCTGGGGGCCCTCTTTCTCGATCACCACACCTCCTGTTGGGGGACCCAAGAGTGGGACAAGGACAAAACACCTCCCGCCCCCAATGATGGAACTGATCTCCTCCGACCTGTCACGACCTGTATTGCGAAACACACCCTGGCTCTCCCCACCATGAACCCCCCTCTTCCAGGGTGTCCTGCCAGACTGGTGAGAGAAATTCCCAACCACCACATTCCCCCCCACTCACTGGGGGATACATTACTCACCCACTCCCCGAGGGCATCCCCCCCTCACACCAAGGGGAAGCTCTCAGTCCCTCCTTGTAACCCACTCTCACCGGAGTCCAGGATACTCCCACCCCCTCCCTCTACCCCCAGAACCTGAAAATGTGTAGGAAGTGCCTCGTACCTACCCTGCAACAGACTCTTCCCCCCCCCCCCCCAGTCCCTCCTGGTCCCACTAAGGGCCTCATCCATAGCAAAAACAGGATCAGAAAGCTGGTCACTCCCCCTCCAGGAGCCTGCATGTTCTTCCTCGCTGGAAGGAGCAGGGTGGACAACCCAGGTTCCTCAGTCACAGAACAGGTAAATGGCAAAGCATCAGGGAAGTCCAAGTGGTCTTCAACAAGGGGCCTGGGTGCACCTTCATGTCCATCCCACAAACGGCCTACGCCCTTTCTGCGTCAGCCTTCTGGCTGGCACCCTCCGGGGCCACCTCCTGGAGAAATGCCTGTGATCAAGGAGGGTTCGGTGCAAGTAATTGGCCCCTTGGATGATTCTGGGCCCACAGCCCAAACCAAGAACCACCCAGGTTGGCCATAGTGGGCCAGCATGTGTGATTGTGACCCCATCCCTGCCAGGGATCGGGAGCAGTCATGGCAACCCATGATTGGCTGCTATGGCTGCCCATCATGGTGGGGGGCATTTATTTTCACCCTCTGGGTCAAAACCTATAAAACCCCTCTGGGTTTTAACCTATAAAGCCCTAAATAGCTTGGCCCCCAGGTATCTGAAAGACTGCATCCTCCCTCATGTGCCATCACAGTCCCCAAGGTCAGCCAGGGGGTGCCCTCTTGCAGGTGCTATCTCTCTGGGATGTTTTTACAGCCAGGTTGCACAGGGAGGCGTTCTCGATGGCTGCCCCACAATTAAGGGACTCCCTCACCCTGGGACCCATCTAACCCTAAGCCTGTTCATCTTCTGGAAACAATGTAAGACCTTTTTATTTGGCCAGGCATTTGGTAGGCAGGGGTAGGGTTGGATGGGATAGGGCGAGGGTTGGGTGGGACATTAAAGGTGGTGGTGGTGGTGGTGTTAGTTTTAATTTGTATTATCATTGCTGTTTTTATGATTGTAAGCTGACCTGAGCCTTTGCGGGAAGGGTAGCATATAAATTTGACAAAATAAATATATAAAACATGGAGTCTTCAGGTAACCCCCAGAGGGGTGATAACCTTAAGAGTGTGAGTAAGAACCAACTCCAGACCCAGAGAAATCGGTGGAGCGAAGACTCATATAATTTAAATCATAATCAAAACTCACTTTTGAGAAGTGTCAGCTGCCCTATTTATCTCAATGATATTAACTCATAAGTTAGCAATGAGCACTGTAATAAACTGCCATTGATTGGTGATATGAGCAATTGCAGTTCTAACTAGTTGGAATTCCATTAAAGAGCTCAGTATTTGGTAGGACTGTGCATCTGACTTTGGTTAAACCAGGGAATCAATTGGTTGAAAATACTGCATCCTTCCTCCATCCAGCCACAGGCCTTGAGTACATGGGTATACTATTTACCTTAAAAAGTTAAACAGAAAAGGTCCCTTTCAGCCTCTGCATTAAAAAATAATAATATGTAACTGGAAATTGCTGGGCAGTATTTGTGTGCTTTGTGCCTCTAGATTTCCATTTCTAACCTGATGTTTGGAATCGTCCGTTGGTGTAACAGTTTCAGCACCTTTCAGGCTGCATGGTATGGTCAGGCAGGAGTTTAGAGTGAGTATGTAGACCCAACAATGGCAACTTATGGAGAAGACTGTGTTTTGGTTTAGGTTTACTTTTGATCTCTGAATGCCCTATGGTTTGGGGGCCTGGCCTGCCTGCACAGGCAGCTAGAGACAGAGCTGTAGCCAAGAAACTGGTTCTTGCAGTGAGTGAATGACACTACTGGGCAGGATCCCCCCGCCCAGGATGGGGTGAGGGCATGGGATCCCCCTGCCTAGTGTTCCGCAGCTCAGTGATACCAGGGTGCTTTGCACCTCCTGCACACAAACAAACTGCACTCCACTGTTTGCCTACTTCCAATTGTAGCAGCTGCCAGGTGTTTCCAAAATCTTGACATAACCCCCTCCCCACAAAAAAAAATGGACGTGAAACCAGAATAGAATTCAGAAATACAAAATCTGTGACACCCCCCCACCCCGCTTGCCCTGCTTGCATATCCCTAGTATTGAGACAAACCCAGCGGACTGGCTCTCTAGTCTGTCATACACTGCCACCCACTGTATAGACTTGTATTTGCAGGCCACCCCGGAGAGGAAAAGGCTGCAGGAGGAACCTTAGGATATGAGATGTGACAAGTTCCGGCAGCCCAGAAAACAAGGAACAGCTGAGCAGAGAGTTCCGTTTTTTTTGTTTTTTTAAAAAGCACAAGATGGCCCTTTGTGTCCTTCTGAGTTCAGAGAAAGACTGGCTCTTTCCATTTGGCATTAGCATTCCTTCACTGCGTCTGTGATGGCACGCAACAGATGCATGTTACAAGCATAATGAGCAATAAATCAGGTATATCGAGGACTACTGAAGGGTATCCATCCAGTCCACGAATGCTGCACAGAAGTCCTCTGCAAATGGATGAGTACATATTAAGTTAGTCATTGCACTAAATCGTTGTGTGCATAAAGAAAAGGGGGAATGGTCATGCAGCAACAAGTTAAGAGTTTCTGACAGAGCTATTTCCTTAATTATTTTGCCGAACTTTCTCCCTGCCCAACCCCACATCATTTTCCCATAGAAACAGCAACTGGAAATGTCCCCATTCTTCCTAAATCAAATGTCACCGTATGCTATGAAATACACACACACACACAAATGTGCATTTTCTGGCTCATTAGAACCATCTTTAGGGCCAAGAACCTCCCAGCAACACGTTTAGTGGAGTTTCATAGCTTGCTGGAATACCTCCCAAACTTTTGGGCAGCCAGAAGGACAAGTCCCACCCCCTCACACACTTAAACATGCGGATACACCCCCCCCCAAAATGCACACACACCCCTCCCAACAATCCAAGTGCATAAAGAGGCACAGACGCTCTCCTGCGTCTCATTCCACTTAATGCCTTGTCATTCCATCCTTTCCCCACTGTCCTCTCATGCAAAAGAGGTGCCTGAGGCTTGAAAATGGGTCTTTTTGTTTCTCTCTCCTAATAGAGGGACAGTGGGATTCAGCACTCACGGAGGCACTATCCCTTCTAAATAGGGACTGTCTGGACTTGGGCACGTGTTGGCCTAGGAATGATCTTGTACGAGGGTGCTAGCTGTATGGAAGCTGTGACCAGGACATGTGAATTGGGTAGGGATGGGCGAACAGATCGCGGTTCAGGTTCGTCCGTTCGGTTCAGCTGTGTTCGGTTCGTCCGTTCGGTTCGGCAGTTCGGTTAGTTCGCCGGGTTCAGGTTCGGCTGTTCGGTTTGGCCGTTCGGTTCGGCTGTTCGGCCGTTCGGAAAATGTTTTGTTATAGGTGTTTTTGTTGTTTTTTATATGGTTTTTTGGTTTTTTATTTGGTTTTATTAAACTTTTATATGGTTTTTTTTGTTATTTTTTGTTTTGTTTTTATATGGGTTTTTTTATTTAATTTTTTTATCTAATATTCTATATATCTAGCTACACTAAATCTAACTGCTATTAACTATTCTTAATGCTATGAACTAAATGGATTATCTAATAAGTACACAGGCCTACTCCTACAAACACTAAAACTAAATCACTAACGCTATCTCTATCACTAAGCTAACTCCTACAACTCTCTA
>QEPC01011244.1:2274419-2294937 GCA_003113815.1 Sphenodon punctatus | reverse complement strand
CTCCTCGGCCAAAACCCTTGTTCATGCCATGGTTATCTCTCGCCTCGATTACTGCAACCTCCTCCTTGCTGGCCTCCCTCGCTCTCACCTGTCCCCCCTTATCGCAATCCAAAACTCCGCTGCCAAGGTCATTCACTCTGCCCGTCGCTTCAACCATGTGCAGCCTCTCCTCTTCTCTCTTCACTGGCTCCCCCTTCCCGAATGTATCCAGTTTAAACTCCTGGTATTCACATTCAAAACACTCCACGACCAAGCTCCCCCCTTACCTCTCGGACCTAATCTCCCTACGCACTCCTGCACGCGCTCTCCTCTCCTCCTCTGTTCCCTCCCTCACTCTCCCTCGTTTCTCCTGCTCACCTAACCGCCTTCGACCCTTCTCCCTCGCTGCCCCCCATGCCTGGAACTCCCTCCCTACCCACATCCACCTTGCCTCCTCCCTCCGCTCCTTCAAATCCCTCCTCAAGACCCACTTTTTCCTCGCTGATTTTCCCAATGCCTGCTAGTCGTTCCCCATATACTTACTGTCTGCCCTCCTCGGCAGACTGCTGCAGCCAACCTGATTGTAACCAAACCAAGCACACGCACCTGAGAGTTCGCATCTGCTTGGATGTTTGTCTGTTTTCTCCCGGTCTCTGCCTGTAAGCCACAGGCAGGGACCGCGTCTATTTCTATGTTCTGTACAGCGCCAGGGGCGTGACCAGCACTATATAAATATTTATAATAATAATAATAATAATAAGGGGAATTTTTAGCTGTTTTTATATGCTGTAAGCCTTATTTTATTTATTCAAATGTATATGCTGCCTTTCCCAATAAATAATAAATACTCCCTTTTGGTTGGCTGGCTGTACCACAAAGGCTGCTGTCATATGCAAATTTGCTATTGGGAATGGAAGGTGATCTTCAACATGTTTTTGTAGTGTTATCAATCTGGCAGAGCTCAGCACACTTGCATTCCTTCCTGAAAGAACTCTAACAAGCAAAATAAAGAAACTTTATTTACACAAAGCGCCCAGTACATCATAACCTACAGCAAGTTCCTCTATTGAATAGGAATAAAGAGAAGAAGCTATTCAAGCTGCACTCACTAGTCCGAAGGACTCCCAGCAGACAATATGAAGAGCCTGGCAGTGGTACTGATGTTGGCGCTGATTGCAGGAGACATCCCCGCACTCTATGGTGAGTGACTCTTCTTACACCTCTGAGCTTTGCACCGTGGCTTTTAAGAATCTAAGTATTGTCTCGAATTTTTACCATGTTTTTCTGTGGAAAAAAGTTTGAGATTGCTGTGTGCGCGCACGTGTGTATGTGCACGCATGCACCCTTTCCCCTTAACTTTTGATCCCACAGGCCAATGTTATCCAAATTTGGTAGAAGGATAGCAAGCCCACAGAAAATAATTAGAGGCCCCCAATTTTGTAACTGTGGATACACCTGGAACAAAGATATGAACCCTTTTTGTTTGTTTTTTTGCTTCAAAAGCACCCCACCCCACTGACTGACATTGACCACCAGAGCCTACTGAGTTTTGCAAATATGTTGGAGGGGCCTCTGCTATTGTGGGGTGCCACATGAAGAAACTGTGACCTGCAAAGGGAGGCATTAAGTATAGATCCCAGTCCACCACAGGAAGGCATCCGCCAGTTTAACACAAGGCAGTAGGCAAGAAGGTCCGTGTGGGGGGCCTTCTTACTGGAGAGTCCATTGTGGGTTGCTTACAACAGTCAGGAGGGCCTAGTGCCTTTTGAATCTAACTAGGGCTGAAACTAAATTCTCGAATTCTCACTTTTCTTGGCAAGAATCAGGGTTCTCGGCTCGTCCTTGCAAAAGAGAACGAGCCGAGAAACTGCCTGGATTCTCACCGAGATCAACGAGAATCTCGAGACAACCCTCCCTCCCCACACACTTGTAAAACAAAAAAGAGCCTTTTACAGCCCTCCCTCTTCCCCCTCCCCCACCATGCTCCAGCCGCTGGGCTTCTTGCTGCTCCGCTTCTCTGAGGGGGAATTGCGAGCAGGAGGCAAAAACCTTTTTTTAAAAATCACTGCACATGCACAAATGGCTGCCTGGGCCCTTCTGCGCATGCGCCGTCCTTTTCCAAAATGGTGCTGGCAGCATCGGTGCCATTTTGGAAAAGAACGTGCATCTGCAGGAAGGCCCTGGCGGCCATTTATTCATGCGTATTGATTTTTAATTTTGTGTGTGTGTGTGTGCGAGAGAGAGTGAGATCTTGCAAGATATCTCCGACACTCACTCTCTCTCTTACTGGGGCCGAGATCTCAGCGAGTCCTCTGGCCCAGTCTGAAATCTCACAGGAGTAGGGCTGAAATGAGAAGCCCTTCTCAATATGGGGCCGTGCAGTCAGCTGCACCAGTCGCACATGCCTAGGACATGCCTAGCTAAAAGAAGCCACATTTGCCTAAATAGCAATTGTTTGAGGATGGGACAGGAGTTACTGGGTGTTTTTAGACACACATTTTTTTCCTGCATGTTTGCTGTTACATCCAGAACTTTCTGTGTGTCTAAGTCACTCATCCAGATCTTAAACATCCGGATCTTTGAACTTCTGCATGAAACTTCTCCCAGAACTTGTGTGTGTGTAAAAGGTTGTCCTGGTAAACTGCTTTGCTCCAGACAGCTGTGGTCACTTGGTTTCCATGGCAGCCTGTCACGTCTACAGCTGCAGCTACTTTAGGCTGCCTCAGGGCAGTGTTTGTGTGAAGAATGCATCTAGGAACTGCCTCAGGGCAGAGTCTGTGTGAAAAATGCATCTGGAACTTACTTGTGGACTTGTAAACCCAGAAGACTGAAACATCCGGAACTTTAATGTGTGTCTAAAAATGCCCACTGTGTGATCTTCCTTCCACAGTGTTGGGTCTTGAATGCTAGCATCGACATCAATTAACTGTGATCCTAAAAGCACTTAGTCTTCCATGAGTGCCCTGGCAAAGCTATTAATTACAATGAGGCTCCAAAGACTTTTACTAGTCTGCAGCCATAGGGGGAAATTCTGGCTCTGCCTCTGAAAAGCATTGTGGAGAGAGAATCATCCTAGCTTCTTGGCTTCCAGCTTCCTCCATTTGTGTTCGTCCCAGAATATCTCTTCTCTCTTATTCCCTTGCTGGTTGGAACCTCAGAGTGAGTTATAGGGAAGGAGGAGGAGAAAGGAACCCAGATACTCCTGTACTAGGAGTACAGGATGGGGGCAGCCACCCATTGTGACTTACCTGAAATATTGAAATATGTGGTATGCAAATAGCTAATATGACTAAGTGGTCCTGTGTGTTCAAACTGGGAAGTCAAGAGAGTACCTATGAAGTGGGCAGTGTTAGTGAAATCATGTCCATGCCATACTTTGCTAATTCATTAGCTCCTCTGCTAATGCAATGGGACCAAATTCCACAGCGTCTAGCAAGGACTATTTTTGACAGTGTTTGTTATTTTTTAGGGTTGGTTATTCACTGTGTTTCCCAGGTGGGGGAGGGAGGTCATAAAAATTTGGGGAAGGGAGAGGATTTGCCCTTTATGAGAGACTAAAAGCAATCGGCTTATTTTTCTAATTCCTTTTGGATGCAGGTTTTACTATGGAGAGTCTTCTAACTGACCAGAGGTGCCGGTGCCGCAAGCTAAGCTCAGCCGCCATCAGCCCTGGGCTGATGGACAGCATTGAAGTGATTCCCCAAGGGATATCTTGCAGAAGGCAGGAGATCATGTAAGTAGAAAGCACAGACACCAATGGCCGCAGTTTCAGTTGTATCATTCAAACATTTTTCTGCCCAGGGGAAAACCCTGGCTGAACTCCCACCTCCCCCAAATTCTGCCAGGCATCTTGCTACTAGACATAACATGTGCCATTAAATGAGACATCCATGGGAAAGGGTATAAGATTTGTCCCTACCAAAGGAGTAAACCACCACCTCATTTTGATGGGATGTTACCTTAGAAGCTTCACCAACCCTGTCTAGATCCCTGGTTCTTAAACTGAGGGGTGTGGAATGCATCTAGAGCCAAATCTGGTATTCATTTTTATTCATGGATGTTATTCACATCTTTGGAGAGCGCATTGGTTATCCGACCGATTGCCAGAACGGGTATTCACATGTTCATGTTTTGGGGCAATCCAGCCTCAAGTACTTAAAATTCTTTGGTTGTTCATTTGTTCCACCCACCCATCGTCTTGTGTATTCAGTATTTTGCCATTCCTATATCTTCAAGCTTTTCCTGTGTAACTTTAGAGTTCGGTGGGTTGCTTAGTGACAGAGTTTAAAAGAGCAAAAACTAAGCCATCAGCTAGGGTTTGTTTGTTTTTTTTAAAATAGGCAGAAGGAGGGGGAAAGGGCAAGAACAAAAAAAAGATAAGAAAACCCACAGAAAGTCATAAAAGGAAGAAAGGGCAAAAAAGAGACACAGGTAAAATAAAATGTATGGGCCATATATAGGGATACGCCATGCCCCTACAAAACCCATCCCCAAAATGAGCTTATGTACTGACTTCCCGACCCTGCCAACAAGGGCTTGGCTACCACAGAGCAAGGGTGCTCACCTGATCCTGGGCCCTGAACTCTAGGGGCCCTCTTTGAAAATTTCCTAGTGGCACTAAGGCCACCTGCAGAGTGGGCAGGGGAAGGAGCAGGCCCAGTACTCTTATTTGTAAGCAGCCTGAGTGCCCCTCCCACTCTAAACCAATAGCTTTGCCAGGGCAGCAAAGGGCCCCACCAAGAAGGAAGTTTTCAGAGTGCGGGGAGGAGGGAGGCCTGTCCCAGGTCTATCTGAAAGCTAAGGACTTCTCTGGTACCAGGCGAGAAATTACCCAGAGATCCAGGGATATTGGTTATCAGGAGGAATTGGCTATAATAGGGGATTCTCAACATATGGCTGAATTCTCTGCGCTGGCCCCGCAGTTGGGCAGTATGGCATATTACCTTGCTTCTGCAGCTACCTTCAGAGAAAAATACTTATTTCTCTGAGCAAGGGTCAATGCGCTGCCTACATGTGTTTTGGAGGGGCGCTTTTTAAGGGTCCTTTAAGGGGATCGCTTATGTCCCTTTGACTCCCAGACTGAGTCTACCTACCATGTATTGTTTCAGTGTAGACTGTATGACACCCCTTGCTCACGCTATCTGCAGCCACTCAGATAAATTCCCGGGTGGGACGGACCGGTTTCTCTCCCAGATGGCTCTTTGTGATGTTCATTCTGAGGTGACATTTGGTACTATGAAATTTTTAGTAGCTGCCATGAAAATGAGGAAGAAGTTCCTCAAGTTTAAGCCTCAGGTAGACTCTGATTAGTCCTCCTGTGGTAATGTTTTATATATATATTTCCTGCCTGTTTTTAGATGCTTGTTTTTAGGGGTTAAATCGAGCCTGAGCTCTTGCAGTGTGTACTGTATTAAGGTTTATTTCTTTTCTTGTGTTTGTGTATGTTTGATATGATTTTTTGTAAGTCGACAATGGCCAACGGCCACATCAAATAAATGAATTTGAATTTGTATTGGCTATTCAGCTGCTCTTTGACTCTATGTATTCCTTGTTGTAGGCCTGGAACATTTGCAGGCGAGCAACAATTTGCTCCTTGTTGTAGGCCTAACTCCGAGTCCCAGAGCTGAAGGGGTTCTCAACTTGAGATAGTTGGGGTGTGGCAGATCCTGTGGTGGTGGTGGAGGGTTGAACTAGATGACCGTTGAGAACACACCCCAGAGAATCTCAAGGGTCATCTAGTTCAACCCTCCACCACCACCACAGGATTTGCCACACCCCAAATGGGACGAGCCACCATGCTCGCAATGCACACGCAACAGTGGCTATGGGTCACAGAGAGGGCACAGGAATGATGGGCCGGGGCCCTGGCTTGGTGGGATGATGCAGCATGGAGGGTGCACTTCCGCATGGACAGGCGGTGCCTCCTGCGCCTTGCAGAGCTGCTGGCGCCCTGGCTGGAACGGGGACGCACCCCCATGTGCACCGCCATACCCGTGGTCCAGCGCATTGCCATGGCTGTCTGCGTACTGGCAACACCTGATTCCTCCCAGTCCATGGTGCAGCATTTCGGTGTTGGACTGAGCACCGTCGCGGGCATCCTTCGGGACTTCTGCGAGACAGTGGAGGACGTACTCCTGGACCAGGCTATCTAGCTCATGGACCAGGGAGCTGTGATGGCCGACTTTGAGGCTGACAGCTTCCCCAACTACCTGGGCGCTGTGGATGGTACCCACATCAAGATCCTCCGCCCCTGCAACGGGGAGACGTTGGAATACATCAACCGGCACGGGTACCATTCCCTGCAGCTCCAGGCGGTTGTTGACCACTGGGGCCAGTTCATCAACATCTTCACCAGTCACTCTGGCCGCAGTCATGATGCCCGGATCCTGACCATCTCTCTCCTCTTTGCCCATATTTACAGGGGGGACTTTGCTGACATGAGGATGTCCAGGATCGAGGGGGTGCTGATGCCCCCCTGCATCCTGGGGGACCCAGCCTATTCCCTCCTCCACTGGCTCATGAAGGCGTATCCGGTCCCCAGGAACCCTGTGGAGGCGCTGTTCAACTCCCAGCTATGCACCTCGAGGACCGTGGTTGAGAGGGCCTTCGGTACCCTCAAGCAGCACTGGAGGTGCCTTGTAGGTTGGCTGGACTTTGCTGTGGAGACCTCGGCCCTCGTGATCGGAGCCTGCTGTGTCTTGCACAACATCTGTGAGACCGATGGGGCAGCAATGGCATTTCCCATGCCCCAGCATCCACCAGGACCCGTGTCACTGTATGTGCATGCAGAGAACCCGAGGGAGTACCACTATGCCATGCGAATCCACACTGCCCTGACAAGGCGTATCACCAGTGATGCCAGGGCCTGAGCCTGCTGGGCATATACTTGTCCAGCCCCACCTGTCATCACTCCTCGCCCTAGGTGATTCCCCCAGCCCCTTCCCAGAGCAGATTGTCAGACAAAATAACTGTTAAGGTTGGGTACACCTATGCTTTTATTTTACAGTTTGTGCACCCTGTGATTCCCCCCTCCCCCCCGCTGCTCCTTGTCCCACCCTACCTCCCCCTCCCCTGTCCCCTTGCCCCCCCATCCTGCTGCTTCCTGGGACATCCCCCTGGCCACCCTGTGGGTGCCATGGACCTCTGGGAGCTCCCCTCACCCCCACTGTCGGTCTCCCCGATCATGTCCTGGGAGGCCTCAGGGTCCAGAATGGTTTGTGTGGTGGGGATGGGGAGTGAGGCCGGTGCCGGAGGGCTCCCCCCCGGGTGGTTGCTGCCTCCGGAGGCCAGGGGGGATGGGGAGGTGGATGTGCGGGCCCTGTGGCCGTGCCAGTGACTGGGGCAGTGGTGGAGGAGGTGGGGACACTGCGGGGGCCGGTTGAGGCACTGGGAAAAGTAAGGTGCCAGGGGGAGTGGCCACCATGATGTAAGCGCTCATGGTCCCTGCATGCAGTAGCAAGGAGGTGCCAATGTCCAGGGACCTGTCAATTATCCTCGTGTGCTCTGCTCCCAGGCGATCTATGGCTTGGTGTAGCAGCCCCAATGCCCCCATCTGCCTGGTGTGCTCCCACCTCCTTTCCTGGTGCATTTCCACCTCCTGGCACTGGTCCCTGGCCTCCACTTGCTGAAGGGCCCTCTTCATGGCTGCCTCCATATGGTCAATGGCTGCTATCATCCACTGGCCCTGCTCTGTGCTGGTCCGGATAATGTCCTCATCCAGGTCTTCCCTCTGGCGCCACCCCCCTTGTACAAACACACACCCGCCATGGCACCTCATCTTCCTCCTCTGGCTGCTGCTGCTCCCCTCTGTCCCCCTCACCAGGTGGCCCCGTGTGGCAGGGTGCATGTGCACCTGTTGGGGAATGGAGATGGGGGGGTTGCATTACCCTTGCATGGACCCGGTCCCCATTCCACCATTCCCCCCCCCTCCCTCTGGTACCGGGGTCCGGCCTGCTGCGCCTGCCCCCCCCCCCGTTCTGTGTTCGGGCAGGTCCCCATGCNTTTTTAGTAGCTGCCATGGAAATGAGGAAGAAGTTCCTCAAGTTTAAGCCTTAGAAAGACTCTGATTAGTCCTCCTGTGGTAATGTTTTATATATATATATATATATATATATATATATATATATATATATATATATATCCTGCCTGTTTTTAGATGCTTCTTTTTAGGTGTTAAATCGAGCCTGAGCTCTTGCAGTGTGTACTGTATTAAGGTTTATTTCTTTTCTTGTGTTTGCGTATGTTTGATTTGATTTTTTGTAAGTCGACAATGGCCAACGGCCACGTCAAATAAATTAATTTGAATTTGAGTGGGCGGAGGTGGAGCGCTGGCCCTGACGACTCTTAAAACTTGCAACAGTCTGACTAGAAGACTAACAATTTCACTATGTTTCAGAATCAAGCTGAAAAGAGGTTGGAGGGTTTGTGTCGATCCAAAAGCTGCATGGATTCAGGTGTTACTTCATATGCTGCAGAGGTACCGTATTTTCACTTAAATGTCACTGCTTTTCTATCCCCCTGCCTCCCCTCTTTTTTTTGGTGGGGTGGGGGGTTTGTTATACTTCCGCATTTAGAGAAGAAAAACCAAATGTAGAACTTTATATATTCTTACATCTCTTTCTGTTACAGCTTATAAGATGGGAGATATGTGGCTTGACCACAGCACATGTGAAGAGGCTCTAGGGCTTGCAATCTAGGATGGACAAGGGAGGAGAGGACAGGGAGAAGGAATCAAAAGGAGAGAGATGGATGTATACACAAAGTTGAGAAGTTGCAGGTGCACATGCGTGGCCTACATACAGGAAAGGGCCCCTGAATGATAGGACAGTGGGAAGCACAGTGATGGCCACACAACAGCGGCCTGCCTCACCCTGGGTTGGGACGTCATGGTGAACAAGGTCTGGACCAGGTTGGGGAGCTAAACAGACTGGCCCATGGCCAGGACCTCCAGAAGAGCGGGAAGCACGTCAAACATGTAGCCAGCTGGCCCTACCCCCACCTGCGGCTAGCACCCTGTCCCCCACCATGATGGGCATCTATAGCAACCAATGACAGCCAGCCATGGTGGATCTGTCCTGGGCTATGTTGGTGCCCCGGGAATAGACGCGATAGCTCACTGTAGCCTGCTTGGGCCTGGTCAGGTGGGCCCTTAGTCCAGGATGTGATCTCATGGGTTTCCCAAGGTTAGAGCCCAGGCTAGCTGCCAACACAACCCAGGGCAATCCCTGGCAGCACCTGCAGGTGAGGTCCAGTCCCAAGCAGGCCAAAGTGGACCACTGTCACATCTTGGTTTTTTTTACCCAGTGAGTTGACTGTGAGGGTGAGGAGCTGGGGAAAGTCTGATGGAAGAAGTAGGTTTTTAGGAGTTATGAAAGGAATGAGCAAGAGTAGAGTATGTGTGTTCAGAGGCGGCGGGAGTTCGAGGTGCAAAGGGAGCATGGAAAAAGGGTCTTCTGTTCCCCAAACCATCTTTGCCTATGGGGTGGGGGAGGGTGATGGCAGATTTCATATGGGAACATAGGTGGAAAGATAGGGAGGAGCAAGATCATTTCTACAAGGTTAGGTAGTCAAAAAAAAGGGGGGGGGAAGGTAGCAATATTTTAATTCCCTCCCCCACTTTCCCTCCCCATCTACAGGAAAGTCACCAACATCAGGGCAATGGAACTTATTAACTGACTGTTCCCAGAAAAAGGAAACAGAGCAAAAGCAACAGAGACTGTTTACCTGCCTTGGAAAGTACCACTTCATTGTTTTGTTAACATCTCCTTTTACCTTTAGCAAATCATTCATTTGTCAAAAATAGTATAATGGTTACATTTTGAACTAGCATCTGTCACCTTCATCAGGATCCAAATTAGACCAGAACCTACTGCTTACTAATTAAACAGCAAGAATGTAATCTGCTTTATGAAAGCTTAATATTTCTACTTTGATGTATACAAATGTAAAACAAACCAAAATTCCTTATTTAATAGCTGGTTTAATAAATAGAGGAATTCTACTCTCCTCCTAATCATTTTGTTAGTGAAGACTTCTTTCCATTTTATTCCTCCTCCTAACAACACACGTAGTGCTGTACTGGGTAAGACCAATGGTCCATCAAGCCCAGTAGCCTGTCTCTTCTCAAGCGACTGAGATTGTGACCTGTGTTGGGTACTTCGACAGTGAACAATGGGCAATCCATTCCCTGTTGTTCCAGCTACTATGAGTAAGAGATTATGTCACCAAAACCTTTAAAGATCAACACCAACACCTTGAATTGGGCCCGGAAACCTATCGGCAGCCAGTGAAGAGAGCGAAGCACCAGTGTAATATATGCTCGACTGGGACGGGCCGACGCAAGACATGGGCCAACGCATTCTGTACCAGCTGCAGCTTATGAACCAGCACCAAGGGTAGCCCCATGTAGAGCATGTTGCAGTAATCCAGTCTTGAGGTAATAAAAGCATGGATGTCTGTGGCCAGATCTGAGCCTGAGACATACGGCCACAATCGTCGCACCAGATGTAATTGGCAAAATGCTCCCCTTGCCACAGCTTCCACCTGACAATCCAGGCGGAGCTGCGGTTCGAGGGGCACCCCCAGACTACGAACCTGAGTGGCTGGGGGGGGGGCAGACCTCACTGATGACGGGAGCCATCCCCCCCCCCCTCAGCCCTACCCACCAACATCACCTCTGCGTTGTCAGGATTCAGCCTCAGACGGCTTGTCCTCATCCAGAACCTCACAGCTGCCAGGCACCGAGACTGCTGGGCCTGAGTCTCCAGAAAACAAACTCTCCTATTGACTAATATGAGAAATTTAATAGTTTG
This sequence comes from Sphenodon punctatus, assembly GCA_003113815.1. NCBI lineage: Eukaryota > Metazoa > Chordata > Lepidosauria > Sphenodontia > Sphenodontidae > Sphenodon > Sphenodon punctatus. The sequence goes on along the minus strand of QEPC01011244.1, from coordinate 2,284,147 downwards.
AATTTTCAAAATCTGTCTGGTAGTTTAAAAATTGACAAGAAAGGAATGCACAAGAATGTGCCCCTGAATTCTGTAACAGGAATACACACCAGCAAAACTTTCCAAAAGTACACTTTTGACCCAATAAACAAAGGGCGGATTCACCAGCCGCCTCGGCGGCATCGTGCGATTTAAAGAACCCCGCACTTCCGGGTTAGTGCAAATGCAGTGAGCGCACACATTCCCACTTAGCCCAAATGTTTGGAGTGCGGTTTGAAAAGTTGCTCCGAGCAGCTTGGTCTTACCAGTAGGCTCTCACACGGTCCCAGCAGCCGTCCCTTAGTGGCTGCAGGTCTATAAAGGCAGCTCCACAGCCGCACCCGACCTCAAGAGCACAGCTCCCCTAACCTCTCCACTGGTTACCGTCCCCTCCTCAACTGCCCCAACTGTCATTTTGGTTTGAAATTTCCCCTCATTCTGAACCCCTTTGGACTCACCGGCACCGGATTGGCTGTCTCCGGCCCCAGCCATTGCCAACATTCTATGCTACTGCTCTAACCCCAAAGCACGTAACCTACTCTACGAGGAGAAGCAGCCAGATTAAATGACTTAAGTCATTTACCCACATTTTGTCAGGCTCTGCTCCCTAGCCCTAGTCTCCTGCTGCCCAGATCCCGCACAGTGCCCTGTTGTCTGTTTCCAGTCCTGCCCTTCCCTGGGGGTCTTGCTGTCCCTTTCCCTCTTGCCCCTCCCAGTACCCTGTTGTCTTGTCCCCTCTCAGACCTTTTCCCTTCATTTGCCTCGTCCGCTCTCAGACCTTTCCCCCCTATTTGCCTCATCAGCTCCTTTACCCTTCCCCCTGCCCCCTTTCTCTCTCTCCCTCCTTCTGCTTGATCTACTTTCCCCATTTTTCTTTGCTTCTGGTTTCCTCAAATCTCTCCTCAACCCAATACAGCCATTATCTTTGGAATTTTCCCTGGCTTGGCATGTCCTGTGTTTTCAGGGTCCTTAGTTCCCGCCCATATCTGCAACGTGGGGCCAACATCTGCACTAAAGGTGAAGGAGGGTAGAAGAGAGTTGAGGATTAGGACTCTGTTTACCTCAGAGACTTCGGGTGAAAATAGTCACAGCCAGACAATAGGGAATTCTGGATCCAGGAAGCGCTCTGTGCTGTGGGACAGTGACAGGTGGTGCAGTTGCACCAACGCTCATGAGTTTGGAGGGGAGGGGGGCATGCTCCCTGGTTCAGATTCATCCCCTGCTCCTGCCAATGGGTGGGGACCATTCCAGTCTAGCTATGCCGCTGCCAGTCAGCACCAGTGTTGTCAGTTCACACCTCAGCCTTGCCTTTTCCGAATCAGGGTAGGCAGTTGAGGAGACCAGGCAGGAAAATCCTTTTCACCTCATGGTAAATGCAAAGGATGAGAGAGGGGCAGGAGGAAGACAAACAGTTACTTTCTGAGCTGACCAACAACTGGCTCCATTATTTACAGAGGCAGGTGCTGCTATTCAAGCTCTGGACCCAGCTTTCCAAAATGCCCTTGAGCTGTCTATTCTCTTCATTTGAAGAGAGACCCCTTCGGGGCTACCTGCCCTCCTGTCTCTCACTGGAACTGCCCCATTTTCTCAGAGACCCCTGGACGCTCCAATTACACTCCCAGGCTTCCATCTGCCCGCAGGCCTCTCCCCAAGACTCTTGGTGCTTAAATGCAAACATTTCTATCCCACTAATTAAGGTCAAGGTCATGGGGAGGAGGGAACCCTCCTCCACGCTTCTAGAGAATACTCACTGCCTGCCACTACTCTGTTGTTTATTGAATAGCTCCCTGTCAGCCTCTGCTCCAAGCCCTTAAAGGCCAGGTTTGTTACCAAGCTGTTTTTCTACTGTTGCCGCTCCATTCGAGGCAGGAAGGCAGGCCCTCCTGCTTGGTCTGCGCAGGTGTCTGTCTGAACAAAGCAGTGGCCCTTCTGAATACCCCACTCCCTGATGCTTCAGATAGTTGGCAATCCGCTTTCCCCTTTTGTCTTCCCCATCCCTTTCCCCTGCTCCCAAAATTTGGCTAGCTATGTTGTCACAATGAGGGGTACCAGACATAACACCCCACCCACTCATGAGCGACCCACTATGTATTGGCTATCAGCGGTGGCCCAGGAATTGGCTTCTCTTTATTGGATAAAAAAAGTAGGGCCTCACCTGATACCTTGATCTGGGGTGTGTTCCATGATTCCTTTTCCAGTTCATGGATTAAGGCGATTACGGAACATTTGGCCCGTTTGGGCCTCTCCCAGATCCATCTGAAAGCTAAGGACTTCTCCGGTGCCAGGCGAGAAATTACCCAGAGATCCAGGAATATTGGTTATCAGGAGGAATTGGCTATAATAGGGGATTCTCAACATATGGCTGAATTCTCTGCGCTGGCCCCACAGTTGGGCAGTATGGCATATTACCTTGCTTCTGCAGCTACCTTCAGAGAAAAATATTTATTTCTCTGAGCAAGGGTCAATGCGCTGCCTACATGTGTTTTGGAGGGGCGCTTTTTAAGGGTCCTTTAAGGGGATCGCTTATGTCCCTTTGACTCCCAGACTGAGTCTACCTACCATGTATTGTTTCAGTGTAGACTGTATGACACCCCTTGCTCACGCTATCTGCAGCCACTCAGATAAATTCCCGGGTGGGACGGACCGGTTTCTCTCCCAGATGGCTCTTTGTGATGTTCATTCTGAGGTGACATTTGGTACTATGAAATTTTTAGTAGCTGCCATGAAAATGAGGAAGAAGTTCCTCAAGTTTAAGCCTCAGGTAGACTCTGATTAGTCCTCCTGTGGTAATGTTTTATATATATATTTCCTGCCTGTTTTTAGATGCTTGTTTTTAGGGGTTAAATCGAGCCTGAGCTCTTGCAGTGTGTACTGTATTAAGGTTTATTTCTTTTCTTGTGTTTGTGTATGTTTGATATGATTTTTTGTAAGTCGACAATGGCCAACGGCCACATCAAATAAATGAATTTGAATTTGTATTGGCTATTCAGCTGCTCTTTGACTCTATGTATTCCTTGTTGTAGGCCTGGAACATTTGCAGGCGAGCAACAATTTGCTCCTTGTTGTAGGCCTAACTCCGAGTCCCAGAGCTGAAGGGGTTCTCAACTTGAGATAGTTGGGGTGTGGCAGATCCTGTGGTGGTGGTGGAGGGTTGAACTAGATGACCGTTGAGAACACACCCCAGAGAATCTCAAGGGTCATCTAGTTCAACCCTCCACCACCACCACAGGATTTGCCACACCCCAAATGGGACGAGCCACCATGCTCGCAATGCACACGCAACAGTGGCTATGGGTCACAGAGAGGGCACAGGAATGATGGGCCGGGGCCCTGGCTTGGTGGGATGATGCAGCATGGAGGGTGCACTTCCGCATGGACAGGCGGTGCCTCCTGCGCCTTGCAGAGCTGCTGGCGCCCTGGCTGGAACGGGGACGCACCCCCATGTGCACCGCCATACCCGTGGTCCAGCGCATTGCCATGGCTGTCTGCGTACTGGCAACACCTGATTCCTCCCAGTCCATGGTGCAGCATTTCGGTGTTGGACTGAGCACCGTCGCGGGCATCCTTCGGGACTTCTGCGAGACAGTGGAGGACGTACTCCTGGACCAGGCTATCTAGCTCATGGACCAGGGAGCTGTGATGGCCGACTTTGAGGCTGACAGCTTCCCCAACTACCTGGGCGCTGTGGATGGTACCCACATCAAGATCCTCCGCCCCTGCAACGGGGAGACGTTGGAATACATCAACCGGCACGGGTACCATTCCCTGCAGCTCCAGGCGGTTGTTGACCACTGGGGCCAGTTCATCAACATCTTCACCAGTCACTCTGGCCGCAGTCATGATGCCCGGATCCTGACCATCTCTCTCCTCTTTGCCCATATTTACAGGGGGGACTTTGCTGACATGAGGATGTCCAGGATCGAGGGGGTGCTGATGCCCCCCTGCATCCTGGGGGACCCAGCCTATTCCCTCCTCCACTGGCTCATGAAGGCGTATCCGGTCCCCAGGAACCCTGTGGAGGCGCTGTTCAACTCCCAGCTATGCACCTCGAGGACCGTGGTTGAGAGGGCCTTCGGTACCCTCAAGCAGCACTGGAGGTGCCTTGTAGGTTGGCTGGACTTTGCTGTGGAGACCTCGGCCCTCGTGATCGGAGCCTGCTGTGTCTTGCACAACATCTGTGAGACCGATGGGGCAGCAATGGCATTTCCCATGCCCCAGCATCCACCAGGACCCGTGTCACTGTATGTGCATGCAGAGAACCCGAGGGAGTACCACTATGCCATGCGAATCCACACTGCCCTGACAAGGCGTATCACCAGTGATGCCAGGGCCTGAGCCTGCTGGGCATATACTTGTCCAGCCCCACCTGTCATCACTCCTCGCCCTAGGTGATTCCCCCAGCCCCTTCCCAGAGCAGATTGTCAGACAAAATAACTGTTAAGGTTGGGTACACCTATGCTTTTATTTTACAGTTTGTGCACCCTGTGATTCCCCCCTCCCCCCCGCTGCTCCTTGTCCCACCCTACCTCCCCCTCCCCTGTCCCCTTGCCCCCCCATCCTGCTGCTTCCTGGGACATCCCCCTGGCCACCCTGTGGGTGCCATGGACCTCTGGGAGCTCCCCTCACCCCCACTGTCGGTCTCCCCGATCATGTCCTGGGAGGCCTCAGGGTCCAGAATGGTTTGTGTGGTGGGGATGGGGAGTGAGGCCGGTGCCGGAGGGCTCCCCCCCGGGTGGTTGCTGCCTCCGGAGGCCAGGGGGGATGGGGAGGTGGATGTGCGGGCCCTGTGGCCGTGCCAGTGACTGGGGCAGTGGTGGAGGAGGTGGGGACACTGCGGGGGCCGGTTGAGGCACTGGGAAAAGTAAGGTGCCAGGGGGAGTGGCCACCATGATGTAAGCGCTCATGGTCCCTGCATGCAGTAGCAAGGAGGTGCCAATGTCCAGGGACCTGTCAATTATCCTCGTGTGCTCTGCTCCCAGGCGATCTATGGCTTGGTGTAGCAGCCCCAATGCCCCCATCTGCCTGGTGTGCTCCCACCTCCTTTCCTGGTGCATTTCCACCTCCTGGCACTGGTCCCTGGCCTCCACTTGCTGAAGGGCCCTCTTCATGGCAGCCTCCATATGGTCAATGGCTGCTATCATCCACTGGCCCTGCTCTGTGCTGGTACGGATAATGTCCTCATCCAGGTCTTCCCTCTGGCGCCACCCCCCTTGTACAAACACACACCCGCCATGGCACCTCATCTTCCTCCTCTGGCTGCTGCTGCTCCCCTCTGTCCCCCTCACCAGGTGGCCCCGTGTGGCAGGGTGCATGTGCACCTGTTGGGGAATGGAGATGGGGGGGTTGCATTACCCTTGCATGGACCCGGTCCCCATTCCACCATTCCCCCCCCCTCCCTCTGGTACCGGGGTCCGGCCTGCTGGGCAGGTCCCCATGCACCCTGGCCCCTTCCCGTGTTCCCTGGTTCCTGGGAGCCACGGGGACAGGCCCACACCCCTTGGCCTTCCCCCTATGGTCCGTGGTCTGACCCAGCTGCTTTCCTACCTTCTATGTCTGTCTTGGCTCCTTCCGAGGCCAGCCCCTCGGTGTGGCTGTGGTCCCCCTGCGTCCACTGACTGAGGGTGACCAGTGTGCCATCCTCAGATCCACCCGAGTCAGACTGCGGGTGTGGGCTCCCAGTGCTGGTTCACGAGGGGGGTCTGATGCTTCCTGAGGTCCCAGGGCGTTCCTCTTAGGGGGCTAGGTCTCTGATGTCAGTGCCTGCTTGTGGGGCTGCCATAGGTGGGGGTATTTTGGCCTGTTCTCTGCCCTGGACCGCTGAGCTCCCCACGAACCGTGGGGCGACTATGGAGCCCTTCATGTGTAGTATGCGGTCCAGGGCATCGTAGTAGGGGCGGTCCTCAGTCCACGTCCGGACTGCTGGTTATTGTCCTTTATGGCCTTGTACACCCTTTTTAGCTCCTTGACCTTAGAGCGGCATTGGGCCAGGGTCCTGTGGTGCCCAGCCGCCTCCATGTCCTGCACGATCTCCATGAACAGGTGCTCATTCCTTTTGTTCATGGCTAGCTCCAGCTGGTGCCAAGAAGTCTGCTCATCAGCTGCCTCCCCCTTCCAGTCATGTTTTTCCCACCCCTGAGCTCATCCAAACTCACCTGAACAGGACCGAACTGTTTGGCCATTTTTGAGTTTGGTTCGGATGTTCGGTTCAGATGTCCGAACAGACCGAGTTCAGTCCAAACTCTGAACATCCAAATCACGTTCACACATCCCTAATTTGGGGGGCAGAAGAGACACTTCACACACACACACACACACTCCTTTCTGATGTGACCATATCCCTTTTCAACTTTTGTGACAGCGTGACACTTGGGAAAGAAACGTGGTCATGTCAAGGCAAGGGTGATCCCATCGCTTTATGTCACGACCACAACCCCTTCATAAACATCATGATGTCCTGGTGCTTGGAAGGGGTGGGGCCAAGCAGGAACCATGGGGCTGCAACCATGGCAGGAACCATGGCAGTTGGAGCGATGGTGGCGTTATCGTACTGAAGCCAACAGATTGCAACATAGAGCCAGTTTACGAGCATATGCCGAGGCTAGGAGAGCAAAAAAAGTTTTTTTCTTTGCTCTTATAGCATCCGCAAAATCGTGCCCAGCAGAGCTGTTCCAGGTGGTGGGGGGGCTGGTCAGTCCGGCCTCCCTCCACCCTGGAGTGGAGTCTTCTACAGCACACTGTGATAGGTTTGTGAATTATTTTGTGTATAAAATCACTCAGTTAACTATGATTTCGACGCTGCACTTATTACACTAGGAGAACCAGAGGTTATAGAAGTCATGCCTTGTCCGGTTTTATACAATCAATTTCAGTCGGTGACACCTGCTGATGCAGTTGATAGGGATGTGCGAACAGGACGCGGTTCAGTCATTTGGTCGTTCGGTTCAGGGATCAGGTTCGGGTTCAGTCGTTCGGTTTGGTGACCAAGTTTGGGTTCGGTCGTTCGGTTCGGTTGTGTTCAGTTTGGTTTGGGCATTCGGAGATCGGTATCACTTTCGGTTTCGGTCTAGCTATCGTGTGGTCCCGTGATCGTGTCGGAAGCCGGAAACCAGAAATTCGAGTGCGTGTGGAGCTTGTGTGGGGAGAGAGCATGTGTGTGTGGCTGACTGGCTGTTCGCTTTGTGTGTTTTGGCTGTTTGTGTGTTTGGTTTGGCAGTGTTGTTTTGGTTGGTTGGTGAGCGTTGGTGGTGGGTGACTGTGTGTTTTGTTTGGCTGCTGCTTGCTTGAAGAAGAAAAAATGAAGAGGGTGAGGATCAATAGGAGGACCTGGGGGAAGGCCAAGGTGGCAGAGCCGGTGGAGGAGTAAGAGGTTCCGCCGTTGCTGCTAGACCTTCAGTGGTGGAGGAGGCGCAAGAGCCGGCAGGCACAGGAGGTGCTGCCAGGTTTGTAAACTTTTTTTTTACTTTGAGGACAAGAAGAATACTACTGTCCTTTAGAGTGAGCTCACTGGTGTGCAGGTGGGTGCGTGGGTGGTGGGCAGTCAGGCACAAACAGTGGGCATCAACGGGTGGCAGCAGATGTCTGTCACAGAGAGAGAGGGCACTGTAGTGTGAGGGGCTCTTCCAGCAGTCAGACACGAGCACTCCCACCCAAACATGTGCTAGGCTAGCAAGGGTCTCCACTCTCCAGTTGCCATCCCTACGCACCCCCAAATAAGGGCAGGATTTGCACGTGCCAGCCAGGGTCTTTCCAGTTGCCATCCATAGCGTCCCAAGGAGGGCAGGATTTGTACATGCCTGCCAGGGTCTTTCCAGTTGCCATCCCTAGCGCCCCAAAGAGGGCAGGATTTGCACGTGCCAGCCAGAGTATCTCCATTTCCATCCCTCCCTAGCACCCAAAGAAGGCAGTTAGGTTTATTTATTTATTTGGGTGCTAGGGAGGGAAGGGTTGGGGAAACCCATGCAGCACAATACTAGAACTCTACTGCAGAATCAAAAAGAAGTACATCAGCTTTGGGGATCTGGGAGCCTCTCTCACCTCCTTGCAGTTCTGTGCAGCTTCCTGGAAGGACCAGGGTACCTCCTCGCCACCCTTCCCAGCCAGCATGGCTTCCCATTTGGGACAACACAGCTTCCTCAATCAGCATGACTGCCCAACTGGGGCAGGGAATTACGACAGTTCTGCTGGGCCATGTTGGGTGGCAGATGGAGAGACAGTCACAGCCAGGTCAGCAAGAGCTGTAGTTGAAGTGCTGAGGACAGGGAGCCATATGTGACTCTCAAGTCACCATTTGCCCACCTCTAGTATAGATTACAGTCCAGCTGCAAGAGCTCTGGAAGAATTGGGGGTGTGGGGAATGGGAGGCTCAGCCAGGACACAAGCAAGCAAGCAAGCAATCGCTTTACCTAGCCAGCGATTTCTTCTAAATGATAAAACAACAGAAATTGGGGTTGTTAGTCAACATTTAAGGTCAACAGCTAAGGCTGCGTTTCCACCTGCGGCAGCAGTGGGAGGGGCGAGGGAGGGGCAGCAGTGGGAGGGGCGAGGAAAGATGCGGCAGCACAGAGGAGCCGGCTGACGGGAAAAGAGCCAGTGCAAACGGGGATCTGCCACGACTTCTCTCGTTCATGTCAGGGCGCGAAATCCTGCCCTGACATGCATGAGAGAAGTCACGGCAGATCCCTGTTTGCACCGGCTCTTTTCCAGTTGCCAGACTCCTCTGCGTCTTCCCTCGCCCCTCCCGCTGCCGCCACTGCCGCCGCAGGTGGGAACGCAGCCTAAGTCACAGTGGATGCCTCCATCCTGTGCTGGCCATTTTGAGTATCCACTAATCTAGAGATCAAGTGCTGGACTTGGACCTCAAAGGCTGAAGTTCAAATCCCATCCAGTCTCTCTCTCTCTCTCTCAGCCTCAGTTCCCCCTCTGAAAATGGGAATGTATGTATCCCTGTGTGCCGGCTATAAGATCCTTGGCACAGGGACCTGGCTCTGTTCATGACTGGGCAGCATCAGGCATGTTGATGGCAGCTGTCACCATATAAACAACAATAATTTAATTTAAGTTCCCTCCTCCTCTGTCTCTCGCAGTCTATTCTAGCCTCATTCGAAACGATTGAGAGACTCTGAGGTTCCATCTGATTTTCCAGCTTCTTTCCCTCCATCTGTCCTGGTCCCACAATTTTGTTTCCATATTTGTTGCCCAACTCCCTTTCCTCCTGCTCCCTTTCATATATCCATGTATTCAGATTTTTACAGAAGAAGAAGAAGAAGAATTATTTATTTAGGCGTCAACTTTCGCTATATCCTTCCAAACAAACAAACAAACAAACAAACAAAATATATATAAATATAGTTAAAATACATATACAATCTGTAACTTAAGATACACAGTCTTAATTCCAACCATTCTACACTTTAAGGGGAAAGAAGCTAAAGCAGATAAGATTCCCCTTACAGATCATTTATTATCGCCTTCCATTTCTGGGAAGCCAGCCATACATAAGTTGCAAGGGCCACCATATCCTCCTCTTTGGACAAGGAAAGGAGGATCCATACCCTTGGCCTGGCCAGGGCCGGCCCCAGGCATGTGCCACATGTGCGGCCGCACATGGCCCTGCCACCAGCTGGGGCCCCGCACTTGCCTGGCTGGGCAGCAGGCTGCAGCCAGCTTCTCCCCCAGAAAGTGATTCTTCCTCCCCTCCCTGGCTCCAGACC
>QEPC01011244.1:2198451-2258560 GCA_003113815.1 Sphenodon punctatus | reverse complement strand
TTGGCAGTTAGATTCACTTGTGTTTTTACTTTTTTTCTTGTAATTGAATTGCAATTTACAGGTAATTTCAGTTTAATTTTTGTCTCCCATTGATTTCAATGGGAAAAGATCTGGTACAGGTATACTGGATCTAATCTGGTATTCAGAGATCCGGTATCCGGTAAAACCGGTAAAATCCGGTAAAACCGGTATTTCCCACCAAGTTCCACCCCTAACCTGGGTTACTAGAGATTACTCGGGGAGGGGAGCTGGCCCTTGGGATGCTGTAGGCACACGTTCATTCTACTTTAACAAGGTTGGTCTTGCACAGAGCCCTGGATGAGAGGGAACATTGACCAAAATCAGAATTGCTAAACCTCCACCCCATCTACCATAGTTTGCATCCCTCCAGGCAGCTTTCTCAAATGATTTATATCCATTAAGGATTAAATCCTCCTTTAGCCAAGTTTCTTGAAATAAAAGACTATGAAAACAAGGTAAAAATTCCAACCAATCCCCATCCAGTTTTTTGGAAGACAATCTTGCAATATTCCAACTGGGAATCCATAGCCCCTTATTGGATGAAGTTAAAGAAGACTTCTTCCTCGGGAGTCAATGTCCCCCTGTGAAGTGAAACATCTTGAGATGGATACTCCATATATGCAAGTGTTCCACTTGAAGTTTTTGTACAGACCCCCACTTTTAATCATCCATTTTTATTTTCCGCCTATTAAGAGAAGCAGGTAAGCTGGGTGGTGGGTCCCCACTTTAACAGATGCACTTAATTTCTTGCAGGAGAAATATAAGAAAGCAGAAATTTTATTGGCACTGGACTTCGATGCAAGAATAGGAAGTGTGCAGTACTCCCTGATGATATACCTGCCCCATGTATGACTGATCAGGGGGTCAACAATATGTCCAATTTACCTTGACTAACTGGTTGACATTTAATCTTTTCACCTCTTGGCTTCAGTAGTTAACCTAGGGCCAGGGACCCATGTTCACTGCATCTTCCCTGTTGCCACCAATGGGGAATATGCAGTGACCATGAGTCCCTGCCTATAACCTCACAGCTCAGCACAAGTGAGGCTTTGCATTAATGTAAGCATATTGCTGGAACAGCAAGATCATTTTAGTTCTGGTTAAATGTTGCAGAGAAATTAAAAAATTGAACTAGAGAAACTGGTGAAAGTAATGTCACTCACATCACAAATCGTCACACACAAAAAAGAGGGAAGCTAGATTCCCAGAATAGAAATTCTGTCATAAACTGTCATACATTCTGTCATACACACGGTCACATATAAATCATTGCAAGATCTGGGTCTAGGCTTTCTGAGAAGAGAGAAATGGGGGTATCCTTTTCCACAGGATTAAACTTTAACTTAGTAAGAATCTCCCTATTCTGGGGGAAATGGGGTACCCCCATTTCTCTCTTCTCAGAAGACCTAGATCCAGATCATGCAATGGATTTAAACATGACATTGATCCTCTGACAGACCTCAACAACCCCACTTTGGCTTGGCTTACAGTTTATGACAGAATTTCTATTCTGGGGATCTAGCTTCCTTTTTTTTTTTTTTTTTTTTGGTGGCTATTTGTGATGTGGGCGACGGTACTTTCACTAATTTCTTTAGTTCCACTTTTCAATTTCTCTGCAACATTTAACCAGAGCTAAAATGATTTTGTTGATCCAGCAATGTACTTACATTAATGCAAACGCCTCACTTGTCCCCAAAAGCTACAAGAATTTTCTTGAATATACATTAAGGGTAAGATAATGGTCAGGAATTTGTGTAAAAAGTGTACCTGTAGGCTCTTCAGAAAGACATTTTGATTTCAAAACGTATGATTTTGAAATCATAAATCACCATGGTTTTCTGTCATCAGGGCCAGCCCTAAACATTTCTCTCCCCTGCTGCTTTCCTCCCTCATTCTCCTGCTTGAACCCCACCCCCAAAAGAAAGTGTCTGTGTATGTGCCCCCCCCATAAATGAGTACCCGCAAAAACAGATCAAATTTCCAGTACCCGAGTAAACTCAAAAATATTGGGTACCAATTGATACCTGATTATGACCCAATTTGCATACCCAATATCCCTGAATGTCAACCACTGGTTCTGATTTTTCCATACCAATTTATCGATCAGAAAATATTAAAAAATCAGTGCTGGAAATAACCGATTTCTTGGCTATCCGGGTACCTGATCTTAGTGGTCAGGTAGTCCATTGAATACCCAACACTGTACTTGCAAATTCAGGTATTACCCACAGGTACCAAATCAAGTACCCTTTTCAGCTCCAACATCTCTCAGATTGCGGGTGGGTGGGCTAGTTACCCTTGCACCAGGATCCTTGTAAAGTCCAAAGAAACCTAAAAAGTAAATAAACACAATTCCCCTCTGTTAGTAAGAGGTACTGGTATGGTCCAAACACACCTGTAACCATTTAAAAACAGATAAAAATGTTCTCCTGGAGTGATTAGTGGGTTGAGCATAAGGAAAGAAAACTTAGGGTGATGTTCCACAAAGGATGTTTTAAAATCATAGAAATTCTCCATTTCACCCCATGTTGGAGAAGCCATCTTATACATTTCTTTATTTATTTAAAAAAATTATACCCTGCTCCTCCTGCCACAGGCAGCCCAGGGCGGCTAACAAAATCAATCAGTAAAATACAATAAAATATATAAAACATCAAATATCAACAACAACAATAAAAATGAGAACAAACCCCATACCACCCACCAACCTATCCACCCTCACCCTTCTTCCTTGCCAAACGCTTGACGGAACAGTCAGGTCTTACAATTCCTGTGGAAAACTGGGAGGTCTGGGGTCGACAGGTCCCCACCGGGAGGGAGTTCCAGAGGCGCAGCATGGCCACCAAGAATGCCCTATCCTGTATGGAAACCCAGGAAACCCAGGGGACCTCCAACAGGGCACCCCCAAATGACCGCAGGGGCTGATCCAGAACCTGGGGAGTGAGGCGATCTCACAAATAGGCAGGGCCCAGACCATGTAAGGCTTTATAGGTAAAAACCAACACTTTGAATTGGGTCTGGAAGACTATTGGCAGCCAGTGCAGATTTTGGAGCACTGGTGTAATGTGCTCTTGGTGGCCCAGCCCCACCAGAAGCCAGGCCATCGCATTCTGCACCAGCTGCAGCTTCCAAGCCATCACCATAGGTAGCCCCATGTAGAGCGCATTAAAGTAGTCTAACAGAGAGGTGATAAAAACATGGATGATCGTGGCCAGATCCGCAATTGAAACCAGCAGCTGAAGCCGCCGCACCAGATGTAACTGGTGAAAGGCACTCCTCGCCACAGCCTCCACCTGATGATCCAAGCGGGGCTGCGCATCGAGGAGCACCCCCAGGTTCCACATCTGGGAAGTCAGCGGAGGACAAACCCCCTCAACCGAGGGGGTTGCCATCTCCATCGACTTACCCACTAACATCACCTCTGTCTTGTTAGTATTCAGTTGCAGTAGATTAGCCCTCATCCAGCCCCCCACAGCTGTCAGACACCGGGTAAGTACCGAGACAGCCGGGCCTGGGTTGGTTGAAAATGAGAGGCACAGTTGGGTGTCATCTGCATACTGATGACACCTCACCCCGTACCTCCTGATCACCTCACCGAGCAGCTGCATCTACACATTGAGCAGGAGACGGGACAGAACAGAACCCTGCAGGACCCCACACGAGAGGTCTCGGTGAAATGAAAAATAATCACTGAGCACCACCCGCTGAGTTCTCCCAGTCAGGAATGAGTGGAACCATTCAAGAATGATCCTGCCCACCCCTGCACTGTCTCACAGGCGCGTCACCAACATCTTGTGGTCAACAGTATCAAATGCAGCCGACAGATCTAATAGGACCAAAAGGGTCAAACAACCCCTATCCTTTTCCTGGCGCAGATCATCGACCAAAGCCACCAATGCTGTCTCAGTGCCATTCCCCGGACAAAAGCCAGACTGCGAGGGATCCAGATAACCAATGTGGTTGAGATGCCCTTGGAACTGCTGAGCCACTACCTGTTCAATAACCTTCCCTAAAAAGGGAAAGTTAGAGATAGAGAAGAATCAAGATCTTGATGAATCCAAGTGATGTTCTCCGCAAAATAATCTGCAAGAAGGTCACAGTGGGCAGATGATGACTCAACTCCCGGGTTGAGGGACGCTGGACTGACCAGCCCCCATACAACCCGGAACAGCTCTGCCGGATGGGATTTTGCAGATAAGGATGGGCGAACAGAATGCGTTCGGATGTTCAGTTCAAAACCCAAGTTCAGGTTCAATGGTTCGGTTCAGCCGAGTTCAGGTTGGCCAAACAGTGCTATCGAAACTGAAACTGAATTTTTGGCCCTGGAAAGACATTTTTCCTGCCCCTGAACTCATCCGAACATGACCAAACTGTTTGGTCATTCGAGAGTTCGGTCCGGACGTCCGAACAGACCGAGTTCGGTCCAAACTCCGAACATCTGAACCGCGTTTGCCCATCCCTATTTGCAGATGCTATGAGTGTAGCAAAGAATTCCCTCATTGCTGCCCACGCAGCCATGGCATAGGCTCGTAAACTGGTTCTATGCTGCAATCTGTCGGCTTCAGCCCGAGAACAATGCCACCGTTGCTCCAACCACTGCCCCTCCTGCTTCAGCATCTGCAGCTCCTTGGAGAACCAAGGAGGCCTGCGGAGCCTCCGCCTGGGCAATGGACGCCCGGGAGCCATACAATCGATGGCCTCCGTCAGCAAGATGTTCCACGGCTTGACAAGGCCATTGATGTGACGTTCGACAAGGTCAGAGGGTAACTCCCCCAGAGCGCCTAGAAACCGCACTGGGTCCAACAGTCTCCGGGGGCGGACCATCCTAATAGGTTCCGCACCCTTCCAGGGGCAGACACGTGCTAGAAGGGAGGTCTGCAGGAGATAATGGTCAGTCCATGACAAGGGCACAGCTGATCTCTCCCCCATTAACAGACCACCCACCTCAAGGCCAGTGTAAAACATGAGGTCTAAGGTATGTCCTCCAAGATGTGTTGGGCCGTTGACCGTCTGGGACAGGCCCATGGTTGCCATGAACTCATGCTCGGCTCCCCCGAGGACTGCGTCAGTTGAGGTCCCCGAGGACTATCGTCCTTGGGGACCGCAACACCACCTCCGACACAATCTCTGCCAGAGCCTGCAGGGAGGCTACTGGACTGGTAGGTGCACGGTTTACCAGTAGCACAGCCAAACTGTCCCTGCCAAAACAAACACAAGATGAAGACCTTCAATACCTACCATGGATCACACTGATTACCTCCTCGCAGACCAACCCTCTTTAAAAACCATAGCTACACCGCCCCCCGTCCCTCCGTCCGCGGCTGGTGCTGCATGGAATACCCAACTGGAACAAGATCAGCCAGAATTAGCCCCGATTCATCATCCAGCCAGGTCTCCGTGATACACGTGAGATCAGCAGCCTGGTCCACCAGGATTACCTCCTGGACCATTGTTGCCTTGTTTACCACTGATCTCGCGTTAAACACCACCAAAACCATGCAGGAGAGGTGAGTGGAGAATAGTCTTACTTTCAAGTGATCCTATTTAGGATTTTAAATAAGATACATAATTGAGTATAAACGCAGTATACGTTGGTTTTTTTTAAAATAGTAGACCTGAGGATATTGCGTTCATAAGATTGATGAAAGTGATCTATGGAGTATAGGAGGCTCAGGAATTAAATAGAACCATATAATAATTTTCCTCTGATTTTGTATTATGTAGATTGGGGATCCAGTTATCTGAATGATTTTATGGGAAGGTCTTAATTAAGTAGTTTAACTGAAGCTTCTGAGATTTTTAGATAAATAGGGGATTCTTAAAAATTATTTTGAATAGATATAGAGAGAGGAATTGGTTCGTATAATGTATCTACGTTTTACAGTTTTAAGGCACTCCACAATTTTTTGTGAACTAAAGACCTATAATGCTTGGAGAAGCATCATTGCCATGATTTTATAAGGTAGGATTACAAACTGTACCATTATATATATATATATATGATTTGAAAATCAACTGAGCTGCTGATGAGGGCGGAACCCGAAACTTTCAGCTAATCAATCACTCTGTTTACAGTCATTTTCTCTTTATAATTCATATATATTGTTTATGACTGGCAGCATCCTGAAACATGTTGGGTTTGTTTTTATTTACATTCATTGATATGACTGAGTTTTTTCATCATATTTGTGCTCAGAGTTTCATTTTGTGTGGTTGTGTATAAATTTGTTGTTTATTAATTTTATAAGATTATATAAAGTTTATATTGTTTTACACATTTTCATCAGACTGTTTTTTGGTGTCAGCTCTTTTTTGGCTTTACCAGGATCCTGGTACCCTGATAGTATCTTCCTCTGAAAGCAGCCTCCTTCAATCCAGTGGGCTGACTTTAATCCTCAACCTGCTCATCCAGCAAAGTCCCATTGGAGTGAATGGGATTGTGCTGGCACAGTGCTGTGAAGATCAGAACCTCAGCTCCTTATGTACAAGAGTAAAGTTCAGAAGCAAACTCTTTAGGAAAGCTTATCCTTCTTAGCCATGGTCCTCTGGCAGTAGAGTGAATGCTAGCAGTTTGACCAAGAGAGTTGGGCAGCATGATCTTTTGAGATACAGCCTACACTAGCAATTGGCACAAGACACATTCACATCGAGAGGACCTGTGCAAGGTGACTTCTATGCTTGTAAGAGCTTAGTCCTGCACTGAAGCCCAAAATCCATTGTTTGTGTCCACCAAGATACTAGCTAAGACCACAGAACGGTACCAAGCAGGATATTATGCCCTGCATTACTTTGAAGAGTGATGAGGAAATTGGGGGAAGGTGCAGTGATAGAAACATGCTTCCCGTACTCAGAGACAGCAGCATCCACAGAGGCTACAGCTCAGTACCTGCAGTGAGAGGTGGGGAAGAGTTCAGAAGCAGTGCATTTAAGGGCATATTCACACACACACAAATGGGATTTTGACTTGCTATTAGTGGCTATACCAGGACTCTGGAATGGCTATTAGTGGCTTGGACATCCTGTTCATCGCAGTACCATGTGCCCCCTCACTTCTTTTAGGAAGGAAGCAGCATTTTCCTCACTACCCTCAGACACTGAAGAAGGGGAAATGGAATCTCCGGGGCTTGATCCCACTGTCCTCAAAAGCCTCGTGTGCCAGGCTGAGTCGCAGGAAGCCATCCATGCAGCCCTTACTCTTCCTTTGACTTATTGGATGACCTTGAGCAAGTCATTTTGCTCCTCGCACTTGGAGAAGCATAACTTTACTTCCCTTTGTAAGGAGCTTTATGATCCTCAGACGAACACCCAGGTAACGGCATTAATGATTATTATGGCATTAATGATGCTAAAAATCATTAATGATTATTAATTGGTAGGTAATAATTTAAGCTATACACCTGTCTTCTCCATCCTTTTGACTTCTACCACACCTCGTATTTCTACTAGTCCCATCGCCCCTCCTGCCCCCCAAGATTTTTCTTTTCCCTCAAGTCCCTTCCTGTACAAAGCCACCACCAGGTCCAGTGCTGCTATGTTACCATTCCCATCCCTGCAGCCAATTTGTCCCCCCTCCCTCACCCCCACCCCATACCATGCAGAGTGGAAATGAAAACCGGTCTGCTTCAGTCAAACATTTTCCCTAACACATGCATTCCCCTCTCCACACCCTGACAGAAGCAAGCTGCACTGGGAGTCAGGTTTGACCCAGAGTACCCAGATTTTAACTAATTGTTTCCAGACGAAGCCCTGATTTCTCAAGGTCATCCAGAGACATTTGAATAACATGGGATAGTTTTTGTCAGAAGGTGGGGGGAGGGGGATTTCAGAAAGGGGCAGCATCCCTTTTGCTTGCCCCCAAGAGTGTTCCTGTAATAGGCACAGGTGGGGAAGCTGTAGTGAGGGCCCATGAGCCTGGAGGAGGGAGCACACACTCCCTGGTACAGCTGCATCCTCTTCTCCTGAGAAGGGCGGCTGGAGAGAGAAGAGGTTCTCATTCAGTTTTCTGCACCAGGACGCATTCTATCCTGGTGGCACCCAATTGCCCTAGGGGCGAAAGGTGGCAGCAGCCCTAAACAAGGCCCTTTTCAGTGCTGGAGTAGTTTCCAGTTTCACCTTGTTGACCGAGCCCACACCCTACTTGTATCTTGTTAGAACACGGACCAACGCCACGAGTGGATATTGGGGGCTGGTACTCCAATATCCAAATGACCTCTTAAATTTAGGGGGAATTAGCCAGATTTATTCAAAGGGTCCACGTGTGTCCACTAGAATCAGTCAGAGGATGTGATGCACTGCCAGCTGGCTGGAATTTCCCTTCCACACCCCAGCACAGAAAGGGGATACTGATACAAATGAGGGAGATTTATTGACACAAAACAAAGTACAATACATAAACAGTTCACCCCAGGGCCAATTAGGATGATACAAGTAATTTTCTATCCCTTCCCACCAAGCACAGTTGACATACACACACACAATAATTTACAAAGCAAACCCTCCGGTCTGGTTACTCTGGTGTAGGTGGACGTTGCGAGGAAGGGGTGGGAGAGGGGAAATCAATATTACTTATCCCGTCCTGTTGAAAAGGGACAGGTAACCCTGTAGATCCAGCAGCGTTTGGGGGGGGGGAGAGAGGACAAAAGGTGTCCCACAGGCACTTTGTGCACAAAAGGGCTCCCAGAGGTACTCAGGAAGGCTAGGGCTGAAAAAGAAGCCTTTGCATGATGTGTTGGGGGAAATAGGGCCTTGGAGAATTTCTATGGGAGGCAGGGCATGATGAACAAGAGGACAAAAGGGAGTCTCTCTAGACAGGAGGCTATTCTTAAACAAGCGTGGAGCAATCACCCTAACGATTGATCTATTGCTTGCTCAGTTTTGGGCGGCAATGGAGGGCTCATCTCAAAAGAGGAAGGCCACCTGTTTTTGACTGCGCCATTATTTACCCAGAAGCCTACCTTGTTTCGTTCTCTTATTCCTTCCAACCAGACGAGTTTTGCATGGGGCGTTTTCTTTTTTTTCCTTTCCCCCCTGCACCCTTTGTGTCTGGTGGTGTGTTGTCAAGGGTGTGTGTCTATGAGTTTTGGGGGGAAATGGTGTTGTTCCTAACAATCTACACAGAACCCCACCCCCTGTGAATGGGGAATCAGGGGACTAATGTTTGGGTGGAAGTATGGAAAGGAGTAGTAGGAAGTTTTTGAGCTGGGAATTGGCTGGGACCATTATCACTAATGGATTAAATCTCCTGAACAGTCATGAGTTGCTGCAGAGCAAAAGGCAGTAACATGGAAGGGCTGTGTGCTAGTATTCCACTCTTCTCTTCTCTTAGCAGGACTCTTCTATATTGCAAGTGAGGATGCTATTCAGGTCTGTAGTGAAGACAAGGCACAGGTCTTTGACCCTGAAGAAGCCAGCAGAGATCAGCCCTCAGCCCTGAAGATATAGGGCAGAGGTTTCCAAACTGTGGGTTTTGACCCCAAGTAGGGTTGTGTCAGATGTAGAAAGGGTTGCCATCCCAATTAATATTACGTATATTCTGCATGTCTTTTGGTGCAGTAAGTCATGGGATTATATTTCAGTCTGAAATCGGGTCACCCTGGTGAAAAAGTGGGGAGGCGTGAGTATAGGCAACACGTTGTCTTGCTATCTTGGGCCAAATTTCATCACTCCACTTCTACGTCAAATCAATTACCCTGCAATTAAAAATAAACACACACACACTTGACTTACTGTATCCAAATGCCATGGGTGACCTTAGCTCTTCTGAAGAATGGAAGTAAAACCAAGACCACAAATGCAGTTGCAAAATGGCTGTTTATTGCCTACAGAGGTTGAAATAAAAAGTACACGGGTGCAAAGAAAGGAGCCGATAATTAGCCCTATACATGGTGTGCGAGCAGTACCCAATCTCCAGAACAGAAGAGCACTGTTGACTGACATAGTTCAGGATTCCCAGCGCCCCCCATTCCAAGCTGCCACAAGGTTGAGAAGGCAGGGACTGCTTAGCACAATTACCGTTTTGTATTGTTCATGTGTTGTAAAATAAAACCCTCCATCCTCTTGTACGCACATGGTGTGTACAGTACTTACAGCACAAAAATACCTCAGCTGAACTGCACAACCAAGAGAGTTTCTACCTCATTAGCTGGAAATGGTCAAACATAGAAGAGCTGGTGATTTTGTCTGACAGAATCCTTCAGCAGAAACGTAGAAGTATGGATGACATGGGGTTTAAGACTGGCTCAGTGGGGATCAGTTGCTCAATGCGAAGGGTGTGATCCACAAGCCATTTACTCAAGAGAGTAGTGACTTGGTTGAAGCCCTTCAACAGAGCTATTCCAGAGTAAATGACCCATGGATAGCGGCTTAAAATTCTACAGCTATATGGCACTTCCTTAAGTTTATGTTCCTCCTTCCAAGAGAAGACTTACAATTGGATTTACCCAATTATTGTCTTTGAGGAAGATCAACTACTTTACCATTGGCTTGTGGGGGGAAAGTGTTGAACGTCTTTTATTCAGGTCTCCGCTCTAGTCTGCTTTCCTTTTGAACAAATAAATATTTTAAATAGGAACAACATTTTTATTTTCAGCATATACAGCATTTGCATATTTATGCCACAAAGTAGGGAAGGTGATACCTTTTATTCAACCAACTTGCACAGATGAATGCACGCAGGCCTTTGAGATGCCAAAAGTTCCCTCAAGCAGAAAAGCAGAAGAGCCTTCCCAGCACACATCAATACAAAGTGGTGAAATAAAAATAGTATTACCGTACCTAGTTTGTGTGTCTCCTCTCCGAGCCAACACTGCATTAACACGCCAAACAACAACATCATTTTACGGTTAGACACAGTATTTCTTTTGAAATAGAGTGTAACAAACAATTGGCAGGATCTACTAAAAACATAAATCCTCTTGCACCTCTTTCAATTGGCACTTGTGTAGAAAAAAGTTGAGACAGACAAGAGATTTCTCCAGTGTGTGGCTCACTGTGCATATAAATAAAAAAAGTTGAAAACTTTTGAATCCATGAATTTGTTGCCTTTGGGCAACTACACAAAGAGCGTCCATGGGGCATTTCCACATGTGGCTGGCAATTAATAAGCCAGCCGCTTGACTATGATGGTAGGTCTGGCCCTGGCCTCGCTGCAGTCAAGGCAATGTCCTAAAAAAGTCTCAATGGGAACAAGACAGACTTATTCAAAAATTCTGTCATGTGGAAACCTGGCAGACCAAACGCCTAGTTGAGTCTTGAATCAGAAAAAAACATTGCAAGAGTGGAAAATTTCATAATGAATACACACATTTTAGCATTTTTTTTTCAAGTACTGAAAATTATACTGCGGTTTCTAGATTGCTCATAGCTCGATGCAACACTGTCTGGGCAATACAAGGATATCGTGGCCTAAGCTTGGTTCCCCTCCCCAGCCCCTTTGAACAAAGTCTGAGCTTCACATATCACCACTGACCCAGTCAATAGTATAAAAAGGTTGAATGAATTACACACAGATTTCGCCAACACGGGTGCACACATTTTAACTGGTTTGGGAAAAGCCAAACTAATTGTTAAGAATGGAAAACAAAGCCAAAATAATAGTAAACGTTCACTTGTAAAAGATCCACTGTGATTGCCAAGACAGTTAAGGGAGGAGACCAAGAACCACCAGGTTCACTCTAGTTTGCGAAATCCTTTACTGTTTAGTAATGAGAATTAAACACATTTTACTGTTTGGGGGGGGGGGGGTAGAAAGAGTCATATCACTTGAAATGTCTGGCCATGAAAATTGTTCAAATACCTCATTTCAAATTTCAGCATATTCCCAACTTCACACTTAGTTTAGAATCTACTTACAGGTGTCCCATCCTCAAAAAGTAAACTTGCATATCCGTGCCTTAAAAGTTATTCAGATTTAAGATCCTCTTACTGCAACTTGCTTAATATACAATTTTTTTCTGTTTAGTATTGCCATTTTCTAATCACATTCACTGAACCCAAGCTCCTCACTTACGTACCAGGTTTTTTACTTGCAGAAAACCAGAGGACAATATCACTTAGAGCTGCTTACGTCATTCTCAATTTAAGGGGTTTATAGACTAGAAGAGTTAACGTGAGGCTGAAACATGGTATAAGGATTCTATAGGGACTTCCTAAAAACTTCCTCCCTTCAGGTTCCACAGTCTTTCCAAAGTGGCTTTAGGTAAACTACAATTTTCCTGGTCATCACTTAACATTGAAATGTAATTCTGTGCTCAACAGACCCCAACTCTAACAACTAAACCCTGACAGATAAAAACACAGTTGAAAATGGTCAATTTAAGGCTGTCACCTCTTGCATTCTAGAAAATGAATCCTTCGGTTGATAACCTGAATCGATTTTGTACCAAAAGCAGTCATAAACCCATGGTGTCTTCCTGTTTCTAAGCTGTTTTGGTCAGAGCAATACTTTTCATGGAAGAGTTATCTCAGTCCTCATCCCTGTTCAGCCAGATTATTTTCCAACTGACAAGCTAAATTTTGAAAAGACACACAATCTCATCCAGTTCCTCATGGTCAATTGATTTATGAAGGTTGCCAAGAAGCAACCTGGAGAGGTGAAGTGTTGTATCTTCATTACTAATCTCTTGAACTATGAATTTCCCGTCTGTGTTTTGAATGGACCAATTTTAGTCTAATACCACCATACGATGGAAATACCCAATAGAAGTTTCAGAATGCATCATTTATATTTATAGGATGATTTATGCATTTTTAGGAAAAGCTTTTCTGTGTATAGAATCTTGAAGGAGAACTTGAGGTCACAAAGACCACCATAAAAACAAACTCACAAGAGTAAGGCAATTCCTACTTTGAGAGAAGCCAGAGACTTGGCTGGATGGAGGACTGCACCCTTATTCATTGTCTAGACATCCTAAATGTCCTGGAACAGAGGCATGTCTCCTTGATAATGAGACATGATTGAATTTGGGGATTAAATGTCACAACAAAGATTTTACAGATTTTAACCTTACAGAGAGAACTTGTACGAAAAGTGCAGTAGCTGACAGACAGCACAAACGTCTACTGTACTTGACCCATTTAAAACAGTTCCGGTTCAGAGATGAACAGCTGCTGCCTCTCAAATCCTTTTATTTACTGGCATGCAAGGTGACCTTTAAATAGCCTTTTTTGATGGCTTACAGGGTCTTTTAGGTGGAAGGCTTTAAAATGTAAAGTTTCACCGCAAAGCGAGTTTTGCTGCTGAAAAGTAGTTTTGTAATAGAAATGCAGTCAGCTCTTAAACCAGATTCTTAAGTATTCATAGCTACTCACTTACCTCCTTTTAGTTTAATACATTTCTGAAAGAACAATTAAAAATGGCCTAGTGATTTAGAAATCTTTAAATTTCTTCAGCTGCCAAATAAAGAGAAAGGCCACAATCCTGAGCCAATTTACTCCCGAGTAAACAATTTACTTCTGCTGCAGGCAATGGGACTACTCAGTAACAAATGGACTCAAGACTGAAGTAATTCTAAGTGACTTACTACATGGTTGCAAGAAACACAAGAAGCCTTGAATTTAAACACACTTTTCTAACTTCGTGTTGATCTATAACTCCACCCTCCTCCTACCGTATTTACAGTCCAGGGGAATCAAGTGATATGAGCCTTTTCATAACCTTTAAATTTTTTTACCTCTTTTTAAATTTCAATCAAAACCTTCACATGAATGCAAGACTTCTAAATTTCGGTGTAGGCAAAGATATAACTGGCTTAGCTTTAAGTCATGCTGAGCATCCACAAATTCCACTGGAGAGCATAGCACGTTTGATAACTAGACCATCCTATTTAGATGCTGACCCATGGTTTTAGGAGCCAGATGGGGGGCATTTTCAGAAGCCCTCAGCACTGGTCTAGCTCTCCTTCCATTGAAAATAGATGTTATTACTTGTATCGAATTCATTGAGAACAGCCAGGGCAATGGAGAGCAGTTTTAAAAGCAGGATTGGTTTTGGCTGTAGTATAGAATAACTAGAACTAACAAGAAATGGTAATTTGGGTTCTGCAGACTGGGAACAAGAGTGACTTCACACACACGCACACTAAACATATCAGTAAGACCAAGGAATTTCTTTGATCAATGCTAGAAACAAGAGGAGGAAGAGAAAAAGCTTTGAACAAGGCAAATGGGAAGGAAAAGCTGGTCTCAGAACCCATTGTGCCATACCTGACTTTGACGTGTGGTACGCAATTGTTCACACTCCTTACATCAAAGTAAGGAAAACAAAAATATTCAGCTACATCGTACAAAATTTTTTATATACACACACACACACACACACACACACAGACAAAACCTCATATCTAACATCTACCATAATGAATTAAAAAAAAAAAAAAAAGTTGCCTGTAAGAACGGTGTTGGATTCTTTTCCTCTGCTTGCTTAGGCAGTGTTGTTGCTTAGAAGTTGACACCAGCTACAATAGATGTTTTTCAAAACAGATTAAAAAAAAGAACAACCCCCCCCTCCAAAACAAACCTAGAAGCAAGGAGCAGTATGCGAATTGGCACTTTCCCCAGGGATCAGTCCTGAGGAGGCTGCACTCTTCCCCAATGCTTCAAGGCGACACAAGCCATGCTGAAGAGCTGGGTGTAATATTTGGTTGCTCATCTATCCACAATGAAACTTAGTGGTACCACTTTTCCCTGAATGAGGTTTCAAGATATTCCACAGCGCATCAAGTTTTCAATGTTTGCAAAAAAATTAGTTACAACACAGAAATGCTCAAAAGAAAAAAAAAAGAAAAAAAAGTAATAGGCCAATGTTACCATCTTCTAAGGCCATAGGATAGTTTGTATTAACATTTGGGCGATGTGCACGTGTATACATTTTATCTATAGGCATCTTGCCTTTGGGTTAGTTACTGACAGAGTTCCACGTTTCCTGTATTTCAACAAAAATACATAAGAGCAGCATTTCTGATCACCTGGGGGGGGGAAAAAAAAAGCTCAATACAGATACTGCTCCTTTGGGTTTGTTTTTTCAGAAAAAATAAAATTAAAACGGAGGTCCACCTGACAGAATTGGGAACCACATGAATGAACTTTTGGTCAACTCACCCCAAATGGACATGCTGAGCAAACACCCCCATTTTAAACAGAAGAGATTTGTGCAGCATCTGTTTAAAAGGAGTTACACAAAATAACAGATGTTCTGAAGAATGCTTTTGGAAGCAGAGAAAACTCAATTGAACACCTTCCCACAACCGAGTGCCTCGATTATAGTCAGAAGAAAACAAAACTTCAGCTGTTTTACAATGTTTCCCAAGCTTTTTATTCCCGCCCCCCCCTCCCCGTTACAAAAGATTGTTTTTATTTAACCAACGGGCTCCTCTGCAGTTCGTATACAATCATAGGTGAACTTTAAATTCCATTTTATACAAACATCTCAAAAATATTGGGAGTGAAGTATGGTAGGAAATATTTCTCACATTGATAGTTAACATGCGTGGATGAAAGGAGGACAATGGTTTGTTAGTGCATACCTCCAGAGCAGAAAGAGTTGACCCCCTCAAAAAAAAAAAAAAAAAAGATACAGTCGCCGATTACAAAAAAGGTAATGTCCACAAAATTAAGTTTTTCATGCTATTCTACTTTCCAGTACTATACTCTAATAACTTTTTCAATTTATATGCACGACTAGGTGTTGAACACTTTGAGGTATATAAAAAAGAGATACCTGCACCAAGAGGAAAATCCATCTTTAAAAAGGGGCTTTTTTTGGGTGCTGCACAAAAAGTATTTACATTACATTTCACTCAGCTACAGTAACTTCCAATTCATAACAGATGACTGATGACTCTCCATTTTTAGGCACTTTTTGAAAGGGAATTGTGTGGTTATCATTTAAACAATTGTATCCCATTCCCCATCCCACCCCAACACAAAAAAACCGGGGAGCAGTTTGCCACTGTAGCCTGATTAAGTTTCCTTTGTCATTTTGTACACTGGAAAATAACCTATAGAAAAAATCAAAAGGAAGTAACCGTGGAACAGCCTAAAGTATTTGTTTTACATAACAGGAGATTTCTCTTATTTAAAACAAATAATTTAAATTGGACTTTTGTTTAAATATACGAATGAGGCATAAATATAGGCTATTTATCTGTTTAAAAATTTTCATTCACATAATGGAAAAAATTTTATTTAAAAATATCACATTTTGAGACTAGAAACAGTAAAGTGCATGAAAAGTTTAAAATATAAATTCAAGAAAGTCTTATAGAAGCAAAAAAGCAGAATAAAGAAAAACTTAAAAACACAGACACAACCTTTTCCTGTTACTGTGCCATTAAAAAAAAAAAATGAGCAGCCAACCAATTGCTTTCAAAACCTGCATTATGTTTACTGCCTCTTGAGGCACAAGGTTTTGAACTGGCCACCTAGAGCATAAAAAAAAGATTTCCAACACATCTAAAGATTTTTTTTTTTTTTTAAACAGTTGGGAATGAACCAGCAGCTTTTTAAATTCAACCCCGATGGACAACAGAAACAAAAGATTAAAAGCATATGATGGTTATTTGGCAACTAGGGTCAGGAAAAATAATCCAAGGAATGATTATGGTTACCATGCTCTCCCCAAAGCAGAGGGGAAAAGCACCTACAGATCTAGATAACATGCACTTTGGAGACAGAAAATCATTTCCAGAGGTTTTTTTTTTCCTGTACCCTTGTCTTAAATTCCTATCATCCAAATTTTCTCATGTTTGCATTTTCACTTTAGAATGGGAAACCCAGGGATCGGGATGGAAAACGTTAAGTTGTTCTAGAACTCAAAAAATAAGAATATTTGTGGCCAATTTTCTTTATGTGTAATTTAAATTTAGGCTTTGAAATCCTATTTGCCAAGCTGCATTGTAAAATCATTTCCCTTCTTTGTGCTTGGGAGGGCCCCACTTTCTCAAACAGAGACCGAGAGCTTGGATTCCTTACCCAAAAATATTGTTTACGTTGTTTAGTGCTTCAAAAGAGTTATACTCCAATGGGGTAGCTATTGTCACCAAGCCAGTCTCAGCAGATGATGATGTGAACCCTTCAAATTTCTACACATAGGATGAAATCATATTTGGTTTGTTCCCTCCCTCCACCTAACTTTAGCCTGATTTGAAAGAGGGACAATATTGTTAATATCTTACAGTCAAAACAGTAAGCATTAGGGTTTTTTTATAGCAGAACTCAGATCTCCATTTTGAGTGCAGTATGAAAACAGCATTTCTAATTATGTTCCCTGGAAGGCAGGCAACCTGCTGTTTCAATTTAAAGGCTGTATTTAGTTTGAGGGTGCTTTTTTAAAAATAAAAATAAAAACAGGTGGCTCATTTTGCTAAGATTTGAAAGAAAGCATTAAATTATAACGAGATTCATATGCAAGTTCTCAGATTGATTTGCCCATTATAAATGCAGCTTCCTAATTAAACAAATAAGCTTGCCAGTTTAAAAAATAAAAATACAATAAAAAACTTGGAAAGGGAATAACTTTGGTTCCAGCCCTAGTGCCAAATGGTACCAGTACACACCAAAAGGTGCAAAATCCCATCACACTCACACACAAATAATGAAAGGAGCTTGAAGAAGCAGCTTAAAGGTTGGCCATACTTCACCCCTACATACTTTGATTTACAACTGTACAGGTCCATTAACAGGTCCCCAGCCCTCAAAAGGGGCTGGACTCCACTACCTTCTGCCAGGCAAATGAACCCCATTTATGGGAGGCAGGAACGGAGGGTGGAGTTCAAGGTGGGTTAACAGTGAGAAGTGGTCTGAAGGGATGTGAGGGTGCGGACACCCAGTGATGTTGTTCTCAACCAGCCACTGAGGGTCTAGAGGCCCCAGAACACCGAGCACGTTCATATGAGTGTTGGAATAGAAAATGTAGTCAATAACACCCTGGAGAGAAAGGGAAAAAAAAAAGTCTTAAAGCTACTGACGAGTTAAGCCACAAAATTTCCTAACATGGAATTATTTATGCCCTATCCCATCCCAAAAGAAAATCATGGTAAGGAGGTGAAATAAAAAACACTGCTTGGGGCTTGCATCCCCACAAAACATTGATTCTGGGGCTGCGGCCCCTTGTGATGAGCATTCACATGACTATGGAATGTTGGGGATTAAGCTGTAGGGATCACCCTTCTTTCTGCCCCTGGTAGTGATAGCATTTGTGCTTCACGAGTTAAAATCGGTCACATCCACATGATATCTCAGACTCTCCCCACATCTCACCCCAAATTAACCACAAATCCCACAGGAAATTAAATATGAGATGCTCACACCCTGCAATATGCACTCTTAAAGCAAGAAAGGAATTAGTACTTTAGCGCTGAGGAGCTGCTAACATCCAAAATGGATTACCCCCAGGCAACTACATTTTGTAGAAACAAAGCTTAGGTGTGAAACATGGCAGGTTCGACAGCCGGTATGTAGAGAATGAATGGAGTAACTATCTCCCTGATATAGACTTGAACTGGATGGGATTTGTCCCGTACGGAGAAACTGTTGAAGGGAAGA
Source organism: Sphenodon punctatus (assembly GCA_003113815.1). Classification (NCBI taxonomy): domain Eukaryota; kingdom Metazoa; phylum Chordata; class Lepidosauria; order Sphenodontia; family Sphenodontidae; genus Sphenodon; species Sphenodon punctatus. Next base: position 2,239,999 of record QEPC01011244.1, on the reverse strand, counting down.
GACTCATCAACTGATTATATGCAATTAAGTCTATCTTTGATGTAGGAGAGTAAAGCTCTTTGACAGGCTCTACCCCGGGGTGGACAGATTTATAGAGCAAGAGATCCACTTGACGCAGGTGTCAACCTCAGGCGACCCACCAGGACCCCACCCACTGGCTCCCAGCACTGGGGCACCCCAGCAACTGGTCTCAGGAGTGGAGGCGCACTCCCCTTTAGAAAGCCTTCTCTGCCACACGGAAGGAGTCTGAGACACTCCCTGGGGTGCCAGTCCTGCTCTTCTCCCCAGACGCCAGTAGATCATGGTGTGGGCAGGGGAACTAGCCCCTCAAAGACGGAGACTTGTTGGTGTCGGGGGCACGGCTCGAAGGGGCACGATCAAAGGGGCCTGTCCTTTGGTCATGCCCTTCGGTTGGGCCTGGAGGTTGGGATGGAGGGGTCGCTGGTGGGGTTACCCAATGTGAGGTTTCTATTGGTGAAAGTTGTGAGGAGGCCTTCCTCTCCCCCCGGCGAGAGAGGGGTGGAGAGGGAGGACTACCCCGGGTAGCAGCAGGGGATGGAAGGAAGGATGGTTTGATACTGGTAGAGTGGGTATTGGGATGGATTAGTAAGGCATATTGGTAGATATTATTATTGAAAATGTTAAATGGGAGGGGAGGGTTTTCTTGTGTATTATGATGTATTTAGCGTTGGGTTTCCCCTGCATGGGATAAAACCCCTAATATTGTATTTATTATTGATGTGAGCCGCCTCGAGCCGACTTTGGTTGGGAGAGTGCGGGGTATAAATGAAAGATGAAATGAAATGTCTCTTGGCCACCCCCCCATCCAACCATTCCAATGCAGCGTAGTGATCAAGAGCACAGTACTTGGACAAGGAGGTAAGGGGAGGCCCCGGTTCAAGTCTCACCTTAGCCATGAACTGACGGGGTGACCTTGGGCCGGTCACAGATCTCTCAGCCTACCCTACCTCACAGGGTTGTGGTGAGGATTAATTGTTAATGTTACAGTTAATAAGTTAAAGAATTGTAAGCCTCCCTGAGCCCAAGGGATAGGGTGAGATAAAAAAATCCAAATAAATAAATGTCTATTATTGCCTTGCCTCCCAGACAGAAAGTAAAAGCAGCGGCATCTTCTCCGAAGCCTCACTACGGCAGTTTTTAAACAGGCACGACTGGGGGCAGGTCATTGTGCGCTGTGTGGAGCACCCAAACATGTCTGGTGAGAGGAAGCAGGGAGACATCAAGCAGGTCAGGAATGGGTGCGCGATGGAAGTGCAGCCCTAATGATGCATGTTTTGGCCTGACCCTGCATGAAATATTCTGGATTTTTCTCTGATGCTCCATGCATGGGCATGAGTGGATGGTGCGTGGGTCACGGGAGCATGCCCTCCGTCCCCACGCTGCCTTCAGACAGGGGCTCATATGGATGGACCTCCATGGGCACATCTCTAGTCTACAAACAGCCTAAGAGACAGCTGTGACCAGGCCATGTTTCTCAAGCGCCATGAAGGGTATCAGCTTGTCCTATGTATCAGTATAGCCACACCAAGCTGCTTTCCAGCCTTAGTTCAAATTTGGTAGCAACATACTGGGTCTTCCACAATTTCTCCCCACAAATGTTTGCATTTATTTGAACTTTAAAAGTTATACCATTTATTATCACTTCAAGACCTTCCAAATTTGAGGTAATCAAGTAGCCAGGAAAGCAAGCGAAGCAAGCAGATTCAAATTAATTAAAAGGCAGTTAGTTGAAGTGGTACCAGAAGTATTAAAAATATGCCTCCCTGCAGGAGCAAGGAGAACAGATGTTAGGAAACAAACTATGCTCAGCTTCAAAGCACAGAAGGATTAATCAATTCTTGAGATCGCCACTCACTTTGAAATCAAAGGTGTAATTTGTGTAAGGCATCAAGTTGTTTTCATAGGCGCTCTTGAGTTGGAAGCCATGTGTGATTCTTCCTTCAGAAGCCCCATTCTTCCCATTGCCACTGAAGTTCATGAGACACTCGTTATATCGCAATTCTTTGAAGTCCTTATGGTTGTCAGCTACTATGCCATTGCTTAAGTATTCCACAACACCTGTTTTTTGCAAAACAAAAACGATCCAATTAACTGCTCCGTGCAATTATTTTATTACTACTACTACTCATTAATGAAATAGATAAGAGGAGTAGAGTGAGCATGCACATAAAACTGGGGGACATGTCCAGGGCAACGTTGCACAGACAGAATGCCCCGAGTATCCAAAAGAAAGCTTAAATGAAAAGTAAACCACTTTAAAAGCAACAGCAGCCATTTCCAAATACCTGAATCAGGCAAGGAGTTCAGATCTGCACACAGCACCAGAGGGATGGAATTGAGATCTGCCGTTGGGCTTCCGGGCCTGCTAGAGGCTTTCTCGAGGATATTTTTCAGTTCCGAGACAAACATCATAGTCTGAACAAGTTTCACGTCTGAATATTCAGGGTCCCAATGCATGTGGGCGTTGGCCACAATAAGCAACTGTTTGTCCACAGCATGAAGCGGCTTCATACCTAAAAATCAAGATTTCACTTTTAAGAATTCTAAATGAATACAGTAGAAACGCCCCCTCCCCCCTAAAAAAATCTCGTTACAGATCCAATAAAATGACACTTAGCTGAAGTTTATGTTAAAAACCAAGTGGATGGGAATACCTTTACTTATGTTATTGCAGAAGGGCAAAATCAAAACTAACTAAAGCTCTATTCCACCAGAAGTAATGAGAGTTTTATTTTAACTTAGTTACAGGTCTCAAAATATGATTTTTTAAAGACTATTATTAGCCTAATAGAATATTTTTTAAAATTATAAGTACATTAAAAATAAAGAAATACCAAGTCATGTTCTCTAAACACTGCTCTGACCAAAAGAATTGCTCTGACCAAAACAGCTTAGAAACAGAGGAAGACACCATGGGCTTATGGCTGCTCTTGGTACAAAATCGATTCAGGTTATCAACAGAAGGATTCGTTTTCTAGAATGCAAGAGAGGTGACAGCCTTAAATTGACCATTTTCAACTGTGTTTTTGCCCTGTCAGGGTTTAGTTGTTAGAGTTGGGGTCTGTTGAGCACAGAATTACATTTCAATGTTAAGTGATGAACAGGAAAATTGTAGCTTACCTAAAGTACAAAATTATGGACGAGGCCACATGAGCAGCGAGGGCCCGATCCCCACATAGCCCCATGTCAGGCGATCGCTAGCACCATGCTGTGGGGTCAGCACAGGGAGCTGGGCATACAAGCAGCTTCCCTCCCCCCACGAGGAAGCCGGACAGTTCTTTGAACACATGCTACAGCCGGGGCAGGCCACTGTGCCTGCCATATACGTAACCCCACCTTGGGCAGCCTTACTCCATTTGGGGCAAGGCTGTTCTGCAATGCGTTGTTGGGAATTTTTCTGAGGAAACGTTACATAGCAGCCAGCTGTTCATCCTGCCACGGGGTGGGGTGAACATCTGGCAGCTGCCAGCCATACAATGGACTACATCACGTGACCTGGTTGCCCAAGGAGGGGTAAAGGCTACCCAAAGCGTGGTAGCCTCCCCCAGTCTGTCTTGTGTGGCCTCATTCTATGGGAACCATTCAGCTTAACACAACTGCAGTGGCAAAGTTACTTTAGCTGCTGTGTTGTTCAATGCTGCTTCTGATGGAAATGTTGTCAGACTACACTGCATTAACTGAACAGCCAGGACAGTACAACCTACTGCTAACACTGCCCCTTTCCTTTCCTCCCCATACCAAAAGGGGCATTCCCCTCCCCCACCCTCTATGTAACAGCAGGTCTGAGGGCTCATTCTAGAGGAGATCATGATACAATATCTTTATTTATTTACTTACAGTATTTATGTACCGCCCCCTCCTGCCCAATGGCAATGCAGGGCAGTGAACATATAAAATACACTATAATATCAATTATTACTTAAAACCATAAAAACAAAGAGACCCAAGAAAAAGATCAAACACTCTACCCTACAAAAAGAAAGGAAAATAAACAAACAAAAAACCACCTATGACCTGTCTCCCTCACCAACGCATGTGGCAAAACAGCCAGGTCTTACATTGTCTATGGAAGGAAGGGAGATTCTGAGAGAGCCAAATCTCCGCCGGGAGAGAGTTCCATAGCCACGGTATGGCCACTGAGAACGCCCTCTCGAATGCTGTCATCCAGGAAACCCGGGGGACCTCCAGGAGGGTGCCCCCGGCCGACTGCAGGGGCCAATCCACGACACAAGGGATGAGGCAGTCTTGTAGGTGTGTGGGGCCCAGAGCATATAAGACTTTAAAAAGGTAATAACCAACACCTTGAATCCGGCCCGGAAAGCTATAGGCAGCCAGTGCAGAGAACGGCGCACCGGTATTATGTGCTCCTGGCAGCCCACACCAACGAGGAAATGAGCCGCCACATTCTGACTAGCTGCAGCCTCCAGATCATCAACAACGGTAGCCCCACGTACAGTGCGGTATAGTAGTACAATTTTGAAGTGATAAATGCATGGATGACGGTGGCAAGATCGGAGCCTGAGATATACGGCCGAAGATGGTGGACCAGATGTAATTTACCAAATGCGCTCCTTGCCACAGCTACCACCTGGGCATCCAGGAGGAGCTGTGAATCAAGGAGAACTCCCAGACTCCGAACTTGAGGGACGTACCCCATCAACGATAGGGATTCTCCACTCGCTTGCCCTTACCTACCAGCACCACCTACGTCTTGTCGGGATTCAGCTTCAGACGGCTCATCCCGATCTAGTCTCCCACTGCAGCCAGACACCGGGCAAACACCAAGACTGACAGGCCTAGGTCAGATGAAAATGAGAGGTAGAGCTGGGTATCATCAGCGTACTGACGACACCGAACTTCAAAGCCTCAGGATCTCGCCTAACGGCTGCATGTACACGTTGAACAGGAGAGGGGACATAATAGTTCCCTGAGGGACTCGCATGTGAGATCCCGGGGGGATGATGTACAATCCTGAGTTCCACGCGCTGAGTTCTCCTAGCCAGGAATGAGCGGAAACATTCAAGAACAATCCCGCCCACCCTGGCACGGTCCCGCAGTCACCAGCATCTCATAGTCAATCGTGTCAAATGGCACTGAAAGACCTAACAAAATCAGAAGTGTGGACCGACCACGTTCCAACTCCCAGCGCAGATCATCAACTAAGGCCACAAGCGCAGTCTCAGTGCCATAGTCCGCGTGAAAGTTGAACTGGGAGGGATCAAGGAACCCATGTGGTCCAGATGCCCCTGGAACTGCTGGGCCACTGCCCATTCAATAACCTAGCTGTTCCGTTCAATAATATTGGTGTCTTAAAGAAGTAAAAACAAAGGACGCTGCCCAATATTCTGAGGTTCATGCAACAAGGGCATGCGGGGAGGGGTCCTTGGTGGCTGCTCCACAATTATGGAACTCCCTCCCCTTGGAGGCCTGCCTAAGCCCGGGCTTCAGAAGAGATGCAAGACCTTCCTATTCGGTCAGGTGTTTGGCAGGCTGAGATAGGGTTGGGAAGCTTAGGGAGAGGGTTGGAGAGCTTAGGAGTTTTTAACTACTTTTATATGATTATTTATATGTGTTTTTAGGTTTATATATTTTTGTAAGCCACCCTGTGCCTTTGTGGGAAGGGCAGAGTAATAAAGGATTAAACAAACAAAATCACAGAGCAGTAACCCTTATTCCTAAATTCTTCAAATTGTCAACTCAAACTTAATTACAGTCATGCAGAAAGTGACTTGCTGCTTTACCATCACCAGGAGGATTATGACGTCCCCCAAGAATGGGAAGGCTGCAGGCAGAGACAGAGGAAGCTCAACATTGGGTAAAAACAGGCATGCGCATAACTCTGCTTTAACACTGCTTCCTAATGTACGTTGCAGGGGCAGTGCTGGCACCCTATGCAGCCCTGAACAGGCATAAGAAATGTTAAATCGGTGTTAAAGCGCATGTCTGTTTTCACCCAGCTTTCTTCCTATGTTGCAGCTAAAAAGGCTCTTAACAAGAGAGCGGGACACAACTCAAGAACACTCTATACAGCAGGGGTGCGGAAACCTCTAGCTCAGGGTCAAATGCAGCCCATGGCTAGTTTTTATTTGGCTCCTTTCTAGTTCCTAGATCTGGCTCCTGGATCCAGTTCCTACCTCCACGCTCTGAAAGACTGAGCTCACAGTATGGGACGGAGACAATGTAGTTCAGATGGCGTCTTTTATTAGACCAAATTTTGTTGGTGGGGGTATGCAAACTTTTGAGCCACACAGACTCTTTATTTATTTATTTATTTATAAATAAATAAATAAATAAATCAGGCAATAGGCACGTTAGAACTTCTATGCTACCATGGAGGATACCGAAATTTGCTCTAGTGTCCAGTAAGGTAGAGATGTAGCAATGCACACATGGATAGGAGACAGATCCATGATCTGCACCTGCATCTCCTTGAGGACACCCCTTAAGCACCCCCACCTTCTATACAGCCCTTGGCACTTGTACTAATTTTCAGAGTGGTTCCTGGGAGGGAAAAGGTTCCTCACCCTTGCTATAAAAGCATTGTAATCTGTGCAATTTCACTAATCAGCCAATCATTAGAGAACTGTTTGGTAACCTAGTATTACTATGGAGATGCTGGGAAGGGGAAAGGAGTGAAGGATCATATAGAGAGGCAGGAAAGCTCAAGTATGAGACCTTGAAAAGAAACAATTACTGGCAGAGGACTGGTTCTTCTGTCCCTGGGAAAAACCAAAGTCAATAAATGAAATCAAAATTGCACTAATATTGAAGACCAAGACAGAAAAACACCAAATGCTTAACACTGAGCTCAAGGTGGTTCTGTATCACCATGGACAACATTTTATGGCATCTATCCAACCTCACAGTTCAGCAGATGATTTTGCGAAATAGGAAGATGCTGATCACTGTGCTCCAATGGAATTGGCTGCCAGTTTTAGCATGCTACACATGGAACTACGCGGGAACAATTCACTTATAAATAAATAAATAAATAAATAAATAAATAAAGCCGCACATCCAAATGGATGTTATCCATGTAAAGGACACCGACTGGGATCATACTAACCTGTTCCAAAGAGTTCTTTGTGCACCTCCAACACCACCGCAACACCAATGTTGTCCTTTGTCATCACTCTGTTCAACATCGCTTCTGATCCTTCTGAGTTTGCCATTGCCACCTGGTTAAACTCCACCGTGTGCTTCTGCACCAATGTAAATCTGCACCCCCCACCAAAACAACATAGTAAATAAGTACAGTATAACCTGTAGACACACCGTTCCTTTAAAAATCTTACTACTCATCCCAGAAATCCAGCTATTTAGAAGCCTCAAAGGGCAACAGCAACCTTTTGTGTGGTACGTACCAGTTGTTCAATACAAGATCCCTTGTGATGGGAATCTTGAGACATTATGAATGGGATAGGCATGAGGCATGACACACACATCACAATCTCTTTAAATGATAAAACACAACAACTACCTTAAAAAATAAAATATAGAAGTGGAAGTCATCGCCTTATGAGAGACAAGATGGGAAGGCAAAAATAGTTCTACCATGATGAATACAGGATACTGATATCAAGAAGAAAAGATGGACACTACAACGTTGCATGGGTGCTACAACCCAAGGCAAGCCAGGGTCTTTTAGCATTTAGTTCAATATCTGTTCATAAAATGAAGAAGAGGTTCAGAATTAAATCGAGAGCAATCACAATAGTGCAACTATATGCACCAACTTCAGTATGGCTCAAGGAAGAAACTGACAAATCTTGTAAGGATCTAGAGAAAGCAGCAAGAGGACTTTATAGACAAGATGCATTACGATGAGGGAAGGCTTTAGCAGGAAAAGCAAGAGTGAGCTGGCGCAACAGGAAGAACAGGATTTGGTGAAGAAACATAGGAGGAAAAACTATTGAATTTCTTCCAATGTAATGAACAGGAGACAACAAGCACGCTGTGTCAATAACAGGCTGCAGAGGACGTGGATTTGGACAACAGCCGAGGGGCAAAAAAAGGACGTGGCAGACTTTGTACCTGTGAACTGAAGGTACAAATCAAGCCTGTTGTGCAGTTCATTTCAGCCAGCATGTACTCACATAAGTACTGGCACCTGCAAGACTGAGAGCAGCTGGAAAGAGTGCCAAGAACAGATCTGCGATGTGGACAGACTGACCGAGCCAGACAATAGGAAAGAATACAAGAAAACCATGCATCAGACATTCATCACTGCCAAAAGAAGGTTTAAACCCTGAAGACACATGGAACGGGATACAAAAAATGGGATTAACGGAGCAGCCAAACTAGAGGCTACAAGGCCAACATGAAGAAACTGAGGTAGGTAAAGGAAATGCTGCAGCTGAGCAGCAAGTGTAGGAAAAGGAGAGAGAATAAAGGGAGGTGCAACCCAGGGCATAAAGATGACCAGAGAGAAAAAACAAAAAGCAAAAGAGAACACAACTGGATGAGCAAAAATGGAAGGAGCAGGGTAGGCCGGGAGATGAAACACAGAGGGTGTCGTGCAAGGTAAGTGAACAGAGTGGGATATTTGCATTGAAAATGACTTCTTCTAAAAAATAAAAAAGCGAGCACATAATTGAGGATGAGTAAAGAATAAGCCGGGGTGGGCAAGGTTTCCCAATCCTGAGAGCCATATCTATTTACCACAATGGGGCCAGAGAGTCACGTGTGGCTCTAGAGCCACAGATTTCCCACTTCTGGAATAAGCAATGAAGAGAATATTTTGAAGAGTTCTAGAGTATGCAAAGCAGTCTATGGAACAATCCTGGAGAAGCTTCCCAGCACAAACAGATGCTGTGATTATTGAGTAGGAAGAATTCTAACAGAGTATGAAAGAGGAAAAGGTTCTGGGAAGGGAAGAACACAGCCACAGAGCTACTTCAGGCAATCAAGGAATGCAGAGTAAAGATGCTGTGCAAGTTAATCAACAAACAACAACTACTACTTCAGGAATAAGGCAATCCCAATTCATAGACAAAGAAAAATTAGACTGGGGGAAAGATCAGTGGAATATGTTTATTGAGAACGTAAGAAAATAGGTTACTTACCAGTAACTCTGTTCTTCGAGAGAGCTCCGCGAATTCTCACTAATGGGATTCACTTCCTGCTCCGCAGGTACCGGAAAACCTCTTGTCAGCGGTTTCCAGGCAGAAGATGTCCTGGAAAGAACTAGAATAAGGTGAGGGCTCCGCCCCTCCCTTCCCCCGACCGTTCAGGAAAAGTGCGGGCTCCAGGTCGCGCGGGAGGCTATAAAAGGGGGCGGAGCCCTTGCCGCCTCAGTTCCTTCCAACCCCATCTCAGGAGAACCGACGGGTACCTCCGAGACAGAGGGGAAGGTCGGGCGGGTCGTGAGAATTCGCGGAGCTCTCTCGAAGAACAGAGTTACTGGTAAGTAACCTCTATTTCTTCTGCCAGGATCTCCGCGATTCTCACTAATGGGAGAGTGAGTAGCAGAGAAAGACATACCTTTGGTGGAGGGAGTCAAGGAGGTCAGTGAAGTATGGATTGTAATACTGCTGTGCCAAGGCCGGAGTCTAACGTTGCGGCCAAATCCAGCGAGTAGTGCTTGATGAAAGTATGCACAGACGCCCACGTGACTGCCTTACAAATGTCCTGTATAGGGACTCCATGGAAATTGGTGATCGAAGAGGCCACGGCTCTGGTAAAGTGAGCACGAAGGTGGGAAGGAGGGGACCTGTCCGCTTGCTCATAACACCTTCGTATACTGAGTAAAATCCACTTAGAGAGTCTCTGGGACGTAACTTTAACTCCGATACGTTGGCCACCATAGGATATGAACAGGGCATCAGAAGCTCTGAAGGGGAGAGTGCGAGAGAGGTAATAGGATAGTGCCCGCTTGACATTCAGAGTATGGAAAACTTGGTCCGTAGGAGAAGAATGCGGTTTAGGAAAAAACACAGGCAAGGAGATGGTCTGGTTCAGATGAAACGGGGAAACCACCTTAGGGACGAAGGAGGGATCTGTCCTGAGGTCTACCCTGTCGAGGTGGAAGACAGTGTAAGGTGGGGAGGCCCGAAGGGCGGAGAGTTCCGAAACTCTCCTGGCAGATGTGATAGCTAATAAGAAAGCAGTTTTGATAGACAGATTCTCCAGTGAAGAAGATGCTAATGGTTCAAAGGGCAGTCCCATCAGCTTGCCGAGGACTAGATTGAGGTCCCACGGTTGCGTAGGTCAGGAGGTGGGAGGGAAGGAGTTGACTAGTCCCCTCCAGAAGGTTCTCATAAGGGAATGCGAGAAGAGAGTGTCTGTACCAGTTGGATGAAGGCGAGAGGAGAGTGCCGCAAGGTGTACTTTGAGGAAAGAGATAGGCCCAATTCGTGGAGATGTAACAGGTATCGAAAGACATGGTTCATAGACAAATTGTGTAAGTCGCAGGGTTGGCCGCGCACCAAGTCATGAAGTGTTTCCATTTTGCAGCGTAGCAAGCTCGGGTAGATGGGCGACGGGAGTTAAGTAGGATCCTAGCCACCTCGGGGGAGGCTTCGTGTATCAAAACCTGATCAGCCAGGCGGAGAGATGGAGCAACTGCAGGTCATGGTGGAAGACCGACCCTTGGTCCTTCGATAGAAGATCAGGAAGGAGAGGTAGGTCGACTACGTCGATGGAGATGGCTTGGAGGGTTTGATACCAGGGCTGGCGAGGCCAAGCCGGAGCTATCAAGATGACATGAGCGCGGTCTGACTAGATCTTGTGCAGGACTCTGTACAACAGAGGGATGGGAGGAAAGGCATATAAGCAAGGGTCCTTTCCAGGAAATGGCAAAGGCATCGGAGATCGAGCCCTGGGCGTGGCCTGCCCTGCTGCAAAATCTGAGTTTTGCGTTTTCTCGAGAGGCGAAGAGATCTATGGTGGGGGTGTCCCATAGCCTGAAGATATCCACTAGGACAGAGTCATTGAGGGCCCACTCGTGCTGGTCGGTGACTCTGAGGCTGATCTGATCTGCTAGGAAGTGGTCTTGTCCTGCTAGGTGGACTGCATGCAGATGAATGTTGTGACGAATACACCACGTCCAGATGGCCTGAGCCTCTAGGGAGAGGAGGGCAGATCTCGCCCCTCCTTGTTTGTTTATATACCACATTGCCGTGGTGTTGTCTGTAAGGATTAGAACATTGCACCCCCTGATATGATTGAGAAGGGCCACGAGCGCCCAACGGATAGCACGAAGCTCCAAAAGGTTGAGATGCATGCGCCATTCTTCTTGAGACCACAGGCCATGAACAGTGACTTGGTCAATGTGGGCGCCCCATCCTGTGAGTGATGCATCTGTAGTGAGGGAGACCTGCACCGGGGGGCGGGGGGGGTGTCGAAGGGCATGCCCGTGAGTACGTGTCGGGGGCTGGTCCACCATATGAGGTCCTAGTAGACCTCCTGCGGGATAGTTATGTGCATGGAGAGAGGATGACGAGTGGGGTCGTAGACCCAAGCGAGCCACTGCTGGAGTGCTCGGAAATGGAAGCGAGCGTAAGGGGTTACTGATGTGGTAGCTGCCATCAGGCCCTGGAGTCGCAGGAAGAATCGCACTGGTCTCCTGGGCTTTGTTTGAAGGGGTAGAATGGTTTTAACTAAGTCGTGAAATCTGTCGTTGGGTAGGAAGGCCTTCGTTTGAGTGGTGTCGAGCACAGCCCCTATAAACTTAAGTTGTTGCGTCGGAAGGAGGTGAGACTTCTTGTAATTAATGATAAACCCCAGGTCCTGCAGAGTTTCTAGAGCCACGGTGAGATGGTTTGCTAAAGTGAGGGGGGATGGTGCCGCAAACAGCCAGTCGTCCAAGTACGGGAATACCCATATGCCTAGAGTCCTGAGGTGGGCCGCAACTACTGGAACGCACTTTGTGAACACCCTGGGGGCTGTAGACAGGCCGAAGGGGAGAACGGAATACTGGAAGTGTCGATTGCCTACGAGAAAACGTAAGTTCCGCCTATGAGGGACTTTAACAGAAATATGAAAAATAAGCATCCTTAAGGTCAAGGGAGGCCATCCAGTCTCCTTTTTGAAGGCCCAGATAGATAATGGGGAGGGGGATCATGCGAAATTTAAACTTCCAAATATACATATTTAGTTGGCGAAGGTCGAGTATCAGTCGGAAGCCCTCGTCCTTTTTAGGGACGAGAAAGTAGTTGGAATAGAACCCAGTATTATGCTTAGAATGGGGAACTTCCTCAATAGCCCCCTTGGACAGAAGTTTCTGCACCTCAAGTAGTATTTAAGGTTTGGGGGGGCTGAAGGGGTGGGGGGGGGGGGGGGGGGGGGGGGGGGGGGGGGGAGTCGGGCGGGAGAGCGTGGAACTGAATAGTGTACCCACAGGCGATAATCTCCTTAACCCAACGGTCTGAGGTAAGCGAGGCCCAACGGTGGTAAAAGGGTCGGAGACGGTTACGGAGAAGGGGGGAGTTCAGAGAAACTCCCTTGACCAGGACTGTTTCAAAAACACTGCTTGGGAAGGGGTCCGGTAGACAAGGTAGAGGAGGACTTGCCCCTGCCCCTCTGCTTTGAGAAGCGTCTTCGGGACTGGGTGGAGGATGGCTGTTGCTGCTGGTAAAGGGGAGAAAACCTCCTATTACTCTGGAACGAGGGTTGGTAGTGATGTCTGGCCTGGTAAGGGTGGAAAGAATAGGGGGTAGAAGGGCCTTTTTTTTAGCAGAGCGAATCACTCCCGTAGATCTGACCGTCTGGCCCATCTCCTTAACCTTTTTTAAAGTTTCGTCGGTGAAAGCCGCAAAGAGACCATCCCCATCAAAGGGGAGGTCCTTGATGCGGGCCTTGTTTTCGGGAGCTAGGGCGGTGGATCGCAGCCAAGCCTGGCGTCTGAGGGTGATAGCAGAGGCCATACCTCTGATATTGGCATCAGCTATATGCATGTTGGCACCTGGCCATCTGCATACCCTCCTGCTGAAGGGCTAAGATTTGGGCTGGGTTGGAAGCCCTACTTAACTGTGCCCAAAGCCAGTCTGGTATCCACAGAGGGCAGAGCTGTAGTTGGCAGCTCGGAGGGAAAGAGATTCAGAGAAAAATATCTTCCACCCTAGAACATCTAGACGTCTACCTTCCTTATCTGCAGGGGAAGTCTGGAGCCCGCCCACCCTGGACTTTAGAGAGGCAGCTGCTGTCACTAGGGAGTTAGGAACAGGGTGTCTAAAGAACATTTCAGCTCCCTCCCTGGGTATGGCATAAAGCGAGTCCGTCAACTTATTGGTGGGTGGGGCAGAGGCGGGTTTAGCCCATACTGATTTGGACGGCTCTAATAATTGATCTAAAATGGGGAGCATGATCTGCCCTGAGTCCCCAGATCCTAGTATCCCAATAACCGGACCAGATTGTGATTTTTTGACAATCTTGGTGGGTAGGTTGGGGAGAGCGGAGGTAAGCCTTTTAAGCATGCTCTGAAAGGCCTTGGTGTCCTCGGTAGAGAGGGAGGACAAGGGGTCCAATATGGCATCGGGGGGCGGTGGTGAGATAGTTTCATGCTCGTCTTGCAACGAAGAGGAGGAAGATACAGAGCCGGGGAAATGTCATGCTCCTGCTCCAAGGGTGTTGAGACAGGAGGGGGCACCTCCGTCACCAGAGCAAGCAGCGAGTCCAAGAGAGATGGTCCTCTCCTTGGGTCTAACCTTGGCTGTAGGTAGGCAGAGGCAGGGAGGACTGCTGGAGCCTGTTGCGTCACTGGAGGCAGAGGCGGTACCGAAGGCTGCTGGGCACTACGCCAACGCGAGGGAAGAGGAGGAATAGACATCCGTTCAGGAGAGTCGGGAGGGGGCCTGGAAATCGTGGCTGTCGGGGGTGCCCTAGGAGGCGCGGGGGGCACAAATTGGTGTGGTGGTTGGTAATGAGCCTGCTGGTCGAAGACTGGAAAATCCCTCTCAGAGTAGTAGGGGCGCTCGTAATCGTGGTAGTGAGGTAGGCTGCTCCTGTGGTAGCGCGGGTCGAAATTGTCGTGGCGGTACCGGGAGTCACCGTGAGGAGAGCAGCAGGAGTACAGGAACCGGGAACGATGGTCCCGAGAAATCCGGAACGGTCTCTCATGTGAGAGCTCATGGAGGTCAGTTCCAGGCAGCAGCTCAAAGTCAGAGGCCTCCTCCCTGTAACGAGAGCCCGAGCGGGACTGCTGGCACCCCTGGGAGTAGTCTTGATGCCCCCTAGGGGGAAGCGGAGAGGTTCGTTGTGAGACCGCTCCCGCTGGTGCCGGTGCAGTCGTCGGTGCAGGTATGTCGGGTGGTACCAGAGTCGGCTCCACCGTAGCCGGGGCTGGGGTGGCTGCCGGTGGCGGTACAGGAGCTACCTCCGCCCTAGGGGGGATTGGTGAAGAAGGCCCCGGTGCCAGTTGGGAAAAAAGAGTCTCAACCAGGAGTGGACGGGACAGAGCCACCTCATCGACACTCCGGGACCTCTTCTTCTTTTTCTTGTGCTCCCCTAGACATCTGTGACGGTCCTTAGATGAGGCTGCAACAGTACCGGCACTGGTGGAACCCGTGGTACCGGCGGTTACCGAGTGTAAGGCGGTCCCAGTGGTAGCCGAGTGCGAGGGAGAGGCCCCAGCAGCCGGAGTCATCTGTCTGGGGGCTAGCCCCTGGGATTGCGCGGTAGGGACTACAGGTGAATCCATCAGAGCCAAACGAGAAGAGAGCGACAGAGGCCCGTCTTCCCTGCCCTGAAGAGCCCTCCTCGTCAAGAGTTCCTGCAGCCGCAGGACTCTCGTTCTTAGGGTGCACGAAGTTAGCTTGGCGCAGTAGGGACAGGTCCTCGTGTTATGCCCCTCTCCCAAGCATGCGAGACAGAGATTGTGAGGTTCACTCACCGAAAGCGTGTCTGGGCAAGATGCGCAGCGCTTAAAGCCCGGTTGCTTGGGCATGCCTCGCCAGCCCCCGAGAAGGCGGTGAGCCCCAGGGAGGCCCCGAGGGCAGGCGAAGCCCAGCGGTGGAGGATCTTTTAGGAATCCTCTACACCTGTCTTCTTTTAAGGTGGTCTTTTCTTTTCTTTTCTTTTTTTACTGACAGTGCTGAGAAGCACAGAGGTCTTCCAATGCGGCGTGATTGGAAGGAACTGAGGCGGCAAGGGCTCCGCACCCTTTTATAGCCTCGCGCAACCTGGAACCCGTGCTTTTCCTGAGCGGGTGGGGGGAGGGAGGGGCGGAGCCCTCACCTTATTCTAGTTCTTTCCAGGACATCTTCTGCCTGGAAACTGCTGACAAGAGGTTTTCCGGTACCTGCGGAGCAGGAAGTGAATCCCATTAGTGAGAATCGTGGAGATCCTCGAAGAAGAAAAGTCTTTTACCAAGTTGGTGCAAACAAGGAGAAGAGAGAAGGAAGTAGTGCTTGCAGAGAAACAGGTTAGATTTAGGGTGGAGCACAATAGGTAAGCTATTTGTGGCAAGGAGGATCTTAAAAAGAATACAAACAAACCAGGCCTGCTACAATAATTTTACTCATCAAGCTGGCACCCAAAAATCTGAACCAATTTTTGTGAATATAGGATGTCCTCAACTTGCCACATCTACTCTTTGCCAGCTGATTCAAATCAAATTGACAGCATCACAATAAGTAGGACTCTCTGCCCTTGCTACAAGTGCTTTCAAGAAAAAAATAACATTGCCCAGTTTGTTATCATCACGGTGAGTTTATTATACATCGCTCTGTTCCACAGTTCACAAGTGCACTGCAACATCCTTATAACGTGGTACTTAGAAGCCATGTCTGATCCCACATTACAGAAGAATTTGAATTATAATGAGGGGATGCTTAGATCTTGCATCTTTGGATACACTGAACGGTCACAGAGTGATTTGAACTGAAAAACCAAAGTACTATATTTCTGATGACCCACTGGGAGCCACCTCACATCACATTATAACTGAATTCACACCATGGGCAAAAATAAAACTGACATGTGGCTGGTGGCAGCGGGACCGCTCCCTGGGTGGAAAAATCCCAGGTGACACGTCCTGGGTCAGGACAGGTCACGGAAATTACATGCCCGTGGCTGGGGAGCCAGCCCACCCACCAGCCCATAGGGCCAGGAGCACAACTAACGTGCGTGCAGCAGCCCCACCCACACAGTGCTCGAAGCACCCTACCCTCCCATCATGACAGGCAGACATGGCAGCCAACGAGGCAGAGCCATGGCTGCCAGCCTAGGGAGGGTATGCTGCGGCACAGATGTGCTAGCCCAATTTGGACTGGCCGGGTCGACCTTAACCTGGTCTGCGACTTTCCACGGTCACAGTCGGGGCTAGCAGCAGGCCAACATCTAGCAGTGCTGAAACAGAAATGCCGGTGGCTTGCAGGCCAAAGCAGGCCACCATGTGGTTTGTTTTTACCCCTTGAGAGAGTTGGGGTTGGCTGCGTTGGTCCCAAGTGACAGATGTGGAGACAAAGTCGTTTGAATGTTATCTTTTGTTGGGCCAACTATTGTTGGTGGAAATGTGCACGCTTTCGGGTCGCAAAGGTTCTAACTCCTACTTGCCCAAAGAAGGACCCTGTGAGGTTCAAAAGCTTTCACAATTTCCACTGACCACTTTGTCTCCACCTTTACCTCATGACACACAAAGCATGACAGACAGACACAGTGACCAGAAATTTTTTTAAAAAGTAATAACCAGATGAGTAAAGCACGTCAGAAAGTGATAAAAACACTTCCAAATTTGGCTCCAACACAGTTGATCTGACAGATGGGAATAAAAAATGAGGATTTAATGCAAAGCAGACATTATAAAATGGCCTTTTTTCTTGGCAACGTCATGACACACATGAATCTTGAAGTTGGTGCTCTTGCAAGCACCCCTACCTCATCTAAAGACTGCTGAACAATTTTTAGGCAGAACATGGAGGACATTTCAGGGGTGGACTAGTAATGGAAAGTTTCAGCACAACAGGCATACATTAAACCCTCACAAATTTGTGCAACTGTTATATTGTAACCAGTGGTATGATATAAATGTTAGTTGAAATCCACACCAGCTCCTCTTTTCCAGTACTACAGTTCTCTTCACTAGACATCAATTTAAATTACAGAAACACTTTTTTTTAAAAATTGGGCATTTTTTCTAGGCCTGTAAGTCACTATCACAAAAATCATCCCAAACTTAAAACGATAAGAAAAATTCTATGTAGAAGTTAACGAACAGTAAAAGATTCCATGTAATCAATTCATGCTTCATGTTTACAGGAGGACGTGCATGTTTAATACATTAAATGAAGATGCAATTATGCGCGCGCACACACACACACAAAACAATTTAACAAGAGAGGAAAAGATGTTATTTTATGGGGGAAAAGGCATGCATTTATAAGGGACACTAAGTTCCAAGAGATGAGCACTAAAATCACTCACTGAAAAGGGGTTGTTGGGAGTCCTATCTGAACAATTTCCGTTGAATTTATACAAAATTCGAGGACATATCTGCTCCACTGTATACACACTATGCCAAATAAGACTTCACATTCTTTGGTTAACTGCATCCACTCCCACTTTTAACTGTAATCTGTGCATGAAGGATTCCCATACCTGCTTTTCCCTTGCTATATAATGATAGACAAGTGCTAAGAAGTTAGGGATGTAAAATAATTTCAATCTTAATTTCTTGCTTTATTAATACTAGTTGTTTGAAGTGACGAGGTGGCAGCCAGTTACAGAATTTCAGTGCTAAGAAAATAAGCAGTAATTGATTATTTTTTTAAAAAAACAATGGAGTTGTTTCTTAGGCCTCTTACTTCTCAGTTTTGAAGAATATTACACAACCGTCCACATGCTTCCTTTCCTGCTCTGACATGATTTTGGCACGTGACTTTGGAGAAAAAAATCCATCATATCCACGCTCTTTTAATGCTGGCAGAAAGAGGGTGAAGTATTGCTCTGTTTCCACTTCCTAGAAAGAAATGAAACTAACATTATCCAACAATAAGACTAGGATGGAAATAAACATGTAGCTGGCGCTCGGGGGGGCGGGGGGGGTTGGCGGCCCTGGCAGCGTCAGGCCGGAGCACAGATTAAATGCGCACCCAATGAAGCCAGCAAGCAAGCCCTCCCCTGCAGCAGGTGAAAGTAACAAATACACAGCCAGACGGCCCCACTCCCGGTGCTAGCCGCACCCCCTGGGAAGAATTGCGTATGCACCGGAGTGCACGCCATGTTCCGTCCCCTGCCATGGTGGGCAGCTATGGCGGTCAATCACCGGCAACCATGGCTATCCCTCATGGTGATCCCGATCCCTGGTGGGTGATGGGGCATCAAATAAAATGCACAGGCCCGTGTTGGCCCGCCTGGGCCTTGGACCAGGCTGTGGGCCCAGGATCTTATGGGGGACCACATCCGGTCTAGCCCCCTGCTCAGGCCAGGGAAGCAGCGGGCCCACATCTGGCAGTCCAGTAATAGACACGGGTCTCTGGCTCAGGCAGGCCATAGCAGGCCCCTGTCATGTCTATCATCTTCTTTAAAGCCAGAAGCACTGAGGGCATACGCTCAGCCATCGTGTTATAACAGACATCAATTCAGCAAGGCACTACTTACAAGAACATAAGCAATCCCTTTTAATTTTTAAAAAAACGTGCTCAGATCAGGGCCACAGTAAGGGACCCAATCATTTGTTGGGGCTTTTTTTGTTTGTTTTTTGTCTTGTTTTTTTTTTAGAGGAAGATACAAAATACTTTTGTTTTCAGTTGAAGTGCAAAACCTTGAAAAGTGTAACTTTAGAGCATTAATACAAATCAGAACAACTATGCAAACTATGCATTAGCTTGGCTAATTTTTCATCTCTTATTATGCTTTCGATACTTTCAAAAGTTGGAAAATGATAGATGCTAAGTTAGATTTCGCAACAGATCTAGATGATTCACTATTAACAATGTTAAGACAACCGTATTTTAAATACAATATAAAGCAAAAGGGGGCGGGGGGGGAGATTCAATTCCCCCCCTCTCTCATGATTGAAATATGTTGTTGTTCCCTTTTCAAAGGAAGCAGAAAGTTCTCTTGTGGCCACATTACCTGAAGACTAATAATATCTGCATCCCAGTTCACGATTTCTTCCATGATTCCCTTTTTTCTGTACTCCCAGTTTAACGCCCAAGATGGGCAGTATCCATATAGCTGCCGGGTGGCATATTTATCACACAACACGTTGTAACACATAACTGTGAACGAAGCTAGGAGGGAAAATAAAGATGATTAAGGAACAGAAAAAAACCAAACAGGCATTAACTCAATTCAATTAAACTGAATACAGTGATACATATCTCGGGGACTGCCTCGCCCTCCGCGCCTCAGAGCGATCCACCGGGGGCGCCTTTTTGGAGGTCCCCCGTGTAAGACGGGGGGCCACAATGGAAAGGGCGTTCTTGGTGGCCGGGCCGCGTTTATGGAATTCCCTCCCGGAGGAGGCTCGCCTGGCCCCGGGCCTGTTGGCCTTCCAACGTGTTTGCAAGGCTTGGCTGTTCGCCCAGGCCTTCGGAGGGGAGGGTGAGTGGGGAGGGGGGTGCGGGTTGGTTTTAGTGATGTTTTATAAATTGTCGTGGGTTCAGTGTTTTTATTGTTGTTGATTTTATTATTATTGTGTTTTTATGATGTTGTAAGCCACCCCGAGATGCCGTAGGCATGAGGGGGTGGCTAATACATTTAAAGAATAAATACAGCTAAATCCCGACAAGACAGCGGTGATGCTAGTGGGAAGGGCAGTGGGGTTGGTTTCGCCCCACTGGTCCCTCAGGTTCGTAGTCTGGGAGTACTGCTCAATTCACAGCTCCACCTGGATGCCCAGGTAGGGGCTGTGGCGAGGGGTGCATTTCGCCATCACCAGCTGCATCTGGTGCGGTGGCTTTGGCCGTACGCCATCTCAGACTCTGACCTGGCTACTATCATTCATGCTTCCATTACCTCAAGACTGGAGTATTGTAACACGCTCTACGTAGGGCTACCCATGGTGAAGGTTCGGATGCTACAGCTGGTGCAGAACGCGGTGGCCCGTCTCCTTACAGGGACGGGTCGCTGTGTGCACATTACACTGGTGCTCTGTTCTTTACCCTGGCTGCCTATAGTCTTCCACGCCTAATTCAAGGTGTTGGTGCTTACCTATAAAACCCTATACGGCCTAGGCTCTATCTATTTGCAGGGCTGCCTCACTCCCAGGCTCTGGATCGACCCCTGCGATCAACTGGGAGTGCCCGTCTCGAAATCCCCCGAGTGTCTCAGGGGGCAACTATGGAGAGGGCATTCTTTGTGGCTGCACCAAGGCTGTGGAACTCCCTCCAGGCAGAGGACACTGTGACCCTGGACCTCTCCTCCTCTAGACAGCAGGGTTGGCTTTTGGTGAGGGAGATGGGGAGGGGAGGGGGAATGAGGGTTATGGAGGGAGGGTGTCGACCATGGCCTCCTCCTGGATTCGTTACGCTCCCTTGGTTTCCAGGACACTGTTCTCGAGTGGTTTTCTTCGTATCTCTCAAATTGCTCCTTCAATGTTTCTCTTGCTGGTACCTCCTCTGCATCGCTTCCCCTCTCTGTGGGAGTTCCCCAAGACTCAGTCTTGGGCCCCTTCGTCTGGGTAAACTCATTGAAATCCACTGCTTCCAGTATCACCTGTATGCTGATGACACACAACTACCTCTCCAATTCCACCCTCCATCCAGACTCGTATTGCTGACTGTCTTGCTGACATCTCTGCCTGGATGTCTCATTGCCAACTCAAGCTTAACATGGCTGAGAGTGAACTCATCTTTTTCCCAAAATACTCCCCTCCTACTTCCTCCTCAATTTCCATTGAGGGAGTCACCATCCAGCCGGTCCCTCAGGCCCATACCCTGGGATTCATCTTTGACTCCTCCCTCTCCTTTAAGCCTCAGATTCAGGCAGTTGCTAAATCCTGTAGCTTTGCTCTATACAATATTGCTAAACTCTGGCCTTGCCTTACTGTTGCTGCTACAAAAACCCTACTCCATGAATGCTCTAGTCATCTCTCTCCTTGACTAATGCAGCTTCCTCCTTACTGGCCTCCCTTGCTCTGATCTGGCCCCCCTCATCTCTATTCAACGCTCCAAAGCCAAAATCATCCACCTTGCCTGTCACTTTGGCCATGTACAGCCCCTCCTCTCCGTCCTGCACTGGCTCCCTTTACGGGAACACATTCAGCCTTCAAGGCTCTTCATGGCCTTGCTCCCCCATATCTCTCTGCTCTTGTATCCCGCCACGCTCCTGTCCGGGAGATTTTCTCCTCCTCTGCCCCCACCCTTGCCTGCTTACAACCCCCTTGCTCCTCTTAAACATCTTCGCCCCTTCTCCCTTGCTGCCCCTCATGCCTGGAACTTCCTCCCTGGATACATTCGCTCCGCTCCTTCCCAACTTTCAAATCCCTCCTGAAAACCCACCTCTTCTGTCAAGCTTTCCCTAGCTTGTCATGAGTGATACAGCATCCTTTCCCCCTCACTCAGAACCTAATTCCCTGTAACTAAGTGAAGCACGTGAGCCTGCAACTTCTCAACCTCATGAATGTACTCTTGTCTTTCCTGATGTTTACCTCTCCCTCATAACCCCCTCCCTTCCTTGTCTCTCATATTGTAAGCCTCTTAGGGGTAGGGACCTGTCTCTGATTGTGGATTGTACAGCGCCAGGTACATTAACATCATAAGAAGTGCCATACTGGGTCAGACCAATGGTCCATCCAGGGCTGGCCCCAGGCATGTGCCACATGTGTGGCCACACATGGCCCTGCAGCCAGCTGGGGCCCCGCACTTGCCTGGCTGGGCAGCAGGCTGCAGCCAGCATCTCCTCCAATAAGTTGTTCTTCCTCCCCTCCCTGGCTCCAGACCCCATCCCTCACCTGCCTCTGCCTCCTAATAGAGCTCCAGCAGGAGCAGCTGCTGCCCCACTTGATCGGACTGGGAGATAAGCTGTTTGTTGATTGAGTTGTAAACAAACTCCCCATGTGAGTTATCTGATCTCCAGTCCAAAGCAGCAGAGCAATAAAAAGCAAGATGGGTGCCATAAGGCAGCCTAGGGTTGGATGTGCTCTGCAGTCTTCTGCTTAAGTCTTGGCTGGAGGCAAATTCAAAGGAGCTTGGTAGGGTTACACCAGACCTGGCTGGATCCTGAGGTGTAACAGGCAAAAACCCTCAGCCTGGAGAGTGAATGAGACCCTCTTCACTAGCCTGAGGCTGCAGCTTTTGTTGTGAGCTTCTCTTGCAAAGCTGCTGTTGCTTCTCCCACTCTCTGCTTTGGTGCAGCGCAGTTGGGGGGAAGTTTGCTTGGGGTCAGTCCCAGGGGTGAGTTGCTTTTCCCTTTTGTTTTCAAAGTTTAAAAATTTCTAACTCAAAGGGCTGCAGCCTGGTCCCCCCCAGGGAAAGCTGGGGAGCAGAGTTCATGGGATCAGGCTGTGGGGAGACTGAGATGGGGACATGGACACTTGGGGGCCAGAGGAGCTGTTGGGCTTAGATAGGCATGTAGGAGCTGGATCCATCTCAAGTATCTCTTTGTGTGAGACATCCCCCCCTCTCATGACAGGGCCGCATGCTGAAAGGGACCAGAGATGAGGGCATGCATTCAAGAATCAGGGGACAGATCCATGATCTCTGTACCTTCCTCTTCCTAAACACACTGCTTAAGCACTCTGGCTGCCCCCAGCTTCTATGTGATCCTTGGTGCTTGTACTAGTTTTCCAAGTGGCCCTGGGAGGGAAAAGTTTAACTTCCCCTGGCCTATGCCATGAATCCTTCCTCAGTCCTTGCATACTCTCATCTCCACTCCCTTCTCCCCACGTTTACCATTTCAGGGCTTGGGGTAGGGACTGGATCCAGGGACCAGATCTGTAAACTGGAAAAGAGTCAAATAAAAAGCAGCAACTGGCCAGATTTGGCTCACAGGGTGTAGGTAGGGGATTCCCCAGCCCTGCTTTAGACAAAGAAACTAGCTTATATAAGCAGAACATAGAGACGGAAGTTAGAGCCTGACTTATCCAACTCACCACTTCTCATTAGGACCTAATGCAGGTTTAAAGTTTGATCCAAAGGTCTCTGAAACGCATGGAAGCCCTTTGACTTAAGTGGACTTTAGGATCAGTCCTCTAATGCATTTTCTTTAAAAAAGCAAACAAAACTCCAATGGGATTGGCGAGGATTTTTCAACTGTTGGTCAGACACGCAGTGATTTTCCTGGAGTTTGGAAGAGCTGGTGCCAGGTGTCAAGAAAAGGGGTGGGGAAAGGAAGTAGATTCCCCCCCCCCCGTCCCCCGTGCTTTTATTTGGACAACAAGGGGTGGAGAAAGAGAAGGGGAACATAAGGAAAGACAGATGCATTCAGGAAATTGATGCATTAAGCTTAGTTATATGGGAATAGCTAGATCTTTAATTTTTTTAAATTGTCTTCTGTTATTTCAGGCATTGGTACGCTCTGGTTGGTCCCACTCCCTACTTATAGCTACTGGTAGGATTTTTCTGTGCAAATGGTTGGGGTGTGGCAGGTCCTGCAGTGGTGTTGGGGGCTGAAGTAGATGACCTTTGAGGTCACTTCCAGCTCTGTGGGAGGTGGGGGATCTTGAAGGATAGGGCAGTATAAAGAGAAGCATAAAGGAGTTCTTCACTCCCCACTCTCACACTCAGAGATCTCATGCCATGATTGGCTTGATGAACGGCAATTTATGGACCTGTCCTCTTAAGATCTTATCTAATCTTTTCATAGTTATGCTGTTGGCTTTCACAACATCCCCTGGCAAGGAGTTCCATGCGTTGATGGCATCAATTCCAGCCCTAAAATTCTATGATTGAGTGAAAAACTGTTTCCTTTTATTTGTCTTAACTCTGTCTCGTTCCTCTGAGCTCGCTCTTTAGGTCTTGAGAGTAGGGTACTGGATCCATGGGCCAGATGTAGGAATTTGCTCCTCTGCCAGACAGAAGACCCATCCCACCCACTTTATCTCCTAAAGTCTAGGTAAAGTGAGCACCCAGTAACAGTAAGATGTTGGTAAAACTTTCCTTCTGGAAAGAAAACACAATTACTTCAATGTGGTGCTGTTGAAAAGCCCTATTTTTCAGTTTTGAATTTTTTGCCCTTTTCAGCTCTAATTACTCATGCAAGTCCACTAGGCACTATTAATCAGAGATAGAGAGGACAAGAGAGTCTCCATGAATTTAAATGGTCTTCATGATGGAGCTGCATCTGGAAGCTTGTATTTATTTACTAACAATGGTGAAAAAATATAATATGTCATACCCAGGACAATAGTGAGGGGGCGCTGTGTGTGGGAAGCTAAGGGGCAAGTGGTGTGGCTGATGGGGTGTGTGTTCTGAAACTATGCAAATTAGGCCCCGCACCAAGACTTCGCACATGGCCCCGCAAACCCTGGGGCCAGCCCTGGGTCCATCTAGTCCAGCATCCTGTCTCTGACAGTGGCCAATCACGGTGGCTTGGGAGAAGCATCCAGCAGGTCACAATGGGGGATCTATTCCGTTGTTCTTCCCCCAGCTCCCAACCTTTAAGATCTTACAGACTTCCTATACACTTCACCTTCCAACAGATAATATCACAAGATAATTTAGTTACAACCCAAATTAAGTACAAACTAACAGCCTTCCGATAGAGTCCCCTCTCTTAATTTCATGGCCAGGAACATAAAAGGAGGTTACTGCCTGCATTACTGATTCCTCCTGAGTGGCAAGGAGGAATTTCATTTTACTTATAATCGGACCCATCCTTTCCTATACCATATAATGGTTGAAACCAGACTGTCCTAGAGGCTCTAGTTTAAAAACTGCTCTATCACATTTTTAAGTTTTAGTGCCAGCAGCCGAGTTCCATTCTGGTTAAGGTGGAGCCCATCCCGTCTGTATAGGCTCCCCCCTCCACAGAAGGCTGCCCAGTTCCTGGTACATCTAAAGCCTTCCTCCTTGCACCATTGTCTCACCCATGCATTGAGACGTTGGAGCTCCGCCTGCCTCTTGGGTCCTGTGCGTGGAACAGGCAGCACTTCCGAGAATGCTACCCTGGAGGTTCTGGACTTGAGTCTACTACCTAGAAGCCTAAATTTGGCCTCCAGAACCTCCGTCCTACATCTACCAAATTGCAGATGCTATATAAATAAGAATAATAAACTGCTTCAGAGGAGACATTCCAATCTACTGTATGGAGAGTTATAATTGTAAAGCCCTTAAATGGAAGCACGGACAAATGTAATAATCCAGTTTAATGGTCTTGTTACAATATTGGCTTTAGCCATGTGTTTTGCCTCCAAAGATCCAGAACTGTATTATCTCTCCAGCAAAGTGTTTCAAGATAGTATAAGCAGTTAGGTAGCCACTGGAAGCTATCTACTCTCCCTTTGCCCCCGAGTGGTAGCTGCCTAAACAGCAATCTCATCAATGTAGCTCCTATTTGGACCAATTCTGATCTTTATACCGTTGAAGAATGGAAAGGGTTCCAAGCAATGCAGTTTAAGTGAAGAAGATTTAGCAATTATTATTTTATTGATTTATTAAAATTGATATCCCACCCTTCCCCGATGCCCAGGGCGGTTTACAAGGACACACAAAACAAATTAAAAAAAACCTCCTGAATATCCCTGCCCTTATCCCAGAAAACCCACCCAGTTAATCTCTATCCCCTACCCCCACCTGGCAAAAGCTCTGCCAAAGAAAAAATGCTTTATGCCCCCTCCGGAACATGCTCACGCAGGAGCTCTGGCAGCCTCTGGAGGTAGGGAACTTCAAAGTATGGGGGTGGCAACTGAGAACGCCTCTCTACGGGCCCTTGTTGTGCAAACAAAACCCCCCTGCAAATTTAGCAAACAAAACAAGAGGGTGCCCCCAGCCAAATGAGGAGGCCGCAATGGAGCATGAAAGGAAAGAAAAGGCGGTCGGACAGGTATGTAGGGCCCAAGCTGTTTAGGGCTTTTAAAAAGTCAAAGCCAGCACCTTATTTATTTATTTCAATCATTTCTATCCCACCCTTCTCGCGCAAGGTGACTCGAGGCAGCTCACAATAAAGTCAAAACACAAAAATAAAAACAGTATAAATATATAAACAACAACAATAAAACAAGCATAAAAAGTTCACAGCGGTTTGAAGACAAGGAGATTCGGGCGGAGGCAGATCTCCCAACAGGAGGGAATTCCAAAGTGATGGTGCGGCTGTTGAGAACACCTTCCTGCCTGTACGGACCCGTTGAAAATGCGAGACCTCCAGGAGGGCGCTCCCGGACGACCACAGGGACCGCTCAGTGATCTTTCAGATAGACCGTTTAGGGCTTTATAGGTTAAAGCCAGCACCCTGAATTGGGCCCAGAAAACAATAGGCAGCCAGTGCAATGCTTGGAACACTGGTGTAATGTACTCCCTGCAATCCACCCCGGTTAAGAGATGGCCCGCAGCATTTTGCGCCAGCTGCAGCTTCTGAACTGTCACCAAGGGCTACCCCACGTAGAGCACATTGCAATAGCCCAGTCTCAAGGTGACAAATGCATGGATGAGGGTGGCAAGGTCCGAGTTGGAGACATATGGGCAGAGCCTCTTTACCAGATGTGATTGGTGAAAGGCACCCCGGCCATAGCTGACACCTGGGAATCCAAGTGCAGCGATTTGGCGCTGTGAATCCAGGAGCATCCCCAGAATCTGCACAAATGAAACCAATGGACGACTAATACCCCCAATAATAGGAGTGTTCCCCTCCCCCAGATCCCCCCACACACACACACCCCATCATCTCTGTCTTATCAGGATTGAGCTTCAATCGGCTCGACCTCATCCAGTCCCCCACAGCGGCCAGACACCGGGACAGCAAGGAGACACCTTGTATAGTGCCCGGAAAGCTATAGCAAGCCAGTGCAGATTACAGAGCACAAGTTAAAGGAGTTGAGGCACCACATTCTGCACCAGCTGCAGCTTCCAAACAGTCACCAAGGGCAGCTCCGCAGAGCGCGCATTGCAGAAGTCTAGCCTCGAGGTAATGGAAGTATGGATGATGGTGACTGGATCAGAGTCAGAAAGAAAAGGTTGCAGCCTTCTCACCAGATGAAGTTGATGAAACATGCTCCTGGCCACTGCCGCAGCCTGACAATCCAGGCACAGCAGAGGTTCCAGAAGCACACCAAGGCTGAAAACATGAGTAACTAGAGGGGGCCGGCCACCCCTCCCCGCAAATGACAGGTGTTCTAATCCCCTCCAAGTCACAGGACCGGCCAACCATCATCACTTCAGTCTTATCTGCTTCAACCGGCTCACCCTCATCCAGTCCCCAACAGCAGCCAGGCACTAGGAAAGCACCGAGACTGCAGGACCTGGGTTGGATGAAAAAGAGGTAGAGCTGGGTGTCATCAGCATAGTGATGGCACCTCACTCCAAACCTCCGGATGATCTCGTCCAGTGGCTTCAGATACACATTGAACAAAAG
Organism: Sphenodon punctatus; assembly: GCA_003113815.1. Classification (NCBI taxonomy): domain Eukaryota; kingdom Metazoa; phylum Chordata; class Lepidosauria; order Sphenodontia; family Sphenodontidae; genus Sphenodon; species Sphenodon punctatus. The sequence continues at coordinate 2,212,588 of QEPC01011244.1, read as the reverse complement.
GGGAAACAAAATGGGGCCCTGCTGGACAACACGAGGGCGGTCCCGAGGGGATGACAAGCAATCTACCATTACCACCCGCTGGATCCTCCCCAGCAGGAACTAACGGAACCACTCAAGAGGAGTCCCGCACACCCTTGCCATGTCCAGCAGACGTGTCACCACCACCTCGTGATCAACCATATCAAAAGAAAGATTCAACAAAATCAACAACAGGGCACAATTCCCCATCAATCTCCAGGTGCAGATCATCAACCAAGGCCACAAGTGCAATATCCGTGCTATAGCAGGGACAAAATGGGTCCAGGAATCCAAAACATTGAAATGAGCATGAAGCTGCTGAGCAGCCACCCATAGACAGGGCGATAGGTGGCTGGAGAATCAGCATCCAGAGGTGGTTTCTTAAGCAGGGGCTGGACCACAGCAATTTTAAGGGTGTCCGACAACCTACCCTCCAAAAGGGAGGTAGCCTGGCTGGCTTTCGCCAGCTAGGACGGGCAAGGATCCAATTCACAACTGGTTGCATGTACTGCTCCAAGTACATCTTCCACATCAGTAGGTGACACTAGCTGCAACTGATCCAACCAAACGGGACATGGCTGAGCTTCCACAGCCTCAAACTCTGACTCTGCAATCAAAGCAGCAGCACCCAAGTCATGGTAAATACAAGCAATTTTATCTGCACAGTAGTTAAAAAAAACATCACAGCGGGCTGTAGATGACTCAGGGTCATGACAAAGACTAACCGGATTAACTAGGCCGTTCACCACCCGGAAAAAGCCCCACAGGACGAAACAATAGCAGAGAAGAAAGCTTCCTTCACCGCCATCACAGCAATGGCGTAGTCCTTTTAAAAACAATCTATGCCGTAATCGGTGAGCTTCAGTGCAGGTCAAGTGCCACCTGCACTCCAACCACCTACCCTGACACTTCAAAGGCCTCAGGTCCTCCATATAAGAGGGGGACCTATGCTGTCACAGCAGAGGGAGCGGATGCTTGGGTGCAACTGTGTCAGTGGCCCTGGTCAAGATGTCATCCCATAGAACTGCCAGGTCATCAACAAAGTAGCCATCAAGGTCAGTGGGTGTATCATCCCCCAGAGAGTTCTGTAAACCAATCAGATCCATAAATCTCCGGGGGCAGACCAACCTAACTAGTCCACCACCAGGGGGCATACGAGGGTGGAGATCCAGGCCTCCAAAAGGTAATGGTCTAACCATGACAATGGTGTTATAAACACTCAATCCCAATAATCAGAACCCCCATCTCCAGGCTGGTGCAGCGTGCATCCCGCCTCATGCATAGGGCCCGATGCATAGGGCCAAGTCTTGGTTAGACTCAGATGGCCCCAAAAGGTTGGTCCAAGAGCGTAAGTTGAACAAGTCATCCAAGACTATAAATCTGGGTGACCTCAAGACCACCTCTGAGACCAACTCAGCCAGCTCAGTTAGAGTCTCTGCTCTACCAACCACCCCTTGCACACCAACAGAATCCCCAATCTATCCCCAGATAATTCCAACACAAGGTGGACACACTCAAGAGTGGAAGAGTCAGGCACCGGATACCTTCGAAGGACAATTGTGTTCTTACTGATCACTACTACACACCCTGCACCCCCACCCCAAATTCGAAACTGATGCTGCACCGAGTACCAGGCTGGCAACATCTGGAACAATACAGGCCCAGATGTCAGGTCTCTGTAATACATACGAGGTCAGCGGCCTCATCCAGAATAAGATAAAAGTTGGTTGATATTTTGTTTGTCACTGACCTTGCATTAAGCAGCATAATAATCAGCTTTAGATCAGGGACCCCACTGGCCTCAACCCTCAAAATATCCCAAGACAGCAGGGGGGCAGGAGATGCAAACAGACAAGGAGTGTCCAATGCTCCATGGGACCAATTTAAAAGATCTTGACATTTTAGGGGTCTGAAAGTTGTTAAAGCTGCAGTTCCGAGGAAGTGGCAGCAGAGGGCACCAAAAGGTAGTTTAATACTCAGGATCCCACATCCCACTCTCTCTTTGCAACAGAACCCAGAGGAAAGAGGAGGAAATGAAGAGGCTTTGGTGTAATTATGCTAGATACCCCTCTACAAGTGTTTCATTAGGTACTCGTGAAGTTTTTATTGTTTCTACATATTTTATTCCCACTATTTCTGGAAGATGTCAAATAAAAGCTTCCATGGCATAAAGGCTTTTTGAATAGGGCTTCTGCCCTATCTTAGGAAGGTGCTAGTTAGCACACTTGGAGAAACTAAAAATATATTCTTAAGAAGAGGCCATGTGGGTGGGGGATGCAGAAAACGGCTGCTCCGATTCCAAGAGAGGAAAGGTTGCTGTGTTGATCCCAAATAAAAGAAATTGAAACAAAATATTTCAGATTATATTTTTAAACTGGACCAACTTGTGTTTCCGAGTATGCGCAAGCTTTCTGGCCACACAGTGGGTGTTTTTACACACACATTTCTGCTGCATGTTTGCTGTTACATCCTGAACTTTCTGTGTGTCTAAATCACTCACCCAGATCCTAAACATCTGGCTCTTTGAACTTCTGCGTAGAACTTCTCCCACAACTTTTTAGTGTAAAATGTTCTCCTGTTAAACTGCTTTGCTCCAGGCAGCTGTGGTCACTTGGTTTCCATGGCAGCCCTTGCAGCTACTTTAGGCTTCCTCAGGGCAGGGTTTCTGTGAAGAATGCATCCAGGAACTGCCTCAGATCATTGTGGGTGGGTGTGTGCGCGTGCGCGTGCGTGCGTGAAGAATGCACCTGAAACTTGCTTGTGGCCTTGTAAACCCAGAAGATTGAAAGACCAGCACTTTCAGCTGTGCGTAAAAATGCCCAGTGTCCTCTCTCACAGCAAGTCAGGAAGGACTCTGTGTGGCTTAAAATCTTGCACGTTCACACCAACCTAACTTGATGTAATGAGAGCTGTCTTTAGAACTGCTTCATCCCTATCTCGGTTTCAAGTGAAAGGGTGCGGCCATCTTAAATTTGGTCTTAGAAGAGCAGGCAAGGGCTACTGCAGCAGAGAAACCCTAATGAACACTGATCTCGTAATGTATTCTTTCTGCAATTTTTTAGATCCTATATTGTGTTTTAGGGACTACCCCTGCTTTTCAGCATTGTAAGTAGACAGTCATAATATAAATGGAAATAAAAACATGAAGTTATTGTTGCCCCTTCCGTCCCCCAAACTCCAGCGTCAAAGCACACACACCCTTTTACTGCACTGACCAACTGGGTTACACCGGAATAAGAAGTTACAAGGCTGCAGCCTCAGAGTAGTAAGCTTAAATTTAATGCTTGACACAAAAACACATTTCTACATATTACAGATAAGAGGAGAAAATGTTTGGATACCTGAGGGCAGAATTTGGTCTCGTTCTTTTAAAGTAATCCATGGCCTTGGAGGCAGCTGCTCTGGATGAACTGTAATATTTAGAAGAGCAATTAATTAAAATATTTATAAACATACATAAATATGTCCCTGAACTTAACTTGCAATCAAGCTGACTTCTTGTTAGTCACGCTTCACACTATGCTATAGGCTTTCAAGGAGGAAAGAGACAGTGGGATTTCAGATAGTTGAGGCACATTTAGCCTCAAGAAAATACAGAATGGCATGGAACAACAAAAGGTGCAACGATACTGAAAACTTAGCAGGCAGCGTCTCCATCGGCCATCAAAATCTGGGAGTGTTCTAATTTTAACCATACTGGAAGCCTGGCACTGAATCACTATCCTGCAGCAAATTTCCAGACTACTGCAATATATATGGAAGTTTGGTCAGCTCTTACTGGTCCTAGATTCCCTCTTTGCAGGGCTTCACATTTATGTTGTTTGCTGTGCGTACCTTGGACAAATTCCATGGAAACTATAGTTTTTAATAAAAAGGATGGGAGTAAGTGGCATATGAGTATATCCGTAAGTCAAAAGGTCCAGTGGTGCGAAGGTCCTCCTTACATGCAATATGGAGGAAGGTGCAATTGCATCAGAACAGGTTCAGTTTTAGCATGCTCTGTTAGCCACCCATTGGAAGTGTACAGCTATTAATTATTATTCCTCCCATCAACAGAAATCTCTTTCGTATAGCACCAGTGAGGAGTCTGGACTTTTATTCCATAAATTTTTTGTGTGTCTTTGTCCAAAGTGGTATTTTGTTGTGGTTTGGTTGGGTGGGTGGAGAATTATTATTATTATAAAAAATTTCTTATCCCGCCCCTACCTGCCAAAACGCAACTTGGGGCGGCATACAATATAAAAGCATAAAATACACATGTAACTTTTAAAAAAACACAATAAAACCATCAATTCCCCCCCTTCCCCAAACCCTATCCCATCTCTCTCACCAAACGCCTGCCAGAACAGCCAAGTCTTACACTGACGCCTGAAGGAGGGAAGGCCCTGGGCCAAACAAGCCTCTGCTGGGAGGAGTTCCACAACCGAGGTGCGGCGACCAAGAACACCCTCTCCAGCGTGGCCCCGCACCGAACACGGGGGACCTCCAAAAGGGTGCCCCCGGCGGACTGCAACAGCCGTTCCAGAACCCAGGGAGAGAGGCGGAATGGAAGGAAAGGGAAAAAGTGGATTCAAACTAGAACATTTATAGCTGACTCCTCAAAATCTCATTGTAAAGAATTTGATTGAACCGTGTTCACTGTGACCAAAACATTCCAGTGTTGCTAGCTTGAAGTTTATGGATAACTGAACCACGATGCTTGCAGGTATTTTATCTTAAACTTCAATACTAGTGGCTAATACCATCAGAAATTGAAGTCTTCCATTCCCTCCCCTCTCTCACCACCCAGAAGTATAAAATGAGAACACTGGCTGGTGATAACTTCTTTCAAACGCATATACACACCCCTACAGTGTCTTAGGCCATTCACAACCTTCCCTCTCACTACTGGATTCAAACCAACCAGTGATAGGTGTAGGGCACCATTTCTCCCTGAGCCATGTGAAAGTCTGGGGATTCCTCCCATAAACACAAGTCATAGTCAATATGAATCTCTTTCATGTTGTATTGCTAGTGGGATCCCTCAAATCATCGACTACTGTTAGGTTCAGTTGTACATGGATTTCCATGTCAGATGCTTCATGTGATGGTATAAAATCCAGTTAATCAAAAGGTGATAAAGCTAGCTGTGTATTCGAATAAAAGCAAACGTTTGGTCACCTGCTAGATTGTCAAGCATGTAGTTCAGTAGCTTTCGTGTTCCATCTGGGTCCTGGTACAGGCTGAGAATATCCTGCGATAAAGGATTGCCTGAAAGACAGGTTCAAGAGAGGGTTACCACCAGCTGCCTGTCTCAAACTTTGTACCGTAAATGGTTTCGTTTACCAAGTAGGGGAAGAAAATGATCAGATTTTACTTGCTTGTAAAACGTCTCCATGTCTAGACCAATGTGATGATGGCTGCTATAGAAATAAGGATTTCCCCAACTCATTTTGACTGAACAGTAACAAGCTTCTTAAGTTATCATTTTAGCCTTGCCAAAGCCAGGTGCCTTTTAAACTTTGAATTTTGTTTTCAAAAGAAAAACCATTTTCTGAATTGTACTTTTGAAATAAGTTGTAACAGTGGGAGAAAGACAAGAGTGAATAGTAATCAACATCCTCCATGCAAAAGAAAAATCTCTGTGTGCACATTAGCATAAACGTTCCCTTCCGCTCGAGATTCATTAAAGCCTAAGTATTTTCTGAAGGCAATGTAGGGCATATCTGTTTGGCCAGGCATTTAAACAGGCAGGGTTAGGATTGGGGTATCTTATGTGGTTTCAACCGTTTATTTCCTACATTTTATCTTCTATTTCTAGGATGTTCGATGCCTTCAGGAAAGGGAAGGATAAAAATCGAACTAAATAAAAGAAAATGTGGAAGTGGGTAGCTCCTGCAGGTAGTCATGCCTCTTGTGTCAAAACGAGTCCACAAAATGCAAACTCCAAATCCACACTATTAAACAGATGGAGCTCTGGTAAACAACTATGGTGCTAAGCCTTGCAAGACAGAATGTCTTGGGGTGAGGCACATGAGACATTAGCACATCTTGGGCAGCGTTATCCCACTTTGGGCAACATTAACACACAATGCAACGAACTATAGGTCTGGCATCTGCCAGATGTTCACCTAGCCCAGTCCTGGGGCAGGCAGCCAGCTGACACACAATGCATCTGCATGAGAAGACCTGTGATGCATTCCGTGTTAACGTTGCCCGAAGTGGGATAATGGGCCATCTCTCAGGTGTCCAGGCCCGTGAAGCCCTGCCTTGCACCAGGGTCCATTGGCACCAAAGAGTGACAGGCGCAGTTCGCCATTCCAATGCATCCACATCATGGCCGGAGGCCATTTTGTCCTCCTTTTAGTTGTATTTTAATTGTTTTAATGTTTGTTTTGAGGATTGTAAGCCGCCCCGAGCTGCCTGTGGCAGGAGGGACAGGGTAGCAAAACTCTAAATATATATAAGATGGGNCAGGTGGTCGTGCGTATACATAATTCCTCAGCCGGCCCGATTTCCCTGCTGGGGGAGGGGGTGTAGATTACATGACCTGCTCTCCTCACCGGCCCAAAGTGCAGCAGCTGCTTTTGCCCTTCCCGTGGCAGGCAGGGAATCGGGTCCACACGGTCTCATGTGGCTTTACCCTTGGAGGCTAACTTGTGCGTCCAGAAGACAGCTTTGTCACATATTTGTAATTTCTGAAGCTTTGGTAAGTTTGCAGTGAAAAGTAGTTACAGATTTAGGTCATGGCTTTGCTTTGAAAGGGAGTGCTGGCAAATCTGTAAGTCCCACAAATACTAGTCTGCAAACTCAGTAGAAATTCACAGCTCACTTACCTTTCAAACCTAGGGTTTGTAGCTGGAAGAGCCGTCCAAGTTCATAAGGCAAAACCCGTAACAGATTGTTGTTTAAAAGCAATTCCCTGAAGGAATTAAAAAAAATATCATTTCAATCTGATTAGTTTGTAAAGAAAGTTCTCATACCATTGCCTTTTGAGTTCTGCTGCCAACTTTGGTTTTTAATATTTCCTTAAACTTGAATTCATAAAACCTTTATGAAACAGTAAGTTTAACATTTCTAGAATGAGTGTGTGTGAATGCATGAGCGCCCAGCAATTTTGGTTTAATTTTAGAGAACAGAAACTTGGTCTCTTGACCACCTTTTTAAGAACAGCAAGTTACTTGGAAAATAATTGTTTGAAAAAAATTTGGCATTTGACTTTGAAGCAGAGAGGTAAATCTCAACAAGGAGTTTTAAACTTCGGATCTATCAGCAACTCTGACCTCCCCAGCCTGGCAAGTCAACTCACCCTGCAGCGGCAGCTCCTCTCAGCACTCTCCATCTGGCTCCTTCTGGCCGCTTCCTGGCCTGTCCCAAGTGGTATCGCAAGGCGACACAGCCAGATCACATCTGGCTGTGCTGCTCTGGGAGGCCCCGTTGGGAGGGGCCAGGAAGGAGCTGGCTGCTGATGCCGGGTAAGTTGATTTGCCAGGCTGGGAAGGGTGGGAGGGGAGGTAAGCCCTGGAAGCACCCCCCCCCTCAATGCAGCCTGGCCTACGGGGAGGAGCCCCAAGCTTTTCTTCATCCCCCCTCCCCCCCATGGAATCTCTTGTCCTATGCAGGCTGGGAATTCTGTGCTGGGAGAAGTGGCGCAGGAGATTCCACCAGGGGGAGCGGGATTCTGCAGGAAATCTGCGAATTGCAGACCCGCATTTGGTTCGGGGCCCTGTCTAGGTTTAAAATTACATCTCGGGTCCATATTTAGGAAATTTAAGCAGTGCTTATGCAAAGTGAGGCAATTAAGTTATCTTAAAAATGGACCCAAAAGCCAAACCTGAAATTGAAAAATCTGCCATTCAAGAAGATCAGGAATTAAATTCTGAGGGCAAATATCCAAGAGCTATAGACTGAGTTGAGGTGGAATTTTTTAAGAGGAAATAAGTTTTGAACACAGCTTGCGTCTTTATTCTTGAGCTTTAAAGTATCCTCACTTGAGTTCAAGCTCTGCAACCACAATGGCTAGAACAAAGGTTACCAAATTGAGGAGAAAAAGATAACTGTTCACTTTTGGCCTAAGAAGTGGGAATGCATAAACTTAGCAGACAGCATCCAAAATCTTAAGAGATAACAGCCCAAACACTGGATTGGTGGATGTAGCATTTCAAGAATTAAGCCTACCAGTAGCTTATTGTATATCCAGAACTTTTAAACTGGTTTTATGCATTAGCGCTTGAGAGTTAACATTAAAATGAATAATTTACATTTTCACATAAAGATTTTTGTTGAAATAGGTATGTGAGTTTTAAAATGGTCATGCCAATTTTAGCTGAACTGCATAAAAGGAACAGGAAAAACTTCAGCTCATTTAACAGGTGACTGGAGTCTGCACTGCTGCAATCACAGTAATTTGCACAGAATTTGACGCTGGGCCAAACTCTTGCAGGAATTGCTCACCACTGCATGAAGTCAGCTAAGAGCCCAGTGAGCAGTGGAGAAACGGCATGTGCTCTCTCTCTCTAGCTGCACATGCCCCTTCCTCCACCACTTAGGATGGGCACAGAATTTCTCTTCTACCCCACATGCCTCTTTCTCTAGCCTGGAGCCCAGCCTGGAGCCACGTTCCCATAGCTAGAAAGAGGAGAGGAAGGAAACTTCCTTGGTCAACTTCTGCGTCTAGCCAGTGGAGAAGCCCTTCCCCATGGTCAGGAGGACTGTATCCCTTCCCTGCCTGGTTAAGTGGAGGCATTCCTGGACGCTGCTGTGATGCTCTAATCCGACCACCCCCACCTCCAACGTCTCTCTTTCCTGGCCACTAAGCCCATTCTTTCATCCTTCCCAGCCCCCTCCCACATTTCCTGCCACACAGCTACACTTCTCCAGCCCTCTCTCCCCCTATAACTCCCCACTGCGCCTTAGATTTTTAAGAAGGTAATCCAAAACCCTGCAGTCACAATATTCTGTAAACGGTTTTGCCCAATCTCCCTAATTTACACAAGGATTAGCAGAATTTGGGATACCTTCTTGCAGAAGATTTTGTTCTTGTTTTTAAAATGTAAAATATACTCAGCCCTGGCTATTGCACAATGGCTTATCAAACACTGTTTGCAAGCTGTCTGAAAGCCAGCTTGAAAGTCTAGCATCGGAAATCCAGAGGGCACCATTTCAAGTAAGTACCCTCAAACAAAAAGGGGAAAGGGGGTTGGACTTTTTATTTATACATTCAAATCCCTCATGGGATTGGAGGATTATCCTAAAAGGGAATGTCTTTTATTAAAGATCTTGCCTTGTGAACCTGTACCAGGGTTGGGGGGAAATCTCAGGCCCAGGAGCTGAAAATGGCCCATGTCTAGTTTTTATTTGGCCACTTTCTTGTTGCTAATCTGGTCACTGAGTCCAGTTCCTACCTGCAACCACTGAAAAAGACTGGAGCTCAGAGAAAGGAAGCAGAGACAAGAGCATGCACACAAGAATTGGGGACAACTCTATGAGCTGGACCCTCTTCTTCCTAATGCACCCCATAAGCATCCCTGTCCCAACTTCTACATGGCCCTCCGAGCTTGTACAAGTTTTCAAAGAGACCTTTGGGAGGGAAATCAATCCACACCCCTGAACTATATGAACAGAAGTCTTGGACATTCTCAGGAAGCTATCGAAGTCAAGAACATAAGAGTTTTTGCAATTATTTCATAAGCTCCCAAACCTTTAGCAGATTCTTGGGAAGTTAATAGAACAGCTCTTCACCTGAGAGATACCATGTTCCCTAGTTCTGCTGGTAAACTTCTGAGTTTGTTGGAGGACAGATCCAGGTAAACCAGATTTTGAAGCTTGGCAATATCAGGTGGAATGCGACTAAGATAGTTGTCATTGAGATGCAGAGCAGTCAAGTGGGTCAGTGACCAAAGCGACGTACTTAAACTCCGCACTCTACCTAAAAGAGGGGTGGGGAAAAAAAGGTAGCATTAAGTCTTCAGATGCGTATTAATTTGGGAGAGAAAATGGCTATACAAAGATCAGGAAGACAAGAGCTATGCTAACTGTGTGTTGCATGGAAGGTCAGCTACAGAAATTCCATAACTTAGATGGAGCACGTATCTCCTCATCGCAACCAGTACTTAACTCCAGAAGAGACACTGGAACTCATTCAGCAGCATTTCCTGCAATCTCTCAAGCACATCATGCAAAACACATCTTGAGCAATAAGGATGACTGAGAAAGGCAGATTTGCTTGTAAGAAAGAAAAAGAAAAAACCTGAAGAACTCGTAAGAAAAATCTGTTGGTTACAACACTGAATGAACGTGGTTAAAAACTGAAAACTCTGCATGATAAGAATACAGTACAGAGATCCTCTCTAATAACTATAAAAATGAAAAGATTTTTTTTCTAGAAGTGCTCTTAACATGCCAGTATCCAGATACAGCGTAGCAGTTAACTGGATCTTCAGTATTCAGATATCCTGCAAGCACGCAGCAGAACTAGGTCACCAATAATCAAACAAACGTATCATTTTTTTTCAAGTTTATATTAAATAAATAAATAAATAAATAAATAAATAAAAATGTACTCACCCGAGATTTCTAATTCTGCCCAATGAGACTTCTTCCCATTGGCTACCTCCTCTGCTGACATGATGGTGTAAATTCTGCGAGGATCTGGAGGATCATATTTTTCCTTTGGCATCCCTGTTAGTCTGAAAGACGGCTGTGATTACTACATCAGACAGATAAAGCTACAGCAGGTAACGTTTGTAGTTTTATAACTTCATCCAAGTCCATACTCCTTATGGAGCACGTGTTCAGATGAAGACAAGCTTAGCCTCCTAATGGGGCTACGAGTTTAGAACCCAGACAATTTAAAGTATATGCGATGGAATTATCCAAAAAACACAACCACCCCTTTCAGCAACATTTTTATATCGAATGAGAAAGTTTTTCCGATTAGTACAATGCCGTTTATAGTGAATTTGCCCGAGCAGACCATATTTCTTCAGTCCTAGAACAAGCTTCCACTCACAGGCTGAGCCACACAGCAATAAGAAGTTTTATGTCAGGGGTGAGGAACTTTTTCCATCCCAGAGGCTACTTTGAAAATTAGCACAATTGGTGCAAACTGGATAGGAATTGTGGACAGGTGTCCTCACGATGGGGGGGAAAAGGAAGGGTCCATATCATGGATCCATCCCTCATCCTTGAGCGCATGCCCTCATCTCAGCCCTTTTCCTCACACTCACTCTTTTCAGTGCTTGAAGGTAAGCGCTGGATCCACAGGCTAGATCCAGCAACTGGAAAGAGGCTTCTACATGTGTGTTATCCCTGAATAAACCCCTCTAATTCAGGGATTAATCCTGATGTTGGCAGACATCCCGGTATAAATAATTCCCACTTCCTGGTTTTATCCCTGAATTGACCTACCTGATTTTTGAGGTTTTATTTTTCCCGGTATAAGATACGTGTAGATGCTTATTCCAGGATGAAGCCCCTCCTGCCATAGAGAACTGCAAGCACAGCTTACCTCCCCTCTACCCAACACCTCTGTGGTATTTTGCAGTCTCTGGTGGTAAAATGTCACAGGCAGGGACGTACAGCAGAGAAGGCGGTGACAAAATGCTACCCATGATGCCTCCTGATCCACTCTGATCCTGCAGCAGAGGGAATCCATCAAATCCATCCGCTCCAGGGACCCACACAGCAAGATGTTGGGAGGAAAGGGGCTCACAGGGCCAGGAGAGGCACCCAGGACCGAGAGATACTGCCCCTCTTTAGGGTCTCTCACCAAACCCTCAGATTGGCCGGGGGCGGGGAAGGAAGGCAGCTAGAAATAGTGAACACGTCGCCTGCACCCTCCATCTCCTAAGGCACTAGCATCCCCACCAATCCGTTGTATTCCCAGAAATCAGAGAAGGTGCTGAAATTCAACTGCGGCAGAATCTTTGTGGCAGAATCTAGTTTCCTTTGGAAATGCCATGTTTGTCTCAGCTCTCTAAATAAATACAGAATCCCATCAGGAAATTAGTGACGACAAAACCAGGGCTCTAGTAGAGGCAGCCTCCTCTCAGTCGGAGTTCCCCAAGACGCTGAAATTCAACTGTGCTGCACCATGGGATTGATCCAGTCCTCTTTGTGACTCTTATATCAGTATAAGTGTCTACACTGCAATCCTGGGATAGTGCTTCTCCTTGAAAATTAAAGATCATGCTGACAGTTCTCCCGGGTTGACAATCCCAGGTTGTCATCCTGTAATTACAGGTAATACCAAGATAACTGTTCCTGTAGAAGCAGCCTAAATAAAAGACAGCTGTGGGTCACAGGTTCCTCACCCCACTTTACATAAAAGGATTTTGTGCTCATACTGATCATTTGCAGCAGTTTCATTCATCCCTGCGAACCGGACAACTTAAGCAATGACACTGATTTCTCATGCATACGTTCAATTCTAGGATGCAAGTCTGAATGCTGAGATTTTGCCCAATGACTGCTTTCCCAGCTGCAGACTTCAGTACTGTTAAAAGCCTCCAAAGCCACTCAATGCCCAAGTTTAATATCATTATCAGTATTTCATGTAAACACAAGTGTGTCAATCCAGCAACTAATAAGGAGTCCAAAGAACTCCTTATTAGTTAGGAGTCCAAAGAAAACTTATTTCTTCATTATGCACAGAGTTTCTTGCCTTTAAAAGATATACCAACCTGCAGCCTCACTGAAATATAGGCTACAAAGCTCCCTCTGGATCTCACAAGCACCATTCAAGCTCAACTGAGAGTTATTCTCCAAAGCACATGGAGAATTCCTAAACCCAGTCAGCTCTGGGGTATACATGCCAAAAATCTAAATCAATGCTAGAAAGAACACTTACCAGCAACACCATTTTGACCACACTTATTTCTTTAAATTCAGTTCAACACAAAAGCATAATACTTTATGAATTTCTATTAAACAATCTGTGAAAAGTCTTGACCCTGTCCCTGACTCATGGCTGGGGTGCTATCTAAACACACAGCAGCACAGTTCACCTTTTCAACTTTAATCTGCAGCTCAGCATTTAGCTGAAATCTGCATTTATGAAAGACACTGCCCAAATCTGCCATTTTGAAAAAGTATAATCTGTCTTTTTATATTTTGTGCAGAATTATTGGTGACAGAACCATGCTAATCATTACCTCTGCATGGCAATCTGCAAGGATGCTATATCTGATAGCCAATGAGAAATGTAAACAAAAGAAGGTTACGGGAGCTGCAGTGTATTTTTCTCCTCTTGTCTAAAACAAGGCTCTATTAAGAAGGGCAAGCCGGCAAAGGGGAAACCCCCAAAACACATTTTCAGGACTGGATAATGTGCTTGAAATCTTTTGAGTAAAAAAAAAAGATGGACAAGGCCAGCCTGCTCATTGCTTTATTCAGTTACAAGGGCAACAGTGGCCCTACACACAACCCCGCACAATTGCAAAGCTGGCCCTCATTTCATGGGGCTCCATGCTTCAAAGGCATGTTTTATCAACACCTCCTCCTTTGGGATCACTCCACCAAGTGATTTGCTGTCTGAATGTCCAATGGCCTCACTGAATGCAGTCTCAGGGAAGCTATGGCCTGTACACACAAAATCCATCCCCTAGACCCTTCACACCATGCAAACGGTGCTGGTGCAGGCAGGGCTTCATTTGGATGACTGGTTTCAACTGAGGCTTGAGATTTGTCCACCTCAGCGCATCTGTGGTTAGTGGGGCTATTAGTCTTGATGTTGCCGACAGGCAAGACCAGTGTGTGCGTGTGTGTGTACACTGATAGAATTTGTATTTAGTTTCGGCACTGCCAGGCATGTAGTGGTACTTGATCTACTTGGTCATTTGATGGTCCTAGGACAGAAGCTTGAAATTGCTCCCTACAATGGACTTCCTTGGCAGCTGCAGAAGAAATTAACCAAAGCAAAAAACTGAACAGTTTTAAAATACACTTAAAATGTACAACAGCTTTCTTAAAATACACACAAAAACACAATTCAGTACAATTACAGTTCAAAACACCTTCCACTCCATGCATTGCAACAAAACATAAACGCCAAAAAACAAAGAAATTAATTCACAATTAGAGAAATATTTAATATTTTATCAACATACATTTAATATATATACTAAATTCCTTACCATAC
>QEPC01011244.1:2175403-2197592 GCA_003113815.1 Sphenodon punctatus | reverse complement strand
CCCGGGTGCCCGCCCCCGCACTGCCCTCCCCCGCTAGACAAACACACACACGCAGACTCTTCTCTCCTCCACTCTCTCAAACACACGTGTCCACTTTTCTCTCACTCTCACAAAAACGAACGCACACAGACTCTTCTCCCCCCCCCCAATCACAAACACATATGCACTGTTGTCCCTCACACACAAAAGCGCGCACACACACACACACACACACACTCATTCTTCTCACCAACAATGTGACTGCCACTTGCAGCATCACAGGAGGTTTAGAAGGGGCTGTAGAGTTTTTCAAAAGGTCCCGCAACAGTAAAGGACACATGGGGGCCCGCCACCATCTTGATGTTCCTGTCTGGGTATGATGGGAAATGTAGTCCTAGCATACACAGACAAGAAACATGTCGGTAGCCCCAGTGTCCCTAGTGGGGGCAGCAGAACTTGCAGTACCAGGCCAGTGAGGGGGGAGAGGGCCGGGGGAGCGGCGTACTTCCTCTCCCCACATCCCCTCCTCCATAAGCTGCCAAGCCTGCCATAGGGGTCGGGGAAAGGGGGAGCCCGGGCGTAACAGCATAAGGAAAGTTACGTGACTCTGCTTTTTAAAATCACGTAACTTTTATCAGGAGCCAGCTCTGTCACAAAGACTTCATGCTGTAGTCAGTTTCATGTCTATTAACCCCCACCCCGGCCTCACTCCCTACTTTTGACTCCATATGAAAAGTCTGCACCTTTTGAAAAGTTGCAGACTTTTAAAAGTACAGAGTCAAAAGTGACTTTAAAAGTACGGAGTAAAATGTTTGTAAGTTTTAATACCAAGTGAAAAGTTTGTAACTTTTGACAACTTGCAGACTTTTCACTCAGTATGAAAAGTTGCAGACTTTTGACAGTACTTTTCAGTTTATGAAAAGTCTGCAACTTTTCATAGGAGTGAAAAGTCTGCAACTTTGCATAGGAGTGAAAAGTCCGCAACTTTTGAAAAGTTGCAGACTTTTAAAAGTACGGAGTCAAAAGTGACTTTAAAAGTACGGAGCCAAAAGTGACTTTAAAAGTACGGAGCCAAAAGTTTGCAAGTTTTCATACCCAGTGAAAAGTCTGTAACTTTTGTAAAGGTGCAGACATTTCACTTGCTCTGAAAAGTTGCAGACTTTTGAGTATGAAAAGTCTGCAACTTTTCATAGGAGTGAAAAGTCCGCAACTTTTGAAAAGTTGCAGACTTTTAAAAGTATGGAGTCAAAAGTGACTTTAAAAGTACGGACCCAAAAGTTTGCAAGTTTTCATACCCAGTGAAAAGTCTGTAACTGTTGTAAAGGTGCACACATTTAAGTTGGTCTGAAAAGTTGCAGAGTTTTGACTCACAAAAGTCTGCAACTTTTCATAGGAGTGAAAAGTCTGAAACTTTTGAAAAGTTACAGACTTTTAAAAGTACAGAGCCAAAAGTTTGCAAGTTTTCAATAATAACTCGGGTTTGGCTGCATCAATCAGGATAATATTTTAGAAGCAGTTGTTATTGATCCCATTCTCGAAGCCTGTGAAGTTTGGGGGCTCAACTCCTCCAGGGGGAGGAGATATTGATGATTCAAATACACGAGGCCAGTATGAATTTTGACCACAAGCAATTAACGTTTAAGCAGCAATAACTTTTTATTTTCCTGATGGATATTTTTCAAACTTTGTGGATATGATGGTCCTCACAATTTACAGCCATGATTAAATTTTCAGAAACGTAGGTCAAGCGGTTTTTGCAAAATTGGGGGTTCTGCAGTCGCCTGTTTATAATGAAGAGTGGCTGTACATTTAAGTATTCAGGCAGCGGGATAAAGAGAGAAAAAACCAACTAGGCCTGGCCCTGACAACTGAAGTTAAGGATAGTGTATTCAGATTCCCTTTCTACACCTGCCTGCACAGAAGGGACTAAGGGGAAATCTAGAAGTAGGATGCTCTGTACATTTAAGTTGATTGCCTTCTTGCGTGATACAGCCCAGGTGAGACTCCAGAGACATCACGAATTACAAAAGGCACTCTGCCAGCTATGAGAAGGCTTCAGCAGCTACAAACAAGGGCACCTTGTTGTTTTTCATTATCGTTATCAAAATGTGTCATTTTATGGTTATTGTTATAATGACACGGTCGTTTTTGTTATTGTCATTATCGATACCGGTTTCAAACAAAAGAATTGTTTTTGGTAACGTTTTCATTATCAATATTTGGTATAGTGATCTCATGAGACCAAAAACTGGAAACGGTAGTTCGATTGGCTGCATGGTGTCTGTGTGTGGCTGCTTGGTTTTGAACTTGTGTGTGTCTGCTTTGTTGTGGCTAGCTGTGTGGGGGCGTTGTGTGTGTCTGTGTAAGGAATCTGAGGATGGAAGGTGAAGGAAGCAGCACTGGTAGGAAGAACCACCTGGAGGAGGAAGATCGAGGTGGAGGAGGAACAAGTCATGGAGGCCCAGGCTGGACCATCTTGTGAGGCGGTGGGCTCCTCACCAGAGGAGGAGGAGGGCAGAGGAGGTGCCACTGCCAGGTTTTTAAAATTTGTTTTTAATTTAATGTATTTATTTGTTTTTAATTTATTGTTCCATATAACTTTTGAGAACAAGAAGATTACTATCCTTTAGAGTGAGCTTGCTGGTGTGCGGGTGGGTGGGTAGTCAGGCACGATCAGTGGGTCGTGCATCAGTGGGTGGCAGCGGAGGAGCAGGATTTGCATGTTTTATTTCATGGTCTGCCAGAGAAAGAGAGAGAGAAGGGGGGGGGGCTCTTTCAGCAGCAACAGCAGCAGGCATCAGAGAAGGAGCAGCGGACAGGCTGGCAGGTGCCAGCGGGCAGTCAGGCACAAGCAGCAGCTCCCAGAGACATGCCAGGGTTCTCAACTTGCAGACAGCAGCACCTCAGGAAGGACAGGATTTGCACGTGTCTTATTTCTGGGTCTGCCAGAGAGAGGGGAGGGCTCTTTCTGCAGCAGTAGCTGCCCGAGTCTCAACTTGTAGACACTACAGCACCCCAGGTGGTGGTGGTGTATGTGGGAGAAAGTGTAAGAGAAGAGTAGGCAGCAGCACCATCCATCCACTTGGTGTGGGAGACTGGGTATTGGTCTGGGAAAGAGTAGAGGCATCACCATGAATGCAGGTGTTTGTGTGTTCCTGTTTCAGAGAGGGTGCTAAGGATGCTGCTGCTGCCGAAAGCCCATCAAGGCGGACGTCACAGGGCCAAACCAGGCCAACGAGGTCCGCGGTATGGAAGTATTTGTATACCCCCAAAGGACGATAGGATGGGGGCTGGAACAACAGGGAATAGAATGCCCGATGACCTGTTAGGAAGTCCCCCACAGAGAGAGAGAGATTGGCCGGCCAGCCACCCACTTGTGGAGACAGAATGCAGACAGAGCTTGATAGACTATTGGTCTGACACAGTATGGCACTTATGTTCCTATTTTGTTCTTTAGATTTGCGACAAAAAGATTAAGAGGGGGCCGCAGGGGACCACATCGGCACTGATTGCCCACATCGGGACAGTCCACCTCATCGAGGTGATGAGGAATGCGTCTTGTGCTGGCAGGAACAGTAGGAGCAGGGAGGAACATTGGGTGGAGGAAGTCACGCCAGAAGAGGCGCCGTCCCAGTCATTCCCCTTCTAGCTCCTCAGACGATTCACCAGCCCCACGAGAAGAGGACACACCCCTGAAGTCAGGGCATTTCGGGGGCCGCTGCAGAGGCCCTCCAAAAAAATATATTAAGGGCTTCAAGGCCCACACAAGGGATGTGGAGGACAGGCTGGTGGAGCAATCCCGGGAGCTCCAGATCAGGGAGCGGAAGGCCCAGGCTTACACACAGTACATATGTACTGAAAAGGATGTGGTTGAGGCATTCCGCCAGTTCCTGATGGCAATGTGTTTTAAAATATTATAAAAGTTATATTTGTTACCAGCCAATTTTAACCTGTCCCAAATTTTACCCCTCTGTGCCGCTTCTGGCAGTCGGCAGAACCTCATTATATATACAGCTTCTCAGATCCCTGCCTGACAGCAGCAGCACTGGTAACGTATTCTGCTCACCAGGAGGGGCAGGGCTTGTGTCTGTGTGGGTGTGTGAGCGAGAGAGAGTGCGGCCCATGGGAGTTGAATGATGTCCCTAGAACTTTAGCGATGGTTCTTGGGACTGGAGTGACTGCTCCTGGATGCAGTGGAATGACAGCATATGGGAGATTAATAATGTTCCTAGAATTAGTGCGCAATTGGGCACACGTCGTTCAGTCATTACAATAGGTGGTAGCAGGTGCAGGGAGGCACACAAGCAGGCACATAATTATGTTGTGTATTATTTCCATCTCATTCTGATGAGTTTGCTGCTGGATGTGGGCACTGAACATGAGCACAGATGAGCTCTCCCGCTGGTTCTGGCAGGTGGCAGCTTGAGCAGGATGCAACTCTCTCTCCCTCCCCCCCTTGGCCTAGCAGCAGGGACTCGGGAGCCTCTCTGTCTCTGATCATGAACTGCAGGTGATGGCATGGGCAGGAGCATCTCTCTCTCTCTCGTTCTAGCAGTGGTGAGCTTGTGTGTGTGTGTGTCTCTGTGTGTGTGTGTGTGTGTGCGCGCGTACACGAGCAGCAGGTTGTTGCCTCGTAAACAAGTTTCTTTGCCTGGCTCTGATCAGTCTCGCCACATCACCAGCACTTCCATCTCCCCATGGAATGGTCTCCTAGTCCTAGAGAGGGTAGGAAGGAACTGTCATTCTGAACGGGAGGATGATTTTTATCCAAGAGAGGAACTCGAGGCCATCAGGCATGCCATGATGGGCAGCTGGGCACTAACAGCGGGTTGCTACCTTGTAAACAACGTCCTTTGCACTGTCTCTAATTATTCTCGCCACGTCTCCCGCACTTCCATCCCCACATGGAATTGTCTCATAGTCCTAGAAAGAGTTAGATGGGACTGTGTGGGGGTGCCAGAGAGAGAGACTCTCTGACAGCAGTGTGTGGCACTGGAAGAGCAGGCAGTTGGGCAGGTGGCAGTTCTGCAGGAGCAGGGGCAGCAACAGCAGCAGGGCATGTTTCTGTGCAGGGGTGCCAGAGAGACAGGGGGGCCCTCTGGCAGCACTGGTAGTCATTCAGAAGCCCCCTGAGCAGCAGAGCATTGTCTTCAGGTCACACAGAGATCACCCCACGGGGGGCCACCTTGAGAAGTCCCAAAGTGGCAGGGAGTCTTCTTCAGGTCGCAAACAGATCATCCCACGGGGGGGGGGGCGCGCCTTAGGAATCTGAGGTGACATAAGATACGTGGATAATGGTTTTGCTTACTGTTGATGGTGGTCATTTGGAAGCCCCTGAGTGGCGGGGTATCAGAGAAGGGAGTCTTGGGAAGCCCCCGACTGATTGCCCCACAGAGAGCAGGGCATAGGAGAAAGAGAATTAGTGTGTGTGATTGGGCACACTTTATTTAATTTATTCCACACCCTCCTGCTCAGAGCAGCTCATTCAATCATTGCGACAGGTGGTGGTGCAGGGAGGCAGGCACATACGTTTTCATCTCATTCTGGTCGGTTTGCTGCTGGATGTGGGCATTGAGCATGTGCTCAGATGAGATCAGCTCTCTCTCTGGTTCTGGCAGGTGGCAGCTTGAGCAGGATGCCTCTCTCTCTCCAAGCCCCCTCTCTCCATCTCTCGTTCTAGCAGCGAGGGAGCCTCTCTGTCTCTCTGGTCATGTATGACGGGTGACAGCATGGGCAGGAGCATGTCTCCCTCTCTCTCGTTCTATTAGTGGGGAGCTTCTCAAGCGTGCCCCCGCCCCCAGTATGGGTCCATGGCCAGGTCAGTGAAAAGCAGCAGCAGCAGCAGCAGGTTGATCTTCAGGAACAGGACCTGGTCCACCAACCGAGCACCCAGCCTTGAACAGTGGGGACTCACGCTGTCCACTGCTGCCGAACACACACATTCGCTGGGCACGCTGGTTGGTGGGCAGGACACTAGTTCCTGTGCCAGCCTGGTCAGAGCCTGCCACATTTCCCCCTTCTCTGCTCAGTACAGAAGGGGATCGCTGCTGGGATTCACCACCGGCTCCTTGAGATATTTTGCCACCGCCCGCTCCGCAGTGTCAGGTTCCTGCTCCCTCTGACTGCTGCTGCCGCCAACCTCCTCCCCAATTGCATGTGCCCATGCTGCCTGCCCTGGGGTGGTCCACACAGGGCGGATGATGGCCGAGGAGCTGCTGCTGCTCCTGGAAGTATTCTGCATTTCCACCCTCCTGCTGCTGCTTTGCCCTTCCTGGCTGCTCTGCTGCTGCTGTATGAACCTCTCGGCTGCCCACACCTTCTCCACCAGAGCAGACTTCTCCTTGAGGAAGCATGCCGTGCGAACTGTCATGCTCGCCTTCACCCTGGGGTCCAGCATGGTGGAGTGTACGTAAACCTCCTTGTATATAACAGGGTCAGACCACCTGATCAGCCCCGCCTTCAACGTGCACGGCCTGGGCCATCATAGTCCACTCCGCCCGCTCTAGTGGCCGTCCCACCCCAATCTCCCCCTGAGGCTACTTCGTGCAAGACCCGCCTCTGATCCACCAGATGCTCCATCATGTTATAGGTGGAGTTCCACCTGGTGCGGACATCCTGCACGAGGACTCCTGCGCCCCCAGCTTCTCCCTCAAGAGGTGACCACCCTTCATGCTCTTGTTAAAGAACCCTGTAATCTTCCTGCCCTTCTCGATTAACAGGGTAAGGGGGCTCCTGCTGTGCTCTGCTGCCTTATCCCCCAGGCCCAGGGCATCCCTCACCACCAGGTGAAGGGTGCGGGCAGTGCAGGGGATGTGCTGGAACTCGCCTCAAAGCACTGCCTTCTTCATGTTAGCAGCATTATCGGACAATGAAGCCCCTGGCGAATAGGGCTTCCTCCCCTAGCCACGCCTCCACCATGGTGTCCAAGGCTCCCATTATGTTGACAGCAGTGCGGCTCTCATCGAAGACCTCGGTCTGAAGCAGAGCCCACCTGTACCCTGCCCCTTCACCCCTGCTGCTCCTCCTGCCACCCGTAGCTGCCACCAGTGAGCAGTCAGGGCCAGGTGGGCATGTTGTGCATTTCAGCTGCTCCAAATGTCTGTGGTGAAATGCACAACTGCCCCATCTGCCCTGCCCAGTTGCTCCCTGGCTGCCTGGTAAAGGGAGGGCACCACCTGCCTGCTGAAGTTGGTGCATGAGGGAAGCTGGTACTGGAGTGCCAACAGTGTCAGCAGCCGGCAGAATCCCTGGTCCTCAACAATGCTAAACGGCTGGTCATCCAGGGCAATCATCTCCTCCACCTGCCTGGTGATCTTGATTGTCGCTAGAGGATGCACTCCACCACACCGCAACTGCCCAAACCCTAGATCCGCCATTGTGACCTAACGCTGCTGCTGCTACTGCTGACAGGGGGTTTGAGATGAGACCTGTTGCTGATGCTGTCCCTCCTTCCCCTTGCCATGAACAGCGGAGGAAGGTCTACTGCTGCTCATGCTTGCTGCAGCAGAGAACCCACTCCAGTTCACACTCTCTAATGTCTCTTGCAGCAGCAAAGCCCTATGCCAGGTCCTCATGTGGGAATTCATGCTATTATTTTTTTAATTCCCCCTCTTATTCCCACAGCACACTACCTTCCCACAGTGAAGGCAGGCCCCCTGGCTGCTGTCACCTGGGATCACTTCCTGCCACACATGCCCCCTGGGGCGCCCTCCTGAACCCTTTGTGTCGCCGCTGGGGGCTGCTGCCTTTGTCCCCAATGTGGCCACAGGGGGATTGGTATCAACAGGAGTCTCTTCTACCTCCTCCTCGCTCCCCTCATTGCTGCCCAGCTCCATGACACCACCCATGCTGTAGCTGCTGCTGCTACCACCTTGCAGCATGGGAGCAGAGGATGCCCTGCTGCTATTTGCTGAAGCTGGGCTGCTGCTGCCGCCGCCAAGGTGGGGAAGGATGCCCTCAAATACATCCTCCCCCAAATCCTCAAAAACCCTGGTGTGTGTCAGAGGGAGAAGCCTGCCCAGGAGAGGTGGTTGCCCCTGCACCACTCCCAGCAACAGCACCCACATCATCATCATTGCTGCAGCTCCACCATACTCATATCTGCTGCTGCCCCCAGTGAAAAAAATCACTGCTGACTGTGCCAGCTGCTGCTGCTGCTGCTGCTTCAGGTGGGTGGGTGTGGGTGTAGTGCTGCTGCACACACACACACACCTTGCCCGTGGCTCCCTCCTCCAGTGTCACTGCTACTAGTGGAAGGCTGGGTCTTCTCTGTTTTGGGGGAACGTGTTTTGGGGGAAGGGAGCACGCACACACACACCTATTTCATAAGCCTTCTTCCCCTCATAGAAAGTCAGGTCAAAAAGCCAAAACTTAAATTTTATTACCACAGCCGCCAAATATTGTTCATATGCAAGAAAGTGAGCGCATTGAAGCAGCTAGCTTGCATTTCCCCCCCAATATACATGTAACCAGAGATTCTCTCCACAAAAGGCATGTGGTTTTCGTGCTTGCGACTGCTGGCCTATACGGTACTGCTGGCGAATGAAGTTGGCTTTATCTGCAGTTCAGCAGTTGGGCCAGCTTTATACACTCATTAGCTTGCCCTGTTGCCTGCATACCTAAACCTGAGCCAAAAAGGAGGGGAGAAAGTTTTCACAGAGGACAGCAAAGGTAAGCAAAGGCTCAATGAGAAACAGAGAGTCTGGGTATTATTTGAGGTAAGGGACAGTTTTTTCTGCTTTTTCAGCCAGTCCACCAACCCACCTTTAGCTCCCTTCTCAGGATCACCACCTGCTCATATTTGCAAGCTCCTAACAGCGGCTACTTCCTCGCTGGGTTCAGTAGCCAGCAGTGAAAATGCACCTCTTCCCTGCAGCCCAGCAAGGTACACATAATTCCTTCCAAGATGCAGGCTGGCATTAAAGGGCTGCCATATACACTGGTGCAGGATGCAGCATTCAGCAGCTCTATAGCCAGGAACCCATGTTCACGGTGCTTTTCCCATTGGCAGCAATAGGGAAAATGCAGCAAACATGAATCCCTCCCTACAGCACTATAATGTACACACTTGCAAAATCCAGCCTTTTGGGGGTAGATCTGTATAGAAAGCCCCCTTCCCCGACACTGAATGCAAACCTAAGCTCTGGAAATGACCTTCTCTTGAAATGATATATGAAGGCTCGTACCCTTGAACTGTGAACCCACAAGTATGTTCTGTATACCTGCTTACCGAATTCTCCTAAAGAACAATTGAACACAGCAACTGAAAGCAAAGCAGCCACAGCAGTCATTATGCAGCAGTGCCATACACCGACTAACTATTTTCAAACTCTTCTTGCTCAGGAAAAATGTACAGGAGAGCAATCTCTCAAGTACTATGAAGTGTTGTGAGCAATGACCTGTGCCCTGCAGTTTAGTACTCCCTCTTCATATGCAGCTGGAGCTACTGACTGTGCTCTATGCAGAGGCATCCATCTCAGCTAACTGAAGCAGTCTTATGGTGAAGTTTAAAATCTACCAAGAACATAGTTGAGGTATTGGATCATACTGGTAGTTTGAATTTTCAAAGCCTACTAGTGAAAGAATGCTGGAAGCAGACTGTCTCCCCCACCCGTAAATGTATCAGGAGGGTTAGCATAGGGAAGAGAAAGCTTTTTTCCAAAGTTAAGGATAATGCTGGCACAAGAATCAATGGTTATATGTTGGGCACTAAAAAGTTTAATCTAGAGACCAGAAGACAGTTGCTATCTGCTAGAGGAGTGAAGTTGCGGAAGGGTCTCTCAAGAAGACTTGTAGAGACAAGAACCTGGTTGGTTATAAAATGGAGTACAAGAGTTTTGTGCCAAGTGAGATTTGGTAGCCTGCCATTATATATATTGGGGGACGGAGGGGTGGTGGAAAGAGTCCGATTAAAACCAGGGGTTGGCAAAATTCCCAACTTCCAAGAGCTGCATACTGAAATCTTCATTCACATGCCCACCCCACCCCCTTTGAAACATCTCCCAAGTCAAGCCCAACCCTTCCCTTCCCTCTCTGCTTTATGATTTGCTGGCTAGGGCTGAGACAAGAGCAAGTGTTCCCATTCCAAAGGGAAACACCAACCTTTCGGAGTGCTTGAGAGTGTCTGCTGGTACTTAAGTTCTGCACTCCTGGAATTTTTTTCATCATTTCCCAGAACTTTTTTGTCACTTTCCAGGAATTTTACAGCACTTTTGGCAACTTCCAGCACTTCCCCAGTGCTTATCTGGCATGTTTTCACATTCACAGCCCCCGGGAGTGCATGCAGGACACACACAGGGCTAGGGACTGGCAGCCCTGTTAAACATGTGAAAAATATCAGAAAATGGCAAAAACAGCGGGAAAGCTGGTGCATTTCTGTGTTGCGCAAATCTCATGAATACCAAGATTTTTCATTTCAGGTCTATTGCTGGCAGAACTGTGGTTCTGGCTGCTGAGACTGTGAGGAACAAATGAGATTCAGCTGCTGAAATTTGTGTGCAATAAAGTATGACAAAGAAATTGGAAGAGGGTGGGGAGAAGAGGCTGGAACTGGCCCTAGCTAAGAACTGCACTTGAACTACTTGAGAGAACTACACTAGGACTGCTTGAGAGCGGCAGTTTGCTTGCTCACCCTTGGATTAAATGTACTGGTGGCCCCTTCTGACCTTGAACTCTACAAATAAATAAAACTAAAATAATTGTCTGTCGGCATGCATTTACACAATTAAAATGGCCACCTAGCCACACCTTAAGTACCCATCTGAAGAATGGAATTTTTTAAAAATTACATCAACAGGGTTCACCAGCTAACAGGAAGTTGCTTTCTTTTTTCTTTTTGCACAACTATGGTTTTAGAGGTCAAGTCATCATCCCAAGCATGCTACTTAACTTTTGTTTTCCATCCAGTATAGCGCATTATTTAAATGGCAAGAAGCTCTTGCTGGTTTGGGTATTTTTTTTAAAGCGCAGTTACAGTAACATATAAGGCTTCCCACCGTGCTAGGCACCTGAAAATGTTTTTGCCACCAAAATTTACAATCAAAGTGAAGAAAGAATTGTTATTCTGCTGATGGAGAGCCAAAGCAGAAGAATCAAGTTAAAAGGGCATACCTGGATGAATGAGGCTTGTGCAAGGGGTATGTGCACATCCAAGTTGTGCTCTGGAGTGCTGAGTTATAAACAGCAAATCCTTATTCATAGCAAGAGGCATCAGAGCCCAACACAACCCCACCACTCAGCACTTAACATGCGAACTGACCACCTGTAAACAGGCCTCAGGTACAGAGGTACATTTCGTGCTCCCATATTAGATACAGCAGCCCTGCTGAACAGGATACATCTCCCTGTGAAGGAAGATTTGGTACCAACTTAAAACTACTTTGGCATTTCAGACTGCAATTTAGCCTTGCATATCTGGAAAAATGAGGACCGTGCCCTGTGTGTCTTGGACAAGATAACAAGGGACGTCTGCATTTAGAGTGGAGCCTGTGTCTCCCAGGACCGACACAGGAAGGTTGGGCTTCCTCTCTTCATATGTTTTTAGTACTACCACATTCACTTGGACGTTTTTGCAAGTCCAGTCTTATCTGGCCAGGTGACAAGTTTCACTGCCTTCTGAACACCCCACACTTAGGTGACAGGTGAACAAGTATTGTACAATTTCTAGGAAAAAACAAGAACAAATCAAGACCATGCACATTTTGCCTGCTTCTTTAAAATGCTAGCCCTTTCCCAGGGCTGGCCCCAGGCATGTGCAACATATGCGATTGCACATGACACTGCGGGAGCCCCGCTCCTGGAGCCTAGTCTGTTGCTCCGCCGGCGCTCGCCTGAATTCAAAATCCAGGCTGGCCCCACCCCCGCTGTCGGAGCTGCTAACCCTAGCAGAATCAGCTCAGCTGTAGCCCCGCAGTGGAGGGAGGGAAGAAAGTCTTCCCCTCCCCCCCTCACCACTTGCCGCTGGCTCCGCATGCCCCAGCCCAGCGAGCCAGGGGTCGGAACGGAAGGTTGCTACCTTGTAAAGAAGGTTCTTTAAGATGGCTCCGAACAGTCTCACAAATGGGTTTGCGCTTGCGCGCCCTTCTCTTACCAGCAGATACCAAGCTCACTAGTTTGAAAAAACCACGTGACAGTCTTGAGCCCCCACCCTATATACGGTGCCTAAACCCAACACACTTCCTTCCAACCCTAAGCAATTAGGATGAAATTTCCATGTGGGGTCGGAAGGGTGGGTCCTTGTGAGAATGTTTGGAGCCATCTCAAAGAACCTTGTTTACAAGTTAGCAACTTTCTGTACTTCTTTGAGTGGCTCCTCACATTCTCACAAATGGGTTTGCGCTTGTGCACCCTTCTCTTACTGGCACATACCAAGCTCACTAATTTAAAAAACACATGACATTCACGTGCCCCCACACTATATAAGGTACCTTCCTGCCTAAACCCAACAGTTCCTTCCAACCCTAAGCGATTAGGAAGAAAATTCCATGCGGGGTCGGAAGGGTGGGTATTTATGAGAATGTTCAAAGCCATCTCAAAGAACCTTGTTTACAAGGTAGCAATCTTCTGTTCTTCTTCGAGTGGCTCCTCACATTCTCACAAATGGGAGAGTACCAAGCCTAGATCAAGGCGGTGGGGGAATTTTCTTATAGAATAAAAACAACATACCTCTGCAAGCAAAAAGTGTGTAAGTTTATTCTGTTAACTTAGTTTAAAAGTTCCTCTTTTTTAAAAAAAAAAAAAAAAAGACAGAACCATTGTAAGTAAAATAGATTACTAGGTCTTGATTACAGAATTCAATATAGATACTCCCAGAGAGTTGTCAGATTCAGAATTGAGATGCAAAGCATAATGCTTAGTGAACGTATGCGGGGAACTCCAGGTCGCAGCCCTGCCTATCTCAAAAGGAGAAATATTGCAAAATACTTCTGTAGAAGCACCCAGACCTCTGAGTGAATGAGCCTTTAAATAAGGCGGAGGTGGACTTCCTACCTGCTCATCGGCAAAGTAGATCAAATGCACTAACCATTTTGAGATAGTTTGGGATGAAACTTTTTGCCCTAACTTGGGAAGGGAAGGGGAGAGGCACAAATTGTCAGTCCATCTGCAGTGCTGGGACTTGTCTAAATAGATCAGGACCGCTCTCTTAACACCCAAAGTGTGAAATTGTTTTTTATTGTTTTATTGTTTTTATATTTTCTGTTTGCCGCCCCGGGCTGCCCTGTGAGCAGGAGGGGTGGGATAAAAATTTTGTATAAATAAATAAATAAATAAATAAATTTTAAAAATCTGACTAAGATTTCTGACTCATGAGATGGAGGGAGGAATACTGGGAGGACAATTTTTGGTGTCATATGAAATCTGGACACCGTTTTAGGGATAAACAATGGATGGAGAGAGATCTCTATCTTATCTGGGAAGACTGAGAAGTAAGGCTCCTTGATAGATATAGCGGTGAGTTCACTCACCCGCCTAAGGGAGGTCAGATTGTTCTGCAGGTTTGAAAGGGTGTTTTGTCAGTTGATCTAGAACAAAGTTCAGATCCCACTGAGAAACAGGGTGTTTGTGAGGGGGAAACAAATTAATTAGTCCCTTAAGAAACTTTTTTACCAGAGGGTGACCAAAAAGGGATTGGGAATTTGGGAGGGCAACACGCTGGGCTATTGCTGAGAGATGCACTCTTATAGAAGAGTGCGCAAGGCCCTTCTCAGCCAGGTCCAACAAGTATTGAAGGACTAGTGGCACAGTTACCTGATCTACTGAGATGGATCTCCCAGATAACCAATAGGAGAATCTCCTCTATTTGGAATCATATGATCTTTTAGTAGATTGTTTCAAATCACTATCCAGCACCAGATTTAATTTAAGAACAATTTGGGATGGACAATTTAAGAACCCACCTGAAGCAGGGTCAATGGTATGCAGTTATTGATCTAAAAGATGAATATTTTCATGTTAGATTGCATACCTCCTGTAGAAGATTCTTCTGTTTCACCCATGACTCCATGCATTTTCAGTTTTGTTCATTACCATTTGGACTCTCCTCGGCCCCTAGGGTCTTTACTAAGGTTATGACCCCAGTCATAGCTTTTCTTCGTAAGCAGGGCATTGCCATTTCCCCCTGCCTAAATGACTGTTTATTAATACCCCAGACACCTTAAATGCCAACCTTCACTTCACTGTAGATCTATGCGTAAAGCTGGGACTAACTATAAACGTACAAAAGTCCCGCCTGTCTCCTAAATGTCTTGTTGAAAAAGACGGTTGTTCTGTTATTACTATATATGAACACTTTTGCTTGATTATTTTCATTTGTTTTGACTATTACTGCCAAATTCTTGCAAAAATCTATAATGCCCCGCCCTCCATCTCCTCCTGTTCCCTCCCTGTATTGGCAAGAGGGGAAACTGGGAGAGGGGGCACTTTGGCATGTTGGGGGTGGTTTAAGCAAGGGGGTGGATGGATCTGTGAGACAAGTGACAAGGAAGTTAAGTGTGGGAAACTAAGGGGGTAAAAAATGCTGGGACTAAAAAGGGCCCAAGGCATGTGTATAGATATGATGGACATTTATGCAAAATATGCAAATTCTTGTATTTGCATAAATGGGTGTGGCTTAATTATGCAAATTAGGCCCACACCAAGACTTTGCACATGGCCTCACAAACTCTAGGGCCGGCCCTGCCCCTTCCCCCTTACTTTGCTGCTACTGGGGAAACACAGTAGAAAATAACCAGTTGCAAAGCTAAGCATCTGCTGTGTGCAGAAGCAGTCCTAATAAAAGAATGCTCATTCATGAATGTGACAGAAGAAAGGTACTGTCTCTTGACCCATAAGCGCTTCTAGCGGTGTTGACTGCATGCTTTTGTCAATACTACTCTTTCCCTTATGTTTCCAACTGGAGCTATTAATTTCCAACTCTGATTTTGTTTCAATATAAAACAGTTAAACCATATTGTTTTGTTGATTTTTTTCTCTCACCTTAATCAAATATTGCAGTTGGCACTTAGCAGGGTACTGGAAAAACTTGGGAGATATTACAGCATGTAAAATTAATATGGTGAATTGTTTAGTGTTGTTGACTAAAAGATATAGGTCAAACATGCCAAATCACACCACAATCTAAGGAATTGGGAAAAGTTGCATAGAAAAATTTTCTGAGCAAAAATAAATAAGTATATGCATGCAAATTTTATGCAAAATTAGAAAAAATTAGCATGGGAAAAATTTCCAATTAAAAATGTTGTAGAAAACCCACATCACTGCTTATTTCTGAACAAGGTTACAAACGAAGCCTGGCTTTCTCCATTTCTATCACAAGGGCAGAATCCACAGATGATGGCTCTCTTGAAAGCGGAAATTCCAAGAGACATACCAGCTGCACTACTAGCAACCCTGCCTTATTTTTGCTATATAACAATACTGGAAATGGAAGACACTACATAAATACACTTCATGGCCAGCACTGACACTCAAAGCTGCAATGAAAGATAACATTAAAAATGCACCTGGGAATAGGTTTTTGTCTAAAGCAACAATCCACTCAGTCTCATGCCTGGGCAGCCCTATACAGAAGAAGTTCAGATTTTTGCAATAAGCACTGTATGACTCAAAAAGTGTACATACTTTTTGTCATGTCTTCATTCTTGCAATGACAAGAATGTGCAGCTAATATCTGATCTTGTCCTCAAAAGTTTGTCTTCATAAGCACAAAGTGAACTTTCCTGTACTCTCAGAAGCCAGACTTCTCAAATACTTTTGGGTACATCTAATTAATTACAAAGGTGCAATACTGCTACATGTGGCTGTGTGTGAAAGTTGCTTGAATTTCCATTGCTGTTTCTCTGATTTTCTTGAACTTGAAAGCAGAAAAAGTCATTAATCTAGTGGTATTTTGTAGAGTCTTTTCAGACTATTTTCTCCAGAACCTATTTGTCCAAGGGCTTTTTCCTTTCTCCAAGAATAACTTCATCAACTGCTTCCCTAGCCTAGATGCCATCTACACTTCCAAAAGCAAAATATTTTGTAGGTATGCTGTGGTTCTGTCAACAGCCAATTTACTGAACCCTGCGCCCTGCAAGGATCTCATCTTTTCCATCTTTTAATTCCAGAAATTCTTTTGTAACTGGATTGCTTCTTATGGGTGCAATCCTTCACTATTAAAATTAATGGCAAAATTCCCACGACTTCAATGGTGGAAGATTTTGCCATATCGCTGTAGTCAAGGAAGCTCTGGATCCTCGAGGGATGCAAACAATCACAGGAATAAATAGAAGAAGCTACTGTGAAAACAGAGATACGTTTAAGATCATTCAGTTAGACATTTCAGCTTCTGCCTTCATCAGTAACACAGCTGATTTTTAAATGAGGTACTGTAAGCCAAGGTGACAGTTCTAAGAAAACGGAGGATGGAGTGAGTTCTCCGGTAAGTGATATCTAATATGTAGTTGCCAGAAAGCTATAAACAATACAAGAAAAGATAAGAGTTCATGTTTTATCTTCTAAGTTGAGACCATTGGGTGTTAGGGTGTCAAGCCTGTAAATCCAGAAGTTTTCTCTAGCTTCTAGCAACCCAGGGTTGGATGGTTTTTCTATTGGAAAGATTTCTAAGTCAGAGAGGGCATGATCTGCTGAGTTAAAGTGTCTTGCAACAGCTTGTTCAAGCTTCTTTGTCACAATAGCTGATTTGTGGTTTCTGAACAGGGTAAGGAGGTCCGTGGTTGTTTCCCCAACATGTATAACTACTGATTGTACAGTGCCAGGTACACTGCTGGTGCTATATAAATATATAATAATAATAATAATAATAATAATAATAATAATAATAATAATAATAATAATAGCCCTTTACATCTGTCCCTACGAGTAGATCTCCACCAGTAGTGGAGCAGAGTGGAATACACTGGGGCAGCAGGCCCCACAGGCAGGTAGGAGCCAGAGTCCCTAGCAAGCCCCTTTACAGTGTAGGATGGATGCCAAAGCACCATTTAGCCACCCAGGTTTGAGTGCTGATTTATATATTTGGCTTTCCGCTGAGGTTTTTCCATCTGCCCCACAGAATGGCAAAGAAGCTGGCGCAACAAGCTTTTCAGGACAGAGTGCGAGATCAAGGCAAGGGGAGGATCTGATCTCACACCAAAAATCTTTGACCGAAATATGGAGGCAAAAGGGATGGGGAGAAAACATGGATAAGCAAATAGCACATGAAATCATGCTGCCACTTTCCCCCTCTCTTGTCAAGAGGGTGGGGTGTTCCTGTATGAATGGAAGCCACTGTTAAATTAATCTCAGACAGTTTGTGGGGAGGGGTGGAGGAAGGGGAGAGAGAGAAAAAAAAAGCTTTGGCTGCTACCACAGGCAGGCTTTCTACCTCCGAAACACCTAAAAAGTCAACACACACATACAGGGGCTGTCTCCTTAGGACTCTGCTTTCTCCCATCACCATCTACTGGAAGGGAGGTATAAACCCAGTCTCTGAAGGAAGTGAAGTTCTTTCTTGAAAGTACATGATATTTCAGAGAGCAGATTTATATCCCACCCAAACCATGATGCTCTGGGCAGCATACAACCATATGAATAAAATACAAATAAAACTTAAGTAAAATGCCATCTCCCCCCACCTCCCCCCCGCTTCCTCTCTCATGCCTCTGATGTACGAGTCCAAGGCACTAACCTGCTCCTCCCGTCTCTCACACAGGGGAAACTCCAATGCCCAGATTGAAAGCTGTTTTGCAATCCCACCCACAATACCAGCTATCGGCCTATCTCTAACCTTCCCTTTTTAGGGAAGGTTATTGAACGGGTAGTGGCTTAGCAGCTCCAGGGGCATCTTGACCGTGTCAGTTATCTTGATCCCTCGCAGTCTGCTTTCGTCCGGGGCATGGCACCAAAACAGCACTTGTGGCCTTGGTAGATGATCTCTGCCGTGAAAAGGACCGGGATCGATCAACCCTATTGGTCCTATTAGATCTGTCGGCTGCATTTGATACCATTGAGCATGAGATGTTGGTGACGCGCCTGCGGGACAGTGCAGGGGTGGGCGGGATCATTCTTGAATGGTTCTGATCATTCCTGATTGGAAGAACTCAACGAGTGGTACTCGGTGACTGTTTTTCATCCTACCGAGACCTCCCGTGTGGGGTTCTGCAGGGTTGTTTTGTTCCCCTCTCCTGTTCAACGTGTATATGCAGCTGCTCAGCTGGCAAGGCGATCAGAGAGTTCGGGGTGAGGTGTCATCAGTATGCGGATGACACCCAACCGTACCACTCATTTTCGACCAACCCAGGCCCGGTTGTCTTGGTGCTTACCCGGTGTTTGGAAGCCGCGGGAGGCTGGATGAGGGCTAATCGACTGCGACTAAAACCTGACAAGATGGAGGTGATGGTAGTGGATAAGTCGGTGGAGTTGACGGCCCCATTAATTTATGGGGTCTGCCCTCCACTGACTTCCCAGGTACGGAACTTGGGGGTGCTCCTCGATGCGCAGCTCCACCTGGATCTCCAGGTGGAGGCTGTGGCAAGGACTGCCTTTCGCCAGTTACATCTGGTGCGGCGGCTTCGGCCGCTGGTTCCAGATCCGGACCTGGCCACGATCATCCATGCTTTCATTACATTTCGGTTAGACTAATGCAATGCGCTCTACGTGGGGGTGACAGCTCGGAAGCTGCAGCTGGTGCAGAATCGGGCAGCCTAGTGGGGCTGGGCCGCTGGGAGCACATTACACCAGTGCCCCGATTTCTGCACTGGCTACCAATAGTCTTCTGGGCTCGATTCAAAGCGTTGGTTTTAACCAGGGACCCGTGTCGACCGTGTTGCTGCAATTTGCAGTGATTTTTGCAGAATCAGCTAATCCTCGCAGTGCCAGGCTGAAATTGCAGTGAAATTGCAGTGGGGGCTGTCTGCAGGATCTTTAAATCCTGGCTCAGGCATAAACTTGTCGCCTGACCCCAAACTAAAACTGCTGCTGCAGCTGTCGTCTGTCCGGGAGGTGTGACCATGACCCGAGGGTAAATAGGCCCCTGGGAGATGAATTGTGGGTGGGTGGGGTCTGAAGGCCCTATGTTTGGGTGAGGGAGGTCTGGGGTTTTAATATGAGGTGGGAATTCTGGGGTGCTGAAATTCCAGAGGATTTGAGTCGTGTTTGATTAGCAAAGTTGTGATTCTATGTCAAACCTGTTGCATGCATAGTTATGTAAATCAAGTTAATTATGCAAATATTAATACTCACGGTGAATTTGCAGAATTTGGCTTCACGGGTTGCAGAATTTAAGATTTTTTGGTGCAGTGAACTCGGGTCCCTGGTTTTAACCTATAAAGCCCTACACGGCCTGGGCCCTGCTTATCTGCGAGACCACCTCACTCCCGGGCTCTAGACCGACCCCTGCGGTCGTCCAGGGGCGCCATGTTGGAGGGCGTTCTCGGTGACCACACCGCACCTGTGGAATTCCCTCCCAGTGGGGGCCCGTTTGGCTCCGGACCTCCCGGCCTTCTGTAGGCACTGTAAAACCTGGCTGTTCCATCAGGCATTTGGCATTGGGGGGGGGCGTCCCCCCCCCTGTTTTTATGCTGGTTATGTTTTGAAGTGTTTTGAATTGTTTTATATTATGTGTATACATTTTTGAATTGTTGTTAGCCGCTCCGGGCCGCCTGTGGCGGGAGGAGCGGGATACAAAGTTCTGTAAATAAATAATAAATACCCTCCCCCACAATAATACATGAAATAAAATTGCAGAAGTCCCCTGTACCCTTTTATCCCTATCTTGGGATAGGCTCAAAACTTCAAGAGCCTTAAAAAAAATTAAGGTCATGTGAAGGCAATACAGTATGTCCTTTCCAAAGGAAGAGACATACAGGAAAGATAAGTCTGTGAAAAGGCGATAGTAGAACAGCAGACTGTCACTTTCTAGCTTAAATTTAGAACTAGAGTCGTCTGATCCCTCTTGGCAGGTGGACACATGAAATTCTTTTGTCTGCAGTGCTGGTGAGGAAAGATGTTCAACACAATATCAAATAAAATGCAATTGTGCATTTTGGGCTTTAGTTTTATTCCATGTTGCACTTACACCGAACATTTGGAATATCAATAAACCTCCGCAGCCTAAACCTAGGCTATGAGAAAATCCTTTGTTTATGAATCAGACTAACAAGCCTTTCATCTTGCAAAAATTTGCAGAGCTATTTATGCGAAGCTTGTGATGTCACTGGAGTTTGAAATGAACACAGGTTACTTTATAATTTTACTACTTTGTTGGCTTTCTCTCTAGCAGTGAAGCTGCAAAGAGCTAGCACTCAAAGTTTGAACTGTTGGATCAGTTTGGTTTAGAGCCAACAATAGGATTCCCTTAAGGAATAAAAAAAATGGATGCAACAAGATTCAGCAGCTGTATCAGGGTGGGAGAAGGAATATTTTATTTATTTATTTATTTATTTATGGGGGGGTGGGTCGTCCTGATATATGCTGTAAACCTGAGAAGAGTGAAACTCTATCCTCACACAAGGGAATTGGGAAATCTGCAGCTGACAGTAGCTTGTATGGTTGTGGAATTCCAAGGCCTTCACATTATCATTCCAAAACAGTTCACAAAAAGTTTCCACAGAAGCTGGTTCTGAAGCTGCAAAAATCCAGGGAATTTGGCTATATTCAGTTATCTGTAGGGACAACTGGCACTGATGTTTGTCATGTACGTGTAACACGTTAAAAACCCACACTTCTATCAATGAGAGTTTCTTCTCTCAACCATAGCCACATTTCTTATTATTTTTAACTATACTTATTTATTCCATTTTTACCTCACCCTTCCCGAATAGGCTCACCATGGCTTACAAAATATAAAAACTCATAAACATAAGGACTCCCCTAGCCACCTCCCCCACAACCTTTTCCTTAACCCCTCTACCCAACGCCATCCCTGCCTGCCAAACGCCTGGCCAAACAAAAAGGTCTTGCATCTCTTCCAGAACACAAGCAGGCTTGGGCTTAGGCGGATCTTCATGGGAAGAAGTTCTATAATTGTGGGTCAGCCACCGAGAATGCCTCTCTGTGTGCCTTTGTTGTGAAAACTTTATGCGCAGATGGTACCCACAAGAGGGTGCTCCCGGCTGACCTCAGAGGCTATGATGGAACATAAGGGAAGAGGTGGTCTTTTAGATAACTGGGAACCAAGTCGCTGAGGGCTTTATAGATCAGAACCAGAACTTTGAATTGTACCAGGAAAGTTGTCAGTCAGTGCAGTCTCTGGAGCACTGGTGTAATGTGCTCCTGACAATGCGCGCGCGCGCACACACACACACACCTGACAGAAGGCAAGCCACTGTGTTCTGAATTCAGACAAAATTGAGCTGCGCTAGCTGCAAATTCTGAACAAGTCATCAAGGGCAGCCTTCGCACCAGATGAAGTTGGTAAAAAGCGCTCCTGTCCACCACCGCAACTTGACAATCCAGGTGCAGCAGTGGATCCGAGAGCATCCCAAGACTGTGAACCTGAGTGACCAGAGTAGCTTGGACCCCATCACTAACAAGGTTTCCTATATCTCCCAGGACACAAGACTGGCCAACCATCATCTCAATCGCGTGCCCACATTCAGTCCCCAACAGCAGCCAGGCACTGGGTAAGCACCGAGACTGCAGGACCAAAGCGAGTTGGTGTCATCGGCATACTTCATTTCTTTCCAATCTCCAGACTTCACGGATGGCATTTCAAATCTTCAAACAATCTCGCCCAGGGTCCACAGATACACACTGAACAGGCTTGGGGACAAGATGGTACCCTGCGAGACCCCACAAGGGAGTTCCCAAAGGGACAACGAGCCACTGCTTACCACCAACAGCCAGGAACGAGCGGAACCACTCAAGAGCAGTCCTGTGAACCCATGCCAGATCACACAGCTGTATTACACCACCACTCCATTATCAACGGTATCCAAGGCCACTGAAAGATCTAGCGAAGTCAACAGGGTACGAATACCCTTGTTGACTTATTATTATTATGAGCATTTATATAGCACCTGCAATGTACCTGGCACTTTACAAAGAATAAGATAGACACGGTCCCTGCCTGAGAGCTTACAATCTAAGCCAGTGGGAGGGGAGACAGGGAAGGGGGAATAGAGCGAGAGTCAATGGATGCGACATTCATGAGGATGCAAGAGCTCAGGTACACGTTCTTGGCTTGATTGCAGTAATTTGGGAGTTTACAGATAACAGGTGGGGGATAATCCTG
>QEPC01011244.1:2138637-2174006 GCA_003113815.1 Sphenodon punctatus | reverse complement strand
CATGGTAAATCGCACCGAGGCGCAGAATTGGCCCCTGACTCCCGCGGAATTTTTAAAAAAATTCCGCGGAAGAATCGGGGCCCTGGCGATAAGAGGCAGAATTTGAAGTGGAGGAAGTCAGCACGGTAGTGGGATTTGCGCCAGAGGCATTCCGCAACCCGGGTGCAGGAGCGAAGATGGCGAATGGTGGGGGTGAGCCAACGGCGAGGGTTATGGGAGCGAGCCGAGTGGGAGGAGAGGGGGGCAAGGGAGTCGAGGATGGCGGCAAGAGATAGTCAATCAAGGCCACAAACGCAATCTCAGTGTCACATCTAGGATTAAACACTGACTGACTGACATGGGTCTAGAAATCCAAAACATCAATGCACCTGACGCTGCGAGGCAACCACCTGTTCAATCGTCATCCCTGAAAAGGGAAGATCAGAGACTGACAGGGGAGTCAAAATCAAGAGATGGTTTCTTGAGTAGGGGACAGGTGACTGCAGTTCTGAGGTCATCATGCACCCTGCCCTCCCAAAGGAAGGCACCGATAAGCTGACCAACCCCAATGTATCCCAGCTAGCTTTCACCAGCCAGGAGGGGCATGCATTTACTTCACAACTCATTGCCTGCATAATTCCAAGCACAGCCTCTGCATCAGTTGGCAAGACTAACTGAAGAGGATCCAAGCAAACCAGACAAGGCCATTCCTCCCCGACCCTGAATTCTGCACCCAAACTGGCAGTTCCCAAGTCATGTCAAATACGAGGGACTATCTGCAATGTAGGTGGCAAACTCTTCACAAGAGTCCTGTGACATAGATTAGGGACTAATAGCTTGCGTGGAAGATTCAAGCTCTCTGGAGTTTCTAATGCAAGTTTAAGATTCTCCCTCTATAGTTCCCAGAATATAATGCAGAGATGGGGAACCTTTTCCCTCCGAGAAGGCCACTTTAAAAAATGGTACAAGCTTTGAGGCCTGCACTGAAGTTGGAGACAGTGGGGTGTTTAGAAATCATGGATCTGTGGCAGGGATCTGTCCCCTATCCTTGCTGTCCAACACCAATTGCTGTCTCTGACAGTGGCGAGCACCAAAAGGCTTCTATTATTATTTTAGACTTATATCCCACTCTTCTCCTGAAGAACTCCGAGTGACTACAGCAACAGAAAAATCACCATAAAAAAAATAAGAAATACAACCCCCCTCGAACGTTACCCAAAATTAAAAAAAACAAATGAAAAATTACAGTCCTCTCTTCCACTCTCGTAGAAAACTCTTCCCCACAAACTCCACCTCCCCGCCCAAGAAGGATCAGCACATAACCCTGAACCCCCCCGCCGAACAACCAACCCATCCCTCTCAAAGTCAGCACATAAACCTCCCCTCTTCCCACCAAAACCCAATACCTGCCCCACCCACCCACACAGAGGGTCCAGGCACACTTTACTCTCCCGCACTTGTTCCCCACCCCTCAAAATTAACAGCATCGGTCGTCTCAAGTGCCCACAACATCTGGCCCACACCTTAACCACCACCAAACGGCCAGCACCATGAGACGTTGCCCTTCAGCAGCCACCTGCAGCTCCCAGAGCCTTCTTGTACCTGGGGAGATGGCGAAAACTAAAAAAGGAAAAGCTGAATCTTTAGAAATATTGGTTCAGTTCATCAGTATTTTCCTGCTCTCCTGTTCTGTTCCTGTTCAGCCACTAACTTGGAATAATAGTTCAAACCAGTTCAACCACCCTGAACCTGTTTGAACTGGTTCAGATACATTTCCTGCAGATTAATGTCTTGATTTTGTGCTTGCACTCTAACTTCTAGCAAAAGAATAATTTTAAAGAAGAAAAAAAGGCGTTATAAGTTGCTTGTACATACTAGTACAACATCCTTCAGATCATCCTACTTGAACGCGTCTTGACAAAATGAATTTCAGCCTTTTACCTGGGGATTGGGGAAAGGGGGTCTCTCCCATCTTCCAGCAGCTTCTGAAGCTCCCCTTTCGAGGAGACACCTCTCACTGTGCAAGGCATCCTCCCCTGCTGATCCTCTAGAGCATAGGCAGGAAGCTGCCAATGCTGCTGTTAGGGTAGCGGCTCAGAGGTGAATGGACCTGAAGGGTCCATTCTGCTCTACTGCTACCTTGATGGCAGCATCAAAAGCCACTTCTGCTGCTGCCTGGGATAGTGGGGTGGGGGTGGGGGGGAGATCGACTTCTTACAAGTTTTTCTGTGGAAGACTTCGGGTTCATTTTTCCTCCCTGCGCTGCTGGCGGTGGCAAAAGCTGCGACAGGGAGAAGACCCAGTCTATGGGTCCACCCCCCTGCTAAAGCTTATGATCCCCCAGTGTCTTCCCTTCCACGTAGCTATTGTCAGAAAGCCTATGCTGTGGATGGTTAATTCGGAATTGTTCGACACCAGCAAAAACCTGCCCCTTGACAAGTGCGACACTCGTGGATTAGAGTCACACTTATTAATGCCCAAAGGTTTCTATAGTGGCATATTTTCCCATCACTTTCCTTGTAATTCTTACAATTGTTTAACCTTTTGACTACTGATGTAGAGTCCTTGGTTCAGGTTTCTCCAACCGTACTCAAGAGGGCATACATGTTGGCCCTGAGCTATTAGCACAAGCACAAGCCGTACCACTGGGCCGCAGCTTTGTGTCCAACCCTGGTCCGAA
This sequence comes from Sphenodon punctatus, assembly GCA_003113815.1. Classification (NCBI taxonomy): domain Eukaryota; kingdom Metazoa; phylum Chordata; class Lepidosauria; order Sphenodontia; family Sphenodontidae; genus Sphenodon; species Sphenodon punctatus. Next base: position 2,171,347 of record QEPC01011244.1, on the reverse strand, counting down.
GCACATCCAATAATATTTTGCACCATGTTCCTTTTGCCTGCCCTCACAGTGCAAAGATATGGCTCCAGGATTACTTACACTGTGCTGCCTTCAGTGCCCAGCATTGCAGCCGACTCTGGCTTATTATAAACACGCACCACCAGACCCAATCAAGGTAACCAAGAATTAGGTCCGTTCTGATCTGGACCCAACACATCAATGTCAGGTCCTGCCAGGCCCAGCCAAAGCACCGGGTCTCCACACAAGACAATATTTTTAAATGACCTATCTTCTAACCCGCCATTCTGTACCAGATATCCGAGAATGCTTCTCTAAGAAAATGTTTGGTGCTCAACCATAACCTCCGTATCAACTGTGCACCCAGGTAATCCCAGATTTTGGGAGTGGGAAGGAGAGGAAGAGTCACACTCTTACAAAATGAACTTGTTGCCTTATCGTAAACTCAAACTTCAGCCTTTAAACTGTACAGCAACTGAAAATTAGGGTGCTTTTACACTGACACTTCATCCTTAGGAGATTAGGAGAAAAATATCTCAGAATTGTTATCTAGGGTTTACATGTGGCACCCGTTTAACACGGACATTTCTATCCCATATTAAAATCCATCCCAGGATAGTTCAATGAACAGCACGTTGCTGTTATCCACCCGGTTTTAGAATATCTGGAATGAATATCAATCCTGTGGTGCTTTTTGTCCATGATTAGCACACTGATTTCTGGGATTGAAGAAAATCTGATTTTCCTCATTTATTTTCTGATTTCTGAGCTGAAGAAAATTGAGATATCACTTTGTTCAGCAGGTATTTAAACTTGGCACTCCATGTTACCTCCATCACCCTTCAACAGTGCATTGAGATTAGTAGCACATGACTGTGGAGCAGATACCATAGAGGCAAAACTGCATAGAGAGGATGTCGGCTCTTGCCATAACACTCTGTCATGCTAATCCCAAAATAGTCGACTATCCTGGGGTAGTCATTTAGACAGACCTAATCCTAGCATTATTTAACAACCAGATTTTACAAAACCACGAAAAAGGGTTTTTGTAATCCTGGAGTCTTTCCATGATCCCAGGATTTATAATCACTGAATGCTGCATTGAGACAGACCTGTCATCCTGGGTCTAACGACCTAATCCCAGGATAAGTGTCCATGTAAAAACACCCTTAAACACTTGAACGTGTTAGTAAACCCTGTTTGAACAATCCAATACGTTATCTTCTCTGAGGTACAGGAACAGCTTCACCTCAAATTAAAAAACAGCACATGACTTGAAGAGATGTCACATACATGTTTTAAAGAAATGCAGTTCAGTGACTTATAAAAACATATTTAGGTAACAAAATAAAATGACACTTGCTACAGCATAATACAGTTTCCTCAAGAACTTAGTAACAAGATGAAATATAAAATTCATACCTTCATATTAGACACTTAATACAGTCAATGGTCAGCTAGACAGATTCACTTTTTTTAAATTCTGAAGTTAAATACTGCACTACACTTTTTTCTTCTAAAGGAAAATGACAAAGGGCACACAAGTTTCAGAAAGTCTAAGCCACCTTTATAACTAGACCAAATGGAAAAAGCCAGAGATTTTAGCAGACATTTACCCAAGACGTTGTTTCAGCAGTACTGTATCTATGGGTGCAACCAGATAAGGCATTGTAGCCTCATCAGCCTGTCTCAGGTAGCCTTACCCTTCCTGGGCAAATGAGCCACACAATACAGTGGCTTGTGTGCCCAGGACACCCCAGATGTTCCCAGCACCCCAGGCCGGGGTAAGTAGCTGGCTGCTCCGTGACACGTCCTCGGAAAAAGACACATCGCAGAGCAGCCGTACCCCAGCTGGGGTAAGGTTACCCAGGGAAGGCCAACTCTTGTGACGGAGTGCGCTTGCCCCGCCATGTGCGGTGCAACATTGCAGAGCCTTGAGTGGCAGGCACGGTCGTCCAGCGCGCAGTCACGTCACAGCCGGGGGCGTGCTTTCAGTCCAGCCGGGGGATAGAGGTGGGGCAGAGCCGGGCGCCCACTTGTGCGGGTGGTGCCTCGGCCATCACAGTCCCAACAGGCAGGGGCTGGTCCACCCAGATACCCCTCAACTGTGTGACCAGCTCCGCATGCATGACCCGCAGTGTGGTGGAGGCACCTGCCCACCATGGGGCCACACAGAGAACTGAATCCCTGCAGCTTTTGTGGCTGCACCCTACAGATATATTATTCCTTAAATCAGTGCGCTGAGCATGGACGGTGGCGAAGGGGACTTTCCGCTAGTTATATCTGGTTTGGCGACCTCGGCCTTATGTCTCGGACTCCGACCTGGCCCTCACCATTCATTTATCTATTTATATTTATTTATTTATTTATTTATAATAAAATTTCTATGCCGCCCCCTCCTGCTAAAAGCATCTCGGGACGGCTAATAACATTTTCAAACAATTTTAAAACACTATTTAAAACACAATATAAAAACAACATAACCCTCCCCTCAACTCAACCCCCCCACCCCCCCCCCCTCAGGAAAAGCACGGCGGAACAGCCAGGTCTTACATTGTCTATGGAAAGAGGGAAGGTGGGTAATCAGGCGGATCTCCAATAGGAGGGAGTTCCACAACCATGGTGCAGCCACAGAGAACGCCCTCCGCAAGGTCTACACCCAAGAAACCCAGGGGACCTCGAGGAGGGCGCCCCCGGCCGACCGTAGGGGCCGATCCAGGTCCCGGAGGGTGCGGCGGTCCCACAGGTAGGCGGGGCCCAGGCCGTTCAGGGCTTTAAAAGGACAACACCAAACACCTTGAATTGGGCCCAGAAGACTATAGACAGCCAGCGCAGAGAGCGAAGCACTGGTGTAATATGCTCGCGTCGTCCCGTCCCTGCTAGGAGACAAGCCGTCCCATTTTGCACCAGCTGCAGCCTCTGAACCAGCACCAAGGGTAGCCCCACGTAGAGTGCATTACAGTAGTTGACTTGTTGACCACCGACCTCACATTCAGCAGCAGTAAGCCAAGGCCAGGGGCCCTCTGATTCCGAATCACCTCACCACCTGCCTGGGGGCTAGTGAGCGGGACAGGAATATAACATCTGTCCTGCCTCACAGCTCCAATTTGCCTCCCAGAGGGACTATAATTCCCCCAGCCCAAGATGACCCCTATAGCTGCAGACCCCACCTGGTCTGCCCGCCCAACTCCCCCAGGGGCTGTCCCACCAGCCTTCCAAGGGAGATCCCCCACCCACTACTACACCCCCTACCCTCCTTTTGCATCGGAGGGCAGTTCCCCCTCCCCCAGGGGCTCTGCCCCTCCCTCACACCAAGGGGAGCTGCCCCTCCCTCCCAACCCAGTCCCTTCATCCCTCACACACACACCCAATACCCCCCTATCCACCCGTCACCCCCTCACACCGGGCGACATCCCTCCCTCCATATGCCCCCACCTCGGTGCAAAATTCAGGACCTCCCCCCCGCAACCCAATCCCTACTCCCAACACCCTCCTGGGTCCCGGCTCCCGGCGGCAGAGCTGGTGGGGCTAACAGCCCAGCTGGCGTCCCTGGCACTCTGCCCCCACGTTGGTCTGGGGTTTTGGCGGTGGCAGGGCAGCGGCAACGGTAATCCCACTCGTTAGGGTGTCCGCCTCCAACACCTCCGCCCGCTAACACCCGCCAACGGCTCTTCGGCCGCCGCCCTCAGGGCAGTCCCCCTTTATGGCATTACCTGGGGGAGAAGAGGAGAATGACACAGCTGCAAGGGATCCAGGCAGCTTGTGCAGCCAGTTCATCAGGATCCCTGCCCAGCCCCCTCATGCTTTAATTCATGCTTTTGTTACCTCGAGACTGGACTACTGCAACGCGTTCTACATGTGGCTACCCCCGGTGACGGTCCGGAAGCTGCAGTTGGTGCAGAATGCAGTGGCCCGGTTCTTTATGGGGTTGGGTCGCCGGAAGCACATTACACCGGAAGCTGCCTATTTTCAGCTGCCATTCCATTCCAGCTGCCATTACAGCCGGAAGCTGCCTATTTTTTTCCGGGCCCGATTCAAGGTGTTGGTTCTCACCTTTAAAGCCCTACATAGCCTCGGGTCGACCTATCCGCGGGACCACCTCACTCTCCAGGTCCTTGATCGGCTCCTGCGGTCCGCTGGGGGCTACTTCTTGGAGGTCCCCCGAGTAAATCAGGGGCCACTATGGAGAGGGCATTCTCGGTGGCCGCACCTCGGCTGTGGAACTCCCTCCTGGAGGAGGCTCGCCTGGCCCCGCACCTGCTGACTTTTTGTCGGGCTTGTAAAACCTGGCTGTTCCGCCAGGCATTTAGTGAAGGGGACAGGTGAGGTTGAAGGCTAGGGTGGGTGGATTTTTGTTTCATGGTGTATATTTTTATGGCTTCCCCCTAAAGTGGTTTTATATTTGTATTTTTTGTTTCATATTTTTGTTTTAAGTTGTAAGCTGCCCTGAGCTGCTTTGCAGAAGGGGCAGGGTATAAAATTGTAGAATAAATAAACACCTGAAGCTAGATTTTTTTTATTATTATTTTTTTATGAGTAATCATTTTTCCATAGTAATATCTGCAAAAGAGATAGGATTCCAAAGACGTCTCTCCATGACTCCCCAAAAGAGAAATATTTAATTCTATTAAATGATACCATGGATACTCTATTAAATTATATCATTAAATGATACGGGTGGGGAGTAGAAGTGGACTTCCCCTTGGCAACACCACTCTGCTTTTTAAAGATTTGGCATTCCCGTGAACAAAGCTCCTGCAGCACTGCAGCCAACATTCCCTCTGCTACAGAGATAAGAAGCTTCCCATTATCATCTTTCTGAATCTGTTCTTTGCAACAATAATTAAACAACTTGGAATGAGGCCACCAGACATAGTTATTTCAAAACAAGACTGTCACAAGGTTCGTCTAAAACAAGTACAGCTATGGGTAAATAGAAGTTCAGACTAGTCAAAGCTTCGTACCTAGATCAATGGCTGAAGTAGTTATGCAATCACTGGCACACTAAACCTTTCCCAAATATACAAGAGAAGTTCAGTACAATCTTAATAGCTCACACTACCCCAGAGCAGCGTTTGAACCATCAGGAGTGGTGGTGGATAGAAAAAACAATCTAGAAAAAAACCCATGGCATAAGTTGGTTGTCAGAATCTCTCTCTAAAAGAAGCATTACTATTTTGTACCACATCTATCAAGCCAGATAAACAAAAGCCATTGTGCAACAGTAACAAGAAACCCATCTAAGATATGCAATAGGACTTTTAAAGGTCTTTTTAAAACAGTCCCCAAGAGTTTCTAGGAAATGTAAATTCATTAATTAAGACTGGCATGCAATATACTCAAGAGCATATAACTGCTTTCTAGTAAATAAAGCATCAGAAACTACTGGGTGCTGGAAGTATTCTTTCCCCAAAGTTATCAGTTAGTCACCAGAATAGTCCCAGACAGAACTCTAAAATACTACTCTTTGCTTATCGGAACAAAATACACCTAAACTACAGTAAGTCTTGCAGTCTGCGGCAGCTTCAAGGAGGTGTGGTAGAAGCTAAAACTAATGTTATTTTTGACAAGCTAAGTCCAGGTTAATAGGTTGGCTTGAATATTTCATTTGTAGGGTTTTGTTCCAAAAACATATTTGGATTACCATCCAAAGTATATGTTTAGGTAACTCTTTAACAGATGTTTTTTTAAATTGTCTTCCGATTTCTTTGATGCAAGTTACCTATTTATTTACTTCATCAGATCTTTATTTTTTTGGCATGCATATAAGATTTTGCACACATCTGATCAATAGCAAATAGAAGTTACATAAGCCACCAAGAATTGGATAGCTGCAGCACTGGCAATCAAGTTAATGCAATGACTTCCAACATCTGAAAGTGTGGTAACTCCAGAAGCTACCATCGGGTTCTGGGTGCCAATGTGCATGGTCCTGTATAAGTGTACAGGTCGGATCCTCGTCCTACATAATTTCCAACACAGTGTTCCAATCCTGCAATGCTCCAAATATCAGTGGGGCTGCGCTTGGGCACAGGTATTCGTATGTTGGAGGACTGCGACAGCTTCTAACTTGGGACACATTCAAGGAATGAGGCCAATAGGCGATTCCATAACACCATCCAAGTTCATACAATTACAAAGACAATACCATCTAGCAAGTAAGATGTTTCTTTTAATCCAAGACATGATCTAGTGAGACCTCTGTGTTTAAGTTCCCCAATTTGTCACCAGTTAAAACCATGGGCTGCTATTGAGGAGGCTGCATGACCTGGGGGGTTTGGACGGGACCGTTCTTGAATGGTTCCGTTCATTCCTCTCAGGGAGAAGCCAGCGGGTGGTGTTGGGGGAGGAGACATTGTGCCCCCGCGCCTTATCGTGTGGCATTCCGCAGGGTTCTATTCTGTCTCCGTTATTATTTAACGTATATATGCAGCCCTTGGGGGAGGTCGTTAGAGGGTTCGGGGTGCGGTGTCACCAGTATGCTGATGATACTCAGCTGTACCTCTCTTTTTCAACTGACCCAGACCCTGCTGTCTCGTTGCTATCCCAATGTTTGGAGGCCGTGGCGGAATGGATGCGGCTGAGCAGACTGAAGCTCAACCCCGATAAGACGGAGGTGATGTTGGTGGGGAGAGCGAGGGAGGTAGTGGCCCCTCTGGTTGGGGGGGTTCGCCCTCCTATAGCTCAGCAGGTTCGGAGTCTGGGGGTGATATTGGACGCAGACCTTCGTCTGGAGCGGCAGGTGGAGGCAGTCGCTAAGGCTGCCTTTCGCCAGCTATATCTGGTTCGTAGGCTGCGTCCGTTAGTCTCCAGCCCGGACCTGGCCTCCCTCATCCATCCTTCGTCACCTCGAGGCTGGACTATTGTAACGCGCTCTACGTGGAGCTTCCCTTGTTCCTGGTCCGGAGGCTGCAGCTGGTGCAGAATGCGGTGGCTCGCCTCCTTACGGGGGCGGGTCGTCGGGAGCATATTACACCTGTGCTCTGAGCTCTGCACTGGCTGCCGATAGCGTGCCAAGCCAGGTTCAAGGTGTTGGTGTTGATCTATAAAGCCCTATACGGTCTGGGCCCCTCATACCTCAGGGACCGCCTCGCCCTCCGTGCCCCAGGGCGGCTTCTGCTGTCTGCCAGCCTTCTTGGAGGTCCCCCGTGTTAAGCGGGGGGCCACAATGGAGAGGGCATTCTCGGTGGCCGGGCCGCAACTTTGGAACTCCCTCCCGGAGGAAGCTCGCCTGGCCCCAAGCCTGCTGACATTCCGGCGATGTTGTAAAACCTGGCTGTTTGCCCAGGCCTTTGGGGAGGGTGGGGTGAGGGGTTTTATCTCCCCCACCTAACTTATAACTTTTATTTATATATTGTTAGCCCTGTTTTAAATATTTTAAATATTTTTTTGTACTGAGTGTTTAAATTGTTTTTTATTGTATTTTATTGTTGTAAGCCACCCCGGGCTGCATGGCAGGAGGGGTGGGATATAAATCTATTAAATAAATAAATATAAAATAAATAAATAAAACACTCTATGGTATCTAGAGAAGAGCATGTGTACTTGGGATACTACTGAACTTACCCACCATCCTCTGCTCAAGAGCAGGGAGTTAAGATATACGCATGTAATGTGAAAAATGTTATAAGTATACACTGACTCAGAAGGGCAACGGTTGGACTATCTGGGGATATTACGCAAACTAAGAGCTAAGTCTTCAGAAGGTGCGAAATCAGCTACACCAATTTCAGGGCCCTAAATGTTATGGAACCTGGCTATAGCCAAGACCTACTTCTGTGCTTGGATACCACCTGCTGTTTGGGAATCCCACCATTGTGCCTTAAGTCAGCAAGCGATCAGAGCGGATTCCTTAGTATGGAACTTGCTCCCTCCAGATATTCTTCTTGGTTCCTCCTTCCTCACCTTTAAAAAGCATATTTTAAAAAAAAAATAAAAAAAATCTCCAGGGCCTTTATCACCTCTATTCCCTTCCCCTTTTGAAGTGGTTGTTTTTGTTTGTTTTTTAAACTAGACTGTAAATAGATTTTATGTTGTTTTGTGAGCTGCCCCAAGCACTATTTGGCAGGGGAGTGCTATATAAATTATTATTTATACTGGCTAAGGATCTGGTACTAGGTCTTACTGACACCCCCCGTCTTCATTCTGGTTCTTTATAATTATTTATTTAATTCATATTTCTATGCCACCCTTCCTGTAGAGGCTTAGAGTGGCTTACAATAATAAAAACAGAATAAGAGAAGCTATTAAAAGTTCCACCTTATCCCTGCCTGCCAAATGCCTGCCCAAATAAAAAGGTCTTGCATCAGTTCCGGAAGATGAGCAGGCTCAGGCTTAGGTGGCCCCCCAAGGGGAAAGAGTTCCATTATCACGAGGCAGCAACCAAGAATGCCTCCCTACACAGCCTAGTCGTAAAAACATCACGGGGAGATGGTACCTGCAAGAGGGCATCGACGGCTGACCTTCAGGGGCTGCAAAGGGACACAAGGGAGGAGGTGGTCTTTCAGGTATCTTGTGATTAGACTAATACCAGATAATCAGTCTGGTCCCGATTTCTACCTGCTTTCTCAAAACTTTCCAAAACAAAAAAAAAGGATTAAAGGAAGGCTTATACCAGTGGAAATTTCTAGGGGGTGGAGAATGCATCCTGTGCCAGTTCTCACATCTAAGATTAGTTGCAAAAAATCATGCATGTTAGATCCAATACAAATGAAGGTAGAGGTATAATCAACTGAAATAACCAGAGTGATTACTCCACTGAGCACTACACCTCCAGGTGGATTTTTTCCCCAAATAACCAGAGCTCAGTTCCATAAACCAAAGCCCAGTTACAGTAAAAACCCAAATTCAAACACAATGCCATAGCCAGCAAAGCAGAAGTAGTAACAGTCAAGAGAGGACACAGAAATAATGGACAAATCCAAACTTGAGTCCAACTAGCAAATTTCTGTAAAGAACATAAAGGTATAGCCTAACTTTGGGGCATTTAGGATTCATTGTATTAAACATCCTAGAAAGGGTGCAAACTAATGCATCACTGATTTAACTAATTTCCACAGGAAATAGGGCCCAGTTCCACAAACATGGAATGCCCCAATAGGTCTTTTCTGATCACCCAGGAAAACAGATTCTGAGGGATGCTTTGCTTTTTGTATCTTTTGACACTTAAGGTCGGTTGTAACTTTAACGCATTCTGCTTGCAACAGAACGGTTGTGTCTTGCTAAACACCTATTTTGCTTGCGCAAGTCACTCTAGTGCACAGGAAAAAGATCCAGCAATGTAAGAGTGAACAAGCCTTCCTTTAAGCACTTCAGGGACAGTTGAGTTTTGAGAGCTATCCATATGCCTCATCCCAAAGTTCGGGTTTCTCATTTTTTAACCTAACTCAAAAAGGTATTACTTTAAAAATGGGAAGAACAAAAAGATTTTCCAATCTTTTGAGACTCCAATGCCAGGAGGAAAGACTAAGAAGGTAGAGAATGACTGATTTGGAGGGATGCCACTCATGACAGCACCCAATTACTTTCAAGTAAGATGAAATTGTAGGTTTTCCAATTAAATCTAAAGTCATGAGGGTTGGCTGAAGCCAGTAATCCCAACGCTAATATTTAAGTCTGCCAGATACCAGTTGCCTATGGTTTCAATACAGCCCTAGCAAGACCTTTCCATCAAAATGTTTCAAATATCCTTAAATTATCCTAGATGACGCAGAAGGCTTGCTCCTCCCTTCCAACCCTAAATTTCTAGTAGGGCTGACTTCCTGAGGCTGTGGTTGGTTGCTTTCTATTAGACCACGAAGAAAAGCTATTGGATTTTTCAGCCAGCTTGCATTTGGACGAGAAGAACCCACTGTTGCAGTATATAAAACATTCTCACCTAAGCTTTGCTGTGCTTTCCTCCTCCTCCAACTAGCATGTTAGCAGGATAAAAAAAAAAGGGGGGGGTGGAGAGCACGAACTGCACAAGATGCATCTTGATGGCATAACCAGTCTTTATGTTGCTGCTTCTTTGGTAGCATTCAGGAGGGAGAAAATTAACCTAGCTTGTATTGGCTACCATCTACCTGAAGTACACAGGAGACTGAATGTCTTAATGAACTGCGATTTCTCCTTAGGCTAAACCTGACTTCTCTTGTTCTGTTTGTCTTCTCTGAACACCCTCCAGTGTAGACACTGAACCTTGGAAGAGACCTTGTTGAGATACGACAAAAAACATATTGCACAATTCTCCATCCAAGCTTCCCCCTCCCCCCCCCAAGTGTTTTTGTTTGAAGGAAAAACCCAAATACACCCCCACCAGGGTGTTTTCGGATGTCACGGTGCTGAAGCATAAAGGTATAGCCTAACTTTGGGGTATTTAGGATTCATCGCAGCCTTTCCAGAATGTTGAATACAAACTAATGCATCTCTGATTTAACAAATTATTTCCAGAGGAAAAACCCTTCCATTAAATGAAATATGTTTGCTTAACAATGCCGTGCCTAGGTCAAAGTCTCTGGATAAGCGTACTTACTTTCATAATACTGGAGAGAACTGGCTATTGAAGTTAGTAGACAGTTCTCCTTTGCTTGTTAGGAAGAAATTCTCTATGAAGGCATTGCTTTGTCAAGCACTTGGGTGATGAGAAAAACAGAATGAACCTCAATCTCATGAAAGCAGAGTTATTTGTTAAAATTAACATCAGTATGACATTCTGATTTCCTACACTTCATTCTCAAACCAGAATATGAAGATCCACTGCATGGGTACAACAAAGTGTTGCATCCTCATAACCTGCACGCCCCCAATGTTGCATCCTCATAACCTGGTTAACCAAGAGTTTTGTGCATTTGTAAAAATGTTTTTAATTTCAAAATAAGCTGCTTACAGTGTCTACTGAAGCTAGGAAGGTAAATCTTCAGATGCAGCCAGAGGGCAAGTTGGCAATCATGCTTGAGAGCAAGCATGGCATGTTGCCACAGCCCAGCATAAAGGTATTAAGGCACACATGGCTGTTGATCGCCCTACAGCTCCTTCAAAAAGTCTATCATCCCCAGCCTGCTAGAGGTCTGTGCTTCCTAGTGCAAGGTCTACTGTTCTTCTCTGCTTACATAAAAGAAAGGATGGGAAAGAACATGTTACATGGTGATGATAGTTACTGAACATCTGATTTACAGTAGTGCCTGGAGGCTTCTGTTGTGAAACAGGGTTCCATCGTATTAGGTGCCACACACAAAAAGGACAAACCATTTTACAAAGATCTTGCAATCCAATAATTAAACAGGAGACAACAGGTGTCTATTATGAAGTATTTGTATAGCACCAACAACGCATGTGGCACTGATCAATTAGAAACAGATCCCTGCCCCATGAAGTGGGTTCACAATCTAAGCTAGACAAGGCAGAGAGGAACATAGGGAGAGACAGGGATACATTCATTAAGTTGGGAAGTTGCAGGTGCATTTCCTTAGCTTAATTACAGAGAAGAGGACCCTAGGTAACAGGGCAGTAGAAGCAGCATCACTGACAGTTTGTGGGTGTTAGGAGGTGGGGAAAGTCTGAGATAAGCAGTAGGTTTTTAAGAAGGATTTGAAAGCAGATAGGGTGCACAGACAATTTGTTCAGGGAGGGAGTTCTATGCAGAAGTGCAGGAGACTCAGGGGCACGTGAGGGTGGCAGCCGTAGAACAAGGTTCTCAGGTAGGAACATAGCAAGGAATGAGGACAGAAAGAAAGGGAGGAGCAAGTCTTTAAAGGTGAAGGTTGCTTACTTGCATTACCACACCACCACCACCCTGTGAGAATGGAGTCGCGACTGCCATCATGGAAATTTCCCTGCCTCCCAGGTAAGGTGAAAAAGCGGCCAAAGACATGAAGTTTGTGCTTGATGCAAAGGGCAAGAATGGAGGGAGAAGACAAAGTGGTAGACAAGGTGGATGACCTTGGCAGTGGAATGCTGAGAAAAAGTGAGAAGGTCAAAGCAAGAGCCAGTAAGGAGGTTGCTGAAGTCAAGGTGAGAAAACTAGACAATGAGCTGGGTTTTGGTAGTGGGAGCAGTAAGGAAGGGCCAAAGGTTAGCAATAGTTTGCAGAGAAAAGTTGCAGCCCTAAGCAACAGACTAAATCCAAGGTGCAAAGGAGAGGGAGGAGTTGTAAAAAAATGCATCCCAGGCGACATACCTGAGGGTCAAGGCTTGATGACAATGCCATCAATGGAAACTGAGAGGGGAATGTTTAGGAGGGAATATGAGCTCAGGCTTGGATATATTAAGTTTGAGTTGATGGTGAAACATCCAAACAGATGTCAGAGAGAGGGGCCTTTTTTACATGAGATGGGCCCACTCATGCCCACGCAGATCTGCTGAATGGGCATGAGTGGGTGTTGGCTGTGTAAATCCTGTGGTGGGTGGGTGTGCATGCGTGCTCCCGTGAAACACGCATGAACGCCCACCACCACTCCCATCACCCACTCGCGGAACAACTGGCCAAAATGGTGATTGCTCTGTGAGCGGCGAGGGAAAGGGCAAGCCCCCCACCCACTCACCCTGCCACGTGCACACCAACCCCACCCTGCACCTACGGCCTGTATAAAAATGTCAGAGATTTGATGATGTGAGACTGGATGGAGAGGGAGGAGAAAGACTGGCATGTGAGCACAAAACAATAAGAGTAATGGTCACTACGATAAGTCGTAGACAGAGCACACCATCCACCTAGCTAGCCTAGGTCGCTTTTTTTTTCTCTAAACTATCAGCATAAAGGCAACTAGGAAGGATTCCTGCACCTTTTTTGGTGAAACTATTAGTAGTTCCTCCCATCTATATAAAAGAGGGAGCATTAATAGTCAATATAGCATATTAGCAGCGCTAAAAAAATTCTTCTTTTTCAAAAACTCAGCTTTCACTAAAAGAGTCTTTAGCACAGTGGTTCCCAAATCTTTGCCCACGAGACCCAATTCTAGGGTTCCACCATTGCGTCTTAAGTTGCCGGACGATAGGGCTTTTGCTGTGGTGCTGCGGAACTCCCTCCCTCCGGATGTCCATCTCAGTTTCTCCCTCCTTACAATTGCAGGTGCTTTTTGGATCCACTGCTGGTTTCCTTAATGTACTCTGTCCTCCCTTTTTCCTTCCCCTATTTTAAATTTTTTAATAGTTTTAAATTACTTTGTTTTAAATTGTCTTTGCTTTACATGATGTGTGAAGCACTCCGAGTGCCATGTAGGCAAGGAGGGGTGTTATAAAAATAAATTTATTAAAGCTATAATCCTGTAACCTCAACGACCAACAAAAACATCAAAGTATCAATCAAAGTTGGTGGAACCCCCTTGGGACATGTCCCATAGTTTGGGAATCTCTGCTCTAGCTGCCATCTCTGCAGAGAAAACCTCAAGGCCACATTGCATCATAATAGCAGCTACGAAAAGACAACTACCCCATTCTTCACAGTGAGGGACGTAACAGATCTCCAACAAGGATAATTTAGATATTAACATGGTTAGTTATCTTTCCTTATGCAAGAGGAAGGGTTACACAGACCACCAGAGTATGTAAGCAGTGTCTCATTTTGGTGCAAGTATACAATATTTCTTTTCAGCTAGGCATTTGGCAGATGGGAATAGGTTCTGTGTGCATAGGTTTTAGGGGGTTATTTTAAACTTATTCTGCGTTATTTTACATCTACGTTGAGTGCCGTTTCCCACCCTGAGCCCAGAGGATAGGACATAATATGCAACCCTTCGAGGATGTTACGACCAAGCACAGGGTCAAGTATCATCAGTATGCGGATACACCACTGTATATCTTTTGCCCCGTGAGTCCTGCTAGCTCAGCCTCTGCCTTGGAGGAATGCTTGAATAATATAGCCAGCGGGTGCACTGGAGCTACCTCACACTCAATCTGGGGAAGACAGAGGTGATGTTGGTGGGGAGGGGCAGCTGTTAGGATGATGCCCTTGCCTCCCTTGGATCCCTGCATGTGGATGGGGGCCAGGTAGAGGTAGCGGTCCAGGTAAAGAACTTGGATTTCATTTTCGACAAGTGTCAGACATGGTTTGAAGATGTTTCTTCCAGCTTTGCAATTTGCTTGAGCTACACATTTATTTATCTCAGAATGACCTTGCCACTGGGACCCGTGCCCTGGTGACCACTAGGCTCGATTTCTGTAATACCCCTCTTCTATCGGCTGCTGGCGGTGCTTATTCATCACTCGCAGCTTGTTCAGAATTCAGCAGCGTGGCTGCTTACTGGGTTGGTCAGCCATGATCATATTACACCCACCCTGCGCTTTCTACATTAGTTGCTTGTAGAGCGATGGACTGAATTTAAGATTACACTGTTGGTTTTCCGGATCCTGAATGGTATAGGGTCCAGTTATATTTGAGACCTGCTCCTGGAGCCTCACACTGACGCATACCAGTGCTCAGAAGCCACCCACCGTTTGGGGATCCCAACATCATGTCTTAAGTCGGCAGGCAAATCGGGCCTTTGTTGTGACAGGTCCCTCGGTGTGGAACCTGCTCCCTCTGGACATCTTAGTTCCTCTCTAATTACTTTTTAAAAGCACCTGAAAACACAACTTATTCTCTAGGAGCTTTTAGGATCCCACTGCTGGTTCCCCTTAATGTAGTTTGTCCTCCCGCTTTACTTTCCCCTTTTAACCTTCCTCCTTTTAAATTGTTTTAAGTTGATTTTATATTTTTAAAAACCTGAAAAGCGCTCCGAGTCATTTAAAGGCAGGGAGTGCTTTTAAAAAATAAATTAAAATAAGTACCTTAGCACATGGCTCTTTTTCTTGGTGTGTCTAGAATATACTCAAACAGAATTCAGAAAGCATGCAAGACTACACTTTCAATGTCTACTGTGAGCAGCATCTTCATTCTGGTGGGCTGAGCTTATATTTATTACTCTTTTCCCTCCTCTTTTCTAGCCTGTCTGCAATATAGCAGCTTGGTACCTCCCTCTCTGTTCACTCTTAAAAACAAAACACAAGCATACAAACACTAAAATGATATGGAAGGCGATCTACTTAAATAAGCCACAGAAGTAACAAGTGCACCACTGCTCCCATTATTACCACACTTTATTTCCTGGATATTAAACAAGATTGAACCAATAATATAAAATGCACAGCACTTTCTATGATTTTACTGCATTAAATGAAGTCAGATATAGTTTTATAGAGGTGTTCTTGATTTTGCCATTTGACACCAACAGCTTTAACTGTCAGTTTCAAACATGCCTGATCTTGCTTTACACTATGCTGGCTTTTGAGGCACTGTGCAGTCTCTTTGCCTGCATGGAACTATACTCGTTTGCTCATAGAGAGGAAAGAAAACAGAAAACAAAACACACCTCCCACACAAACTGTTTTTCCCTGTCCCGGTGAAAGTTTGATGGGAGGCTACAAGATCAAGAAAGAAAATGAGATGTGGTTCCTAGATTTGTTCCTTCCTTAATGCCATCTCTTTTTCCACTTTTGACTGTTGTCACTAGTTAATTAACATGACACCTCACACTGCTACAACACTAGAAATAGCTGCACTGTCTGAACATGATACACATGCCGAATATTCCAAGTGTGTTAATAGCTGAGTTTTACCCTAATTAAACTAACTATGCCCGGTTTTGAATTCCTAGGGAATCCAAAGATCAAATCCCACAAACATTTTGTAGCCATATTTTGCAGTTCTGCCAGGGCAAAAGGCAATAGTACAAGTTAAAAACAAAAATAAGTCAAGGAAGCTAATGAAATAGTAATAGTAATAATTTAGTCAAACACTAAAACTAAAATAGAAGAGGACAGTTGCATTGTAATCACTCAATTCAGGAAATTCCAGAGGGGGAAAAAAGCTGAACTCAATGTTCTTTCTGACCTCCACCCACTTGGAGTTTCCCTCAAAATCCACAAGCAGGAATTTGAGGAAGGTATTCCTGTTCAGCTGTGATCATAGCCTTTCTGTAACAGCCAGTTTTACAATCTGCGAGATAAATCTTTTTAAGAAGTCACCTTTTTAGGAGATGTGGGTATGGCCTGTCAATGTGGTCACTCTAGCAATCATGCTGTGTACGAATTTTTTTAAAGCAAACCCCCTTCCCCACCAGTGACTATCCCTCTTGCATTTGTTTTTTTAAAAAAACCACAAATCCTTTGCCATTCTTAATACAATTTTTAGCCAATTACCTTTCATACCATGAAGGAAGGTTCTTCCATCCTCGGATATTTCAGAACCGTTTCTAATCCAACATCCCATCTCTCTTATATGAGGAGGAAGGCGGCGAGGTTTTCCATTTCTTTACATTATGGATGGCCAAACTTAAGGTAAATGTGATCCATTTCATCCAGGTGTCAGCCTCAGACAATCTACCAGGAGACCTCCCACTGGCTCTGGCACTCCAGGCCGAGACCCCTCCCCACTTGCTTGCAGCACCTCAGTAACAGATCTCAAGAGTGGAGCACACTCTTCTCTAGAGAAAGCCTTCCCTGAAACACTAGAGGTGCTCTCCTATATTGTCCCCTCCTACCCACCACACACACTCCATGGGGGGCTAGTCTCGCTCTCCTCACCAGAGGCAGATTCCCCCTCGCCACACCATGATCTACAGGAGACTAACTTGTGATCTTCTAGTACATTGCTGTCTACCTCTTGGCCACTTCTGCTTTACATGTACTTCCAGACTTTAAAGCTCTTCAGTGATGCACTTCTGCCTGATCTTGTTTCTTTAGCATCACATTTCTCTACTGTTCTTTATTCTTAAAAGGCTAAAAGTTTTAAAGTTCTTACAAGTTTGCTTTGCTCTCCTTGCTACCCCTTTCCAACACACACCTCTACCTCTGTTGGGGAAATAAACTAGTT
Source organism: Sphenodon punctatus (assembly GCA_003113815.1). Classification (NCBI taxonomy): domain Eukaryota; kingdom Metazoa; phylum Chordata; class Lepidosauria; order Sphenodontia; family Sphenodontidae; genus Sphenodon; species Sphenodon punctatus. The sequence continues at coordinate 2,154,522 of QEPC01011244.1, read as the reverse complement.
GTGGGACATTATTTATTTATTTTATTTATTTATTTAGTAAATTTCTATACCGCCCCATCCTGCACAGCAGCTCGGGGCGGTTAACAACAATAAAAACCATTTAAAACATTTAAAATACAATTATAAAACATATCAGTAAAACAGGGTGGTATAAAAATAAATATACAGGTGGGGGATTAAAAATCACACACCCCCCTCCCTCCCAAAGGCCTGGGCAAACAGCCAGGTCTTACAGTTCCGCCGAAATGTCAAAAGGCTTGGGGCCAGGCGAGCTTCCTCCGGAAGGGAGTTCCACAGCCGCGGCCCTACCACCGAGAATGCCCGCTCCATCGTGGCCCCCCGCTTAACACGGGGGACCTCCAGGAGGGCACCCCCGGCAGACCGCAGGAGTCGTTCCGGGGCGCGAAGCGGTCCCTAAGGTAAGAGGGGCCAACATTAAAGACCTACACATTTGAGTATTTTCCATACCCTTCCCAGAGGGAAAAAATCACAATCAGGGCGAATTGATGCGTTAGAAAACATCTCAGTGGAAGTCAAATCAGACAGAGAGGCCCCTCTCTCTGACCCTGTGAGATTCCTTGGAGGGCGTTTGTGAGAATACCAGAGATGTCTTTGCTAATATTCTTGCAAGGTTGAGGGAGACCCCCTACTAAGGGGGCTATGTGAATCCCTGACAAGTAGTTAATGGAAGGAGCTTTCAGGGATTCTTTGAACAGACCATACTGAGATTAACACTTCCCCCTCACCCCAATAAACCCTCACAAGTCTGCAAGGTTACCCTAACATTCCCCAGAGCATCCTATTCTTCTAGCAATTTGATGGGTTTCAAATCATGCGATTCCACATAAAGGCTGTTTTTAAACAAGACACTCCCATGCATGGACACCCAGTAGCCACGTGTGGGAGCATGCCATTTGAATGTAGAGGTGTGGGGGTACACGCTCCCGCGACTCACCCACCTCCACCCATCCCCACACACACGAAGCAGCCAGCGAAAAGGTGGGTTGCTCTGTGCTCAAGGTGGGTGTGCGCCCATCTGCACTCTTCCCCCATGCATGGCCCATGCAGCAGTGCTCCACCTGCCAGCACGGATCCACCCCCTCCACGTTTAAAAACAGCCACAAAAAGAAGATTTAACCCAAATAGCTGCAAAAACATTTTGATTTGGTTTGAAATCAAGCAGCCCTTTAGGAGAGGGCTTTGTAGCCAGCTCTTACTCCACTTGCTTTTGGCGAAAGACCATTTTCTTAGAGATGTGAAAATTCTTCATTCTACTGCTATCTGTGGGTAGGGAGAATGGGAGAATGCACTGTTGCCACTAGAAGTCAGCTCCACAAATGGCAAGGCAAGTCCAGCAGCCAGTTTAAGGCACTTCAGAAAGCCTCTCTTTGGCTTGACCTTATTTTTTTGGGAATAATAATTATTTTTATATAGCACCCCCCCTGCCATGGCACTTGGAGCGTTTCACATAGAACAATTTAACATAGCTGTTAATCCTCACAACAACCCTGTGAGGTAGGTTAGGCAGAGAATATTGTGACTGTCCCAAGGCCACCCAGTGAGTTTCTGGCTAAGGCCTTCCCCTACTGCCCGGTCCAGGCACTGCACATTTAGCCACTATGTCTTTAAACATCCTTGAACATATTTAATGCACAGTATTTGCTGTTTTCTTCAATGCTCTTTCCCACCTCAGATGACTACCCTTGAAGTCCCACCTCAGATGACTACTCTTGAGGCAGAGGAGAGGGGGGACATCAATACGCAATGTTGTTCCCCACAAGAAAGTGGTTCCCCTACTTGCAAGGAGCAAAAATCCTTATTAAAAGACTTTAGTAGAGCGAAGAACCAAGAATGGCAGTGCTTGCACCTGTCATCCTTTCTATGCAGCTCCACTGTTTGAGTGAACCTGAGCAATGGCACCTCAAACAAGTTCAACAGCTTCAATAAAAATCATACTGGCTTCAGAGCCAGTTAAATCATGGAATGTCTAGAAATCAGGAATATATATCTAAGAATCTGAGGAGAGAGAAAAATATTTTTGCCTACAAAAATTCTTGTTTGCCAGTTATGAAGGAAGGAAGGACTGACTGTGTATTTTCACTGAGAAGAGCTCAGCGTGACCCAGACCTAAAGGAATTTTGTTTAAAGAAAGAAGAGTGACTGAAAGTTCACTTTTCTGCCTGAGGAAAACAAATAAATAAAACACACCCCCTCACTCCCCAAACCCCATACCCAATTCTATTAAGGGAGGATGGTTAAATCAACTGGTCCATAAATCAAGCCACTTCGAGAGACATGAACAACAGCCGATAGCATCATCTTCTATTTATTGACTTCTCTGCTTTCAAGATACCAAATACTTTCTTACACTGATTGTTGTGCCATACTTTCTTCTTATTTATAAGCAGGGTACAAAATCTGCAGGCACCTGGGAGCCATTGGTACCCACAAAACTGAGGCTGGTGACTGGTTCAGGGGTGTAGTGGGGCAAGAACAGTTTAATGTCAGAATAAAGTCTGGCAACTGATTTTTAAAATTATTATTATTTATTTATTTTTGCATTCCTGGAGTTCCATCTTTCATGCTCTAATTATAAGAACGTTACATGTTCACAATTGTACTGGGGGGGAGGGAGGAGAGAAAAAGCTTTGGCTGTTTCAGTGCAATTGACTTTTTCTGAAGATAAACTTGACTCTTCACTTTTATTATATGTGATTTCAAAGGTTAATATGAACCAATGATTTGAATGCAGCCTTGATTTTTATTAAGACAGGTGTGGTAAGGGGAGTAGTGGCTGGTGAGGGAGATGATAAGCAAACATTTGCCTTTTCTCAACAAAGTCAGTCTTTAGTCATCTGCCTTTGGGTAGATAAGAGGCAAGAAATAAGAATTACAGGGCAATCAACAATAAGAATTCACATGAAAAGCAATAATTTACCTTCTTCTGGATCAGATTGTTTTACAGTTTTAATTATTGTAAGGTTACTTATAAAGTAACTAAAAGCAAGACAATGGGTGTTCTTAGACAAGTACATCCCCACTCATTACCCTCCCATCATGCATGTTGCAGGGCTGCATCGGGCATCAATCCAGTCCTGCAACATGCATGATGGGTGGGGAGGCGCTTTTCTAAAAACGCCCAATGAACCAACAGAGGTGAGGTGAATGACTCTCCTAGACTTACACAAGTTTCTTTGGAATGAAGGAGGACTTGAAAACCAAGCGACTTGTCCTCACTCAAGAAAAACAAATGTTTAAGGCAGCACCTTACTCCAAAGGGGACTGGTTGGTCCTATCTGCAAGTAATAGATTATATTAGAATCCATGTCACAGACTGGATCTGCAGAAGCAATATAAGAAACATTTCCAATAGCCATAAAGACACCTTAGGGCAGGCTACAAAAGCACATGTTGTATTGTCATATGCCAGAAACTAGAAATTCAGACAAATGTAAGACCTCGTATTCAGCATTCTATTCTGTTTCTCTCCCCTCCCCCTTTTCGTTCAACGTATATATGCAGCCTCTGGACAAGGTCGTGAGAGGGTTTGGTGTTCAGGGTCATCAGCATGCTGACTACACTCAACTGTACCTCTCATTTTCAGCTGATTTAGGCCCAGCAGTTTCAAGTGCTTACCCGGTGTTTGGTGGTGGGGGACTGGATGAGGGGGAGCCATCTGAAGATAAATCCTGACATGACAAAAGTGAAGTTGGTTGGCAGGACTGAGGGGGTAGAGGCCCCCATCATAGATTGTGTCTGTCCCTCCTTGGTTTCTCAGGTGCAGAGTTTGGATGTGCTCCTGGATTCACAGCTCCACTTGGATGCCCAGGCGGTGGCTGTGGCAAGGAGCACCATTTGCCAGCTACATCTGATATGGCGACTGCAGTCATATATCTCCGACTCAGACCTTGCCACCATCATCCATGCCTTTATTACCTCGAGATTGGACTACTGTAACGTACTCTACGTGGGGCTACACTTGGTGACGGTTAGGAAACTCTAGTTGGTGCAGAATGCCGTGGCCCACCTACTTATGGGGACAGGTCACCGTGAGCATATAACATCGGTGCTCCGTTCACTGCACTGGCTGCCAATAGTCTTCTGGGCTCAATTCAAGGTGTTGGTTCTCACCTTTAGAGCCCTATACAGCTTGGGCCCAGCCTACTTGTACAACCACCTCCCCCTGCCCCTCCCCAGGTCCTTGAGCAGCCCTTGCGGTCGGCTGGGGGTGTCCTTCTCAAGATCCCCCAGGGAGGGGGGCAACAAGGGAGAGGGTGTTCTTTGTAGCAGCACCTGGGCTGTGGAACTCTTTCCTGGTGGGGGGGTCCATTTGTCCCTGGACCTCCTGTCCTTTCGACATCAGTGCAAGGCATGGCTGTTCCGCCGGGCATTTGGCAAGGGAGTAGGTGGGTAGGAATGTGGGGTTGGGAGTGAGGGTGGGGCTGGGATTTCTGTGGACTCCAGGGGGTTTGACGTCTCCTAACTGCAACTGATTTTGTACTTGTTTTTATCGTTTTATATGGATTTTAGATTGTCAGTCGCCCCGAGTTGCCATAGACAAGAGGGGGAGGGGTATCAAATTTTAGTAAATAAATAAAACAAACAAAACATAGTAATAAAGCCACTAGCGAACTTGGACTAGAATCAACAAGCCTGAATACAATGCAGGTCTACACTAGAACACACTTTCCATAATGCCTTCTTACCCCCCACCCCCGGAATTGCTCTACTATGAGTGATTCTCAGCATTTTCCTACACGTGCAGTGCACAGTCTCAGGTGTGGGTGTGTTTGTTGCTTTAAAAAACAAGCTTTAAAAAGGCCATTTTAAAAAGACACATAAAAAGACTTCAAAATAATATTATTTAATTAATAGATTTATTTATTTTTTTAAATGTTCAAATACCTAAAGTCAATGTAATTGACTAGTTCTTTTCTTCAGAGAATTTGGGTTTATGGTGGTTCAGTTTAGCATTTCACTACCAACTTTGTCACATGTAAACAGTGGTGTGTCTTTGAAGCTCAAGTGGACACTCCCTTTCTTAAAAGAAATAAATTATCCTCTGATCAGTAAAAGGAAACATTCAGGGTCAGGCATACCACTTTACCAAAAAAAAAAAAAAAAAAAAAAAGAGTAGCATACCCCATGTGATCCCATTCATCCCACAGTTGCGTGTGTCTGTGTGTGTGGTGGGGAGGAGAGGAAGACAACTTAAAATGGGACCTTGGAAGATTAGACTCAGGAATGTTGTGTCAAAAATGGCTGCGGTTTTAAACTGGAGTATGTTGCTTTTGTTCCTAGATTACAACTAAGGGCTAACATTTTTCATAAATACTTCTATATACTTGCAGTTCAGCACAAAGCACATACAAAATAAATCTTGCAAGATAGTTATCTTAATAAAAGAATCTGAAAACGCAGAAAGGTTCTATCCACAATAGGGGACATCTGCCTGCCAACATTCTAAGAAAGTAAAAAAACAATGCTGAAGTAGTTAAAGTTTTACAATCGAAGTATTCAAAAAGTGAGGGAATATCAAGGTTAAAGTTATCTATGAAATACTTTTTCCCTCCTTCCGCGTCTGTATAAGTCTTCAGCTACATGATCATATACTACTTTCTCTACAGCTTCTACCTCATTTTTGCTCTAGAGTATCCAGCACTAAATATATAGTCTGTTCAAGCTTCCCCATGCTGCCATGTCAATGTCTCTCAACCATCATGGAGGGATTTTTGCCTGAACAGAGAGTGAAAAAGGCAATCCCACCTCAAGATCATTTCAGTCTTTAATCTCCTCCGTTGTTAGTGACAAATATGAAAGTTACTGCCAACTGCTGCAATACTGTCAACATCTACCAACCCCTGCCGCCCCACCCAAACCCCGAGACCAAATATTCCATGCAAGTTTGTGGATGATACATTGGAGGCAACCAAGACTGTCAAAACTGGACTTGTCTGAGACATCAGTGAAAGGCTAACTCTCAAGGCCACTGGGCACTCAATAGCACAATAGGTGATGGTAATGGGGAGGGCGAAGGAGGTGTCAGCTCCTCCTATTTGGGGGGGCGGGGGGGGGGTCTGTCCTCCGGTTGCCCAGCAGGTATGGAGTCTGGGGGTGATTTTGGATGCAGACCTCCACCTGGATCGGCAGGTGGAGGCGGTGGCTAAAGCCACCTTCCGCCAGCTGTATCCGGTGGGGAGGCTGCGCCCATACATCTCCAGACCCAACCTGGCCACTCTCATCCATGCCTTCATTAGCTCGAGGCTTGACTACTGCAATGCGCTCTACATGGGGACTTCCCTTGATATTGGTTCAGAGGCTGCAGCTGGTGCAGAATGCGGCAGCCCGTCTCCTTACGGGGACGGGTCGCCGTGAGCACATTACACCAGTGCTCCATTCTCTGCACTGGCTGCCTATAGCATACCAAGCCAAGTTCAAGGTGCTAGTATTGGTATACAAAGCCCCTCCTATCTCGGAGACCGTCTCGCCTTCCGTGACTCAGGACGGACCCTCCGATCCACTGGGGGCGCCTATCTGGAGGTCCCCCGTGTAAGGCGGGGGGCCACCATGAAGAGGGCGTTCTCGGTGGTCGGGCCACGGTTGTGGAACTCCCTTCCGAAGGAAGCCCGCCTGGCCCCGGGTCTGCTTGCCTTTCGGCGGGCATGCAAGACTTGGCTGTTCGCCCAGGCCTTTGGAGGGGAGGGGAGGGGGGGGGTAAATTGGGGAGATTGGTGGGGTGGGGAATTTGGGGAATTGGAGGGTGGCGTTAGGGTTGGGGTTTTTTTTTAATTTTTTTAAAGTGATGTTGGTTTGAATGTATTTTATTGTTTTATCGTGTTGTTAGCTGCCCCGAGATGCCATGGGCATGAAGGGGCGGCATAGAAGTGTCATGAGATAAAAATAAATAAATAAATAAATAAATAAATAAATATGGAACTGATCCAGGACACTGAAGTCTATACTTTTAGTCCACAAAGTATCTGTTTGAAGAGAAAACAGTACAGTTAGGCAACTTTAACCTTAAAACAAGAGTACACGCATACTAACATCATTTAGAACGAGCTGATGATGAATACTCTTATTTATTTATTTATTTATTTATTTTTGAGGGGCAGGGGAGAATGGATACCGAGATTTCTGAACAGAGCAGTTGCCAGTTCCTGTGTTCTTCTGACAATCTGCAAAATCTTCTCATGAGAGTTTTTGGAATCAAGTAGAGCTGAAACGCATACCCTCCAGAATGGGAATACCCATTGAATATGCACTACCCGATTCGCCATTTCTGGGTTGAGTAATAGGTACTACTCACATAGAATCTGACAAGTACCTATTTTGGATTTAAAACTGGGGTGCAGAGGGGAGCTTGTGTAAATGCTCACTAATTGTATAAGTCAGCTGTTAGAAGGGGGCTTTGGCAAGCAGAGGGCAGCATAGAACCTTAGGGCCCTTGGCACAGATGTCCCAGAGCAGCTGAGCCACACCAGAAGGGCTCTTTCAAGCCCTTTTATATGACCAATATACAGTGTCCATCTTCCTGACCAAAAGGAGATAGGCACAACTAGCAGTTGCGCTGGTGGCTCTCCTGGTAGAGTTTTAGAAAGGTTGGAAGTTCAAGACTCCTACAGGCAAAGAAACTGTATAGAAACATCAGAGAATCCACCAGTCAGAGGGGATGGGGAAAGTCCTCTATTTTTTGTTTTTAATAATGAATGAGCTTTTACTGTCACAGCTCAAACTGCATCCTCCATGCATTAGGGTCAATAGGAGCAGAGTTTATTTTTTTAAAAAAACCACACACACACAACAGGAAGGAAACCATGCAGCCTAGAATTCATGACCCCAGCACAGCAAGCACAAAATTTAGCTGTTTGTAAGGCTACTACTGATGCAGTTGTGGTGTGGTTGGGTAGCTATCTAGCTTTCCTTCCCCTACTGGCTGACAAACACTCCAGCTAGCTGTTTATCCTATAGCTCTGCTGGTATACTAGGGCTCCAGAAGACAGTTAGGTCAAGAGTTCAAGCCTTGACTGTGCAGTAAACCGAAGGCGTGATTTCTTGCCTTTATATGTTTACTTTAAGAAACAATAATACAGGGTTTGCCTCCTGTGTAGTGGATTCTCTGATGTTTCCATGCAGTTTCTTTACTGATAGGAGCCTTTCCACTTCCTTTCCAAAGTTCTACCAGGAGAGCCACCAGCGTAACTGCTAGTTTTGCTGATCTCCTTTGGTCAGGAGGATAGGCACTGTATATTGGTCATATGAAGAGTTTACAGTTAATGCCTTGAAAGGACCCTCCTAGTGTGGTTCAGTTGCTCTGTTTTGGGACATCTGTACCAAGGCTGCTAGGTTTTACGCTGCCCTCTGCTTACTCAAGACCCCCTCCTTACAAACAGCTGGCTTATAAAAATCAGTGGGCATTTACCTACCCCACACCACCCCCCATTTAAAATCCAAAATGGGTAGGCAAGTACTTGTTTCCGTTGCAGGTATAAGGGTCGGGTACTCAAAGGACTGCTGAAAAATGCAGATATTACTCACAGGTAGTAAGTTGCTACTCGTTTCAGCTCTAAAAAAATCAAGACATCATACAAAGAAACCCCACAGTGCAATGACACTCATTTCCCTGTAATGTTGCTTTTACAGAACTCCACCTTTGGCTTACTTCTTGGAGTTGCATGAACAACGTTCTATTAGTTTATTACAAGAAACAAATGCGGATGATTACCATTCTGGCAAAATTGACAGACAGATTTGAGAAGAGAAAAAACAAAAGAACTTGAAACACTGAACACTCATGCTTGAACAAGGGAAAAACAAAACACTTATGTCACCAGTCTCAGCTGTTAAACTTAGAGCAGCCTGAAATTATTAAGTTTCCACTTACACTAGAAGGGGGGAGGGGGAGATGAATGATGACAGCAATATTCAGACCCATATTAAGACTGTTAAATAAATTTGTTCTGCTTTTATTTGATCCAGAGAAAAGGTACCAACAGAGCATTTTTTTCTTCCAGGGAATCTAGGGTAAAGCAGAGTGCTGTTGAGTGCTATGCTAACGAGCAGATAGCAACTGTTCTCCCCCCCCCCCCCCCCCACATGAAGTTGCTCCAGAGCAGCTTGCTTTTGATAGAGGGATTAATTGCTCTGGACCACAACATTCACTTTATCCTCAACAAATGCCAACTCCTAACCCAGGGTGGAGAACCTCAGGCCCAAATACGGCCTGTGGCTAGTTTTTATTTGGTCCCTTTGCAGTTCCTGGATCCCGTTCCTACCCCCAAGCACTGAAAGTCTGAGTTCAGGATAAAGGAACAGAGATGAGGGCATGCAAACAAGGACAGGGGACAGATCCAAGGCACAGATGCATGATTTGAACCCTCCTTTTCCTAACCAAACCCCTTAAGCCACTGCCCCCCAATGTCTATGCAATCCTTGGTGCTTGTACTCATTTGCAAAGTGGCCCTTGGGAGGGAAAAGGATCTCCACCTCTGCCCTAAACAATGTGACTATTTAAGAAGGATCATGATTCCCTTCTATCTGGGGTAATCATTTCATGTAAACATGGGCAAAGTATCAAGGGCTGTCCTATTACACAGAAGAGAGAAGATGTATCGGTGGTCATTCAGAATATCAGGACCAATATTAGTTTCCTTTAAGTATTACTAAATGTGGCAGAGCGAGATTAGCTGGGGATGCTCTCTTGCAAGTTCCACCATCGCGCCACATTCGAACAACACATGCACGCAGAGAGGTGTTCCAAGGGTGTTTTTTAAATAAGACGGCTCCACACATTGCCCCCCACAGTCCACGTGGACAGCCGATCATTTTAAGTTTGTGCATGGGGAGGAGCGTTCCCATGATTCGCACACCGGCCACCCAGTCCCTGCACAGAGCACTTCTGAAAAATTAAAAGTGCTCCGTGCAGAGACTGGGTGGCTAGTGTGTGGATGGGGCAGTCATGCGGGGAGCTGCCTGTGTGAAGCACTCCCCGCGCATGGACACTCCGCACCCACCAATCCCCCTCCCCACCGCTCTTGTGACCCACAGTGGCTGCCCCACAGCTTTTGAACTCCCTTCCTCTGGAGGTTCGATAAAACTCAAGCCTGAGCATCTTCAGAAGGCAATGCAAGACCTATTTATGTAGCTAGGTGCTTAAAGATGGGGATAAGGGGGGAGTGAGTTTTATTTGGAAATTCATATGGTTCTTATATTTTGTTTGTTTGTAAGCTGCCCTGAGCTTGCAGGAAAAGTCTTGATAATAAGTTGAATAATTGTATCCCACCCTAAACCTAAGGGTTAGCGTGGCATAAAAAAAAATAAGTCTAAATTAAAATTAAATTTTAAAATAATTTTTTAAAATTTTTTTTTAAAAAAAATTCAAATAAAGCAGTAATAAGTATACTGACCAGTGCCACTGGAATATGCCACGCATAGGCAGTCAAAACAAATGTAGCAACTTCATGTGGCTACAGCTTTGTGCCCTGCTATTTTTCAGCATTTAAATTTGCCTTTTGTAAAACATTAAATTCATGCAATAAACTTGTAATAAACAGAGTTAGGCCAGAATAGTTTTGCTGAACTTCATTCTTTTTTATTTAAAAAAGCTTACATATTCTGCAAGTTTAAGCTGTGCTATCAGAATGGAATTTTTTTGGGATAATTTTCAGTGTCTGTATAGCAACCAAGTGCAACAATCTGTATTCAAATCCAATACTCTATTGTTGTAACTCTTTACATCTCTCATTAATAGCAACTTTTATTAAACCTACAATAAACCCCACAACCCGAAGGCTTATTTTATACCACTGTTCTGTCTTATTTGTATCTTCTAGGGAAAAGGGGAGGGACAGAAGTATGAAGTTCGAGAGATCAGTACCTCTTAATCCGTTTCACTTCCTAGTTCACTAGTAAAGTGTTGTTTGAATTTGTGACTACTTTAAAGGATAGTGAACCAAACTTGAAATATGAATTATTTTGTATTTAAACAATGTAACTAAAAAGGACAGAAAAGTTTCTATGTTGTTCAAACAACATTGCTCATTTAAGAGCATTTGGTATATGAATGTATTCCCATTTCTAAATATGGCAGTTCAACACCAGGTGGTGCCTTCTAAATATTATGTGTGGACCTTTCAGCAAAGTTTGTGGAAAATGTGGCTGTGACTCCATGACGTTTAAGAACACTCAGGAGCAGAAGCTTGGTCTTAGTTTAAAGAAACACACAGAATCATTTTTGAGATGAGCTAGATTAGTTACATCCCTGTAACTACACAACTCTGAATGAAGGAGATTTTCAAAGTATTTCTATTTTGATGGTTGCATTTAACTTACAAAATTAAACCCCAGGCCCAGGACTAGTCAACAGTGTTACTCTAGTTTCTGCAGGGAGCAGGAAAAGGAGAGGAGAGAAAGTAGGAAAAAAACATCACACAAGCCTCAATTCACCTTTTAACAAGGAGTGCTGTAAAATATTTTTTTTAAAACAAAAGCTCCTTGTGCGAAAGATACCTGCACCACAACACTACAAACTTTCACATACGTTTAGCCCTATACAACCAAGTAAGCCTATTTAAAAGGAGCGAGGAACCTCAGGCCTGGGGGCCAAATATGGCCTGCGGACAGCTTTTATTTAGCCCCTTTCATGTTCTTGGATGTGGCCTCTGGATGCGGTTCCTACCCACAAGAATTTAAAGACTGAGCTCAGGGTAAAAGAGCCGATATGAGGGCATGTACACAAGGGGAACAGATCTAGGATACAGATGCATGAGTTGAACCCAAGTGCACTCCTTATGCGCCCCCGTGCCCAACTTCTACGTAGCCCTCAGAGCTTGTACTAATTTTCAAAGTGGCCCCTGGGAGGGAACAGTTTCCCCACCTCTGGGTATTAAAGTTAAAAGGGACTGCTTGTATGATTAAGCACATCTTTCACTGTTTACAGGATTGGGGTTCAAATTATCATCATTTTTTACTTACACCATGATCTATCCCAAAATTTGGCTAAGCAGCTTACAACAATTGAGAAGAAAATATATATAAAACATATTAAAGAAATCCCACCCCCAGCATCTTTGAAACAATAACATATCATACATACGACACCAATCCCACCCCTCTTTCCAGCCCACCCATCCTCACTCCCTTGCCTCTCACACAAGGGACTTCCCAATCCCCCAGGCACTCCACCATCTCTCACCCGGGAGAGCACCCAACCCACAAGCCCATACCCAACCCTCTCACAGAGGGGTCATGGCTATATCCCACCGCCACCAAACCATTCTCACCCCAAATTCCCTTTAAAAACATCAATTCAAAAGGACACATAAGATACATTCTCTACCACACAATCCCAGACCAACACAACCTTCCCACCTAACACAACCCTTCCACTCCTCCAACTCTCACTTGGAGGAATTCCCCTCTCCAGTCTTATAGAGGGGGGCATGGCTAAACTATACAGCCACACAACCAGTCCTATTCCCACTCCCTCACCTCTCAGCCAAGGGAGTCTGCCCAAAACTACACCCCACACCCATCATTCCCAATGCTACCATGTTGAAATGAAATCTTTCTTCAATAAATCTATAAAAATTCACTCTCTAAAGTCTAGACCAGGGCTTGACAGGGCTTCATCCCCAACATCTCTTCATACCATGGCTTAGCCTCTGGCATCTCTGTCTAGATACCGTCATTCCTGAAATGCTGCAAGATCCCACCCATGGCTGGATAAAGTCTGATGGGAACCAGGACTGGCAGCACTGCTGCTGCCACTTATCAGTTGTGTGGTGCCAAAAAAACCAGTGCCAACCAGCTGATGGCCCTTCCATCCACCCACAGAAGCACCTAACTTGGCCTCTCTATTGACAGGGCTGGGGTTGCTATGGATGGGCGAGATGGGGGCTGCTACTGCCACTCATCAGCTGTCCAGCTATGTTTTGGCTGGTGGAGGAACGATGGAAGCAGCAGGGCCCCTGCTAAATACCCTACATACATCTGGGATCTAAGGGAGGAACTTCTGAGACAGGCTGAAGCCTGTTAATCCCACCCCCCACCCAATCAAGAACTGCTCTAGACTACTAAAGCAGATCTTCCTTCAAGGTTCCTCTTATCCTAGGCCTTCTATAGTCATCTACTCTGACTGACACTACAGACTTAGCATCGCAGGTCTCATTTTAGCAGATCATTTGAACGATCTTCAGTGCTTTGGTTGTATGAAACACAGTATTGTCTCCCTCCACTGTATTCTACTGCATCAAGGTCATCTTGTCCCAATATTTAAGACTCTTCACACACTTTAGCTCTGCCTTATAATAACCACACAAACACTCCCTTTTTGCCTCTACTCTTCTAGCCTTGACCACTTTTTTTTTTTTTTTTAAATATGGCACCAGCGATGTACTTGATGCTGTACAACCAGTAGTTGGGAGACAGATTCCCTAGCCAAAGGGGCTTGCAATCTAGGAAAGACAATTGGGGGGGGGAGGGGAACATGGGGAGAAACAAGGATACATTCATGAAGTTGAGAAGTCACAAGTACATGTGCTTAGTTTAGTTACAGGGAAGGACCCCTCCCCCAAAGTGAAGGATGGAAGTGATGGCATCGGGGATGAGTTGCATATTATTTGACTTCTACAAGTACTTATATTGTTTCCTGCAGCAGTGGCATAGAGGAAATTAACTCCCCTAAAAATTAAAAGCATGCCTAGGGCATAACTTTGGCCTAGAATTTGTGGCATATGCTGGTCCAAATAAGCCCCACCCCCATATCTCTGGAATTGCAGGGGGGGTGGATTTGTGAGGGGAGATGTCTCCTGCTATTAATTTATTATTAATTATTATTATTAGCAAGTATTTACATAGCACCAGCAATGTACCTGGCGCTTTACAAAGTAATGGAATAGACACGATCACTGTCTTAGAACTTACAATCTGAGAGATGGCGGGGGGGGGGGGGAAGGAGGGGAGGCGAAGGAAGGGGAACAGACTGAGACAAGGTTGTAACATTCACAAAGAAGTGGGGTCTCAGGTGCACGTGCTTGGCTAGGTTACAGTGAGAATGATGCTATAATTATTCTCATGAAATCAGGGCGTGAAATTTCTGGTCGCCATTGGCAACCAGAAAATGAGGGCTGGCAACCTGCCCTTAACGCGGCTGTATTTTATTTTTTTTAGGGTTGTGGCGAGATTTCCCCTTTAATCCGTGCGCCACCGTCTTTGGGCCGAGGGGAGGGGGGCGAGCGTATGGAGCCCCGCACCCACTGCTGACACATGCGTGTGGTGACGGAGTGAGGCAGTGAGTGGAGCTGAAGGAGGCGAAGCAAAGCAAGGCAGGTTGGTGGGTTAGGCTGGAGGTGGAGGTTAGACGGCTGGGGGTCTAGTTTCTTTTTTATTGTTGGAGGAAGGAAGGGCTTGCGTGATGGGAGCGCAGCGGTTCCCCCCACCTTGAATGCTCTCGGGAGTTTTTGGAAGCCAGGACAGGAGTCCCATTTCAGTTCCCTCCCCACTCTCTGCCCGGGGTGTCGCACCCTCCTGCCCGCCTGCCTTCCCACCCACTTCCCTCCTTCCCCCCCGCTCTGGCACCTCTGACACCGCACGGGTGCCCAGGAGCTGGCTTGGAGCACATGGGCTCGGCGCGCTGCTCGAGCGGAGCCGAGTGGGGGCTGACCCGTGCAGGTCTGGGGTCGCCAGCGGCGGGGGGTTCGGCACGTTCGCAGCGGAGCGGGGAGGGAGCCTTTGGTTAGTCCCCTAAAGCAAGGCAGGTTGGTGGGTTAGGCTGGAGGCGGGGGGTGGAGGTTAGACGGCTGGGGGGCTAGTTTCTTTTTTATTGTTGGAGGAAGTAAGGGCTTGCGTGAATGCACCACCTCTCCAAGACTTCAGACCCAATAAGGCAACTGACAGTTGGTACTTCAGTGCTGAGAGGCAGAGTTACACAAACATCCATGATTAAGTGTGAGTAGTTTTTAGTAGCTATTAAAAGGTATGTGCGCAGATGAGGAACACTTATTTATGCACAAATATGCAAATGTATATATCTGCATAAATAGGTGGTGGCTAATTATGCAAATTTGCAGTTTAATTTACCCTTGGTGACCAAGAAATTTTTTTGGCTACTAGACTTGGATCTGAAGTTTCATGCCCTGCATGAAATGCTATTCTGCCTTCAAATCTCCTTAAAACTCACATATTCCGCAAAATACAGACTACTGCATGGGTCAATGGGTAAAAACAGACGTGGCAGTGGCCTGCTGTGGCCTATGGGCCACCAGCACATCTGCTTGTGGGCTACCAGGTCTGCTGCGGCCTGGCAGACATGGCCTGGAATGGGTCCACCATAGCAAGCCGTCACTGGACGCCATGGCTTCTCATCATGGCAGGGTGCTGGGTGCAACGTGGGGCCGGACGCCCGCACGTTCGCGTGTGCGGCCCAATGAAGTTCGGACTGCGTCCGTTTCCACCGATAATCTTAACTTAGGCCACACAAGGGGTGGGGGATCATAGTCCTGACTGACATTTGATATACTTTGCATGTTTGTGTTGCTGTCCGGGATTGCGTGATTATATTTAAGTCTCATATTGGGTTCACACAGGCAAGAAGTTTGACAAACACTGACCTAACTAGCTCCTAAACCTGTGACTAGATTCATTTGGAGAAGAGAGAAAATATATTTCTATCTGCTTGCGTTATCATTAATCCCGACGATAAGCTCTTGGGGACAAATCTTTTATTTTTGCTACATACTAGAGTTTGCCTAGGTGTTACTTTAAGGTAAATAATTTCTGCAAAGTATTCTTTTGCCATAATGAGGATTTTCTAAGATTCTTTTCCATAGTAAAGAAACACATGCATAGTTATGGATAATGAAATCCACCAAGAAATTTAGCATATTT
>QEPC01011244.1:2120372-2137228 GCA_003113815.1 Sphenodon punctatus | reverse complement strand
TCCCCCCCCCCCCCCCAAGTTTGTAGGTCCACATACACTTCAAGGCTGAAACCATTGGGCCCTTTTTACCAACTGCAGTCAAATTTAAAGTACACATCCATATATATTTTCAAGAAGAGTCAACACTTCCTGCCCAAACAAGAACAGAGAGCATGTGACTGAGTGTAAGGAAGGAAAAGCTTGTGTACACCAAGGCAAAAAAAAAAAAAAAAAGAACTTTTAAGGGATTGATCCCCCTCCCTCCCCCAACCTATTGGTGAAATCAGACCCACACACACTCCTATGAGACATAACGAGCCCCCGCCCCATAGGTGTCTAGGTGCTGCCCCCTTGGTTCTCCAGGGCCATGAGGGACTGGCACATGGAGTGTTTGAGAGGGGGGGGGGCTAGGCCGCAGAGACCCCAACAACACAGGCCAGATCCCTTGCACCAGGGCAGGAGAGGGACCCTCACACACAGGCCGCACTCGGCCCCCGCACCCCGGAAAAGACCTGTCAACAACAGGCCCAGGATAAGAGGGGTGGGGGGCAGGCTAGACCAGGCCCGGGATATGGGGGGGGGGCAGACTAGAGCAGGCCCCGATGGGAGCTGAGGCGGGGGGGGGGGGGGGGGGGGGGGGGGGGCACGGACTGGGCTTTCACCTCAGGCGGAGGGCGGGAAGGGGGTGGTTGGTTGGGGTGTGCGGAGAACCGGGCCCTCAGCACCTCCTGCCAGAGGTATTGGGATTAATCGTGGGGGCGGGCGGGAGCCGCGGGGAGGGGCCTGGCCGCGCTGACTGACTGACACGGGCGGGAGCGGGGGCAGGGTCTTCTCAGCCCCCTCCCCAGCCACGCGCTGTCACGGGGACGGGGGTGGGGGGAAGACCGAGGAGCCGCCCCCCCCCCCCGCACGTGAGGCGGGTTGGCTGTGTGCAAGCAGAGGGGAGCAGGACTCCTGGGTCCTAGTCCCTCACACACACACACGGGGACTCTTCACCATGGTCCAGGGGCACCAAAAGTCACCCGTGGGACTTCAAAAACCGTAGGATTTTCGAGGAAATCTTAGGATTTTCACAGCCCAAAGAACCCCATCATTTTGGGGGGAGGTTTGTTTGTTTTTAGTATGTAGTCAGGCTAGAGGGGAAAAGAGAAGGGATACATTGGGTTGTATGTGGGAGGGTGGACTCCACAAACTCATCCCAGCTCTTAACTAATAATTTCTATAACACTACTGGGCATATGCAGCACCTTTACAGGCACAGATTTCAGAGACAGGTCCCTGCCCAGTAGGTTTACAATCTAAGATGGACACACACACATATTCCCATTTTATAGATGGGGAACTGAGGCTGAGCGATTGTGACTTGCCCAAGGCCACCCAGTGAGTTCATAGCTAGGGCAAATTTGGCCTCCCAGGTCCAAATCCAGCACCTTCTGCCCTACACCACTGGCTCTTTAGGCTGAGAGATTGTGACTTGCCCAAGACCACCCAGTGAGTTTATGGCTAGGGCAGGATTTGAACCGTGGCTTCCCAGAGCCGTGTCCAGCACCTTATCTACTAAACACACTGCCTCTTCCTGCAGCTGTCACCAACTTTGAAAGCTCAGTCACAAGGGGGACCTCAAAAATTAGGAGATTTTAAGATTTTCCAAGTGGGTAGTTAGACTAGAGGGGATTAGAGAAAAGATAAATTGGGGGGTGGGGAGGGCAGAATAGGACTTCTGTGTCCCGTTCCTTCCCCTTCCACGGATCCACTAGGACCAGTTCTTCATTCTTGCAGGTCAAGGGTCACCAACTTTGAAGGCTCAAAAGTTACACGTGGGACTTCAAAAAGCTTGAGATTTTAAGAAAATCTTAAGATTTGCAAATCCAAAAGAAACCAGTCATTTAGTTTTTAAAATTTAGTTTTAAAACCTGTATTCAGGTTAGAAGGGATAAATTGGTCGGGGCGGTGGGACAGGTCACAGAACCACTGAGACTAGTTAAGTTCATCCTAGCTCTTCCTGCCACGTCAGTCACCAATTGGGACCTCAAAAATCAAGAGATCTTAGGATTTTCAAAGCCAAAAGAGCCCACTCGTAATACGTTTCTTTTAGCAAGTATTCAGGTTAGAGGGGATTGGAAAAGGGATAAATTGTATGTGGTGCAGGGTGGAGAAGACAGGACTCCTGCGTCCCCTATTCCTTCCCCTGTCATAGACCCTTTGGGACAAGTTCACCCTTCTTCTTGCAGCTCCAGGGTCACCAACATGGACTGATAGTAAACATGACAGGGTCCGCTATGGCCTGCCTGGGCCAGAGACTCCCCATCACATTTATTAACCAGGCCGCCATATGTGGGTCTGCTGCTGCCCTGGCCCAGGCAGGCGGCTGGCTCGGATGTGGTTCCCTGGATGATTCTGGGCCCACACCCTAGGCCAAGGGACACCCTAGTAGGCCAGCACATGTGTTTGCAGCCCTATCCCCCAACTACGGGCTGCCATAGCCAGCAGCCATGGCTTGCCATGATTGGCCGCCAGGGCTCCTTGTCATGGCGGAGGGTGCGGTTGCCCGGCCACGCATCTGATCTTTTCCCTCACCAGGGGAGGGGTGAACTAGGGAGGGCTTGCCAGCTGGCCCGGTTGGGCACATGTTTGATCTGTGCCCTGATTTGACACCTCCAGGGCCGGAACCCCCTCCCGGAGTGTTTAGCCAGCACACCAGCTGCATGTTTATTGAAGGCTCAAAAATATTGAGATTTTAGGATTTTCAAAGCCAAAGAGCCCAAACATTGTGTTTTTTAGTGTGTATGCGGGTTAGAGGGGATTAGAGAAGGGATACATTGAAGATGGGGGCAGGGGGGGAGAGGAATAGGACTCCTGTATCTTATTCCTTTCCCTGCCACATAACCAGTGGGACATGCTGAGTTCACCATGGTTCTTGCAGCCATGGGTTGCCAACTTTGAAAGCTCAAAAGTCATGAGAGCGACCTTGAAAATCATGAGATCTTAAGAAAATCGTAGGATTTGGAAAACCAAAGAACCCAATCATTGTGTATTGAAAGTTAAAGCTGAGATACACTCAAAATCCGAAGGCTTACAATAAAATCATACGTTGACAGCAGTGCAACAGGTGTAGCTGTTCACACCAGTACCAAGCACTTAGGGCTGCAGCTGGGATGGGTCGCCAGGATCACGTTACACCAGTGCTCCGGAGTCTCCTTATAGCTTTCTGGTTTTCAAGGTGCTGGTTTTTGGCCTTTAAAGCCCTAAATGGCCTGAGCCCCACATATCTGTCCTATCATGCTCCGCTGCGGCCCCTGTGGTGGACTAGGAGCACCCTCCTGCGGGTTCCACCTGTACTGTTACTCTTGTCCATGGGAAGAGGGGGCTGTCGCGGTGTTGTGGAACTCCCTTCCCCCGGAGGTTTGCTTGAGCCTCAGTCTAAACATCTTCTAGATGCGTTACCAAACAAAACGTTTTTGTTTGGTAACGCATTTGGCAGATGGGGATAGGGACTGGGGTTGGTTGGGAGTCTGTGTGCAGTTGCTTGGAGTGGCTACGTACGTTTTTTGGGGGGGGGACGTTAAGGGTAGAGTTTCTGGGAAGGGGATTGGTAGTTTTATTGTATTAATTCATTTATATGTTCCTTTGCCCTATTTTAACTGTTGCAATTTTACGAATGTTTTAAAATGTTTTATACTTGTACTTTTTATTTTTATTTTTTTGAGAGTGCTAGCCGCCCCGAGCTGTTTCAGGAGGGGCAGGGTAAAAATATGATTAAATAAATAAATAAATAAATGTATATGTTTTTCGGGTGGGTTATTGATTGTAAGCCTCCCTGAGCCATTATGGGAAGGACAGCATATAACTATAAATGAATGAATGAAGCCAATCATGATGGCAGTGCTGATTTCACACTTGCTTCACCATGGAGTAAACAGCTACTCAAGGCTCATGGTCCTTTGGCTTCTTGTAAACTTTCCTTCAAAGCCTCCAATACTGGCTGTGTTGGAAACAAAACACTGGACTAGATGAGCCGTGAATCTGTCCTAGCGTGGCAGACTTTGCTTTTGCTACAGCCCCGGTGCATTTACTCCTATGGAACTTCTAGCGGGCTTAGGGATGAGAAACCTCCTCCGGCCCAGGGGCCAAATGTGGCTCAAAACTAGTTTTTTCTTGGCCCCTCGATCCAGTTCCTGCTCACAAGCACTGAAAAAGCAATCTCAGGGGAAAGGAGCAGAGATGAGGGTATGGATTGGATAGGGGGATAAATCCATGATCTGGATCCTCCCCTTCCCTCACCCTGAGCACTCCTACCCCAACTTCTAGAACTTGTCCTAGCTCTCAGAACTTGTCCTCATTTTCAAAGTGGCTCCTGTGAGGAAAAATGTTCCCTACCCTGGGTTAGAATCCTAGACCTTCCCTTTGTCGGTGATTTCAGAACATTATTTTTTTATTATTATTTATTTATTTTTATTATTATTATTTTTTTCAGACTTATATCCCGCCCCCTCCTGCAATGCAGCTCGGGGCGGCTTACAACAATAATAAAAACAATTAAAACAGTTAAAATATAAATATAAAAACATCAAAAACAGGGTTAGGAAACAATAATAAATAGATAAATGGGCAGGGGATTAAAATCACCCTCCCCCTCCCTCCCTCCCAAAGGCCTGGGCAAACAGCCAGGTCTTACAGTTCCGCCGAAATGTCAAAAGGCTTGGGGCCAGGCGAGCTTCCTCCGGAAGGGAGTTCCACAGCCGCGGCCCTATCACCGAGAATGCTCGCTCCATCGTGGCCCCCCGCTTCACACGGGGGACCTCCAGGAGGGCACCCCCGGCAGACCGCAGGAGCCTGTGTAACCCCATTTTTAGACTTAAGTGTAATTCTGTGACACACACACACCCCTAACAGCAACGAAGACCAAGGATATCATCAAATATTGTGCTCACAACTCCACTAAACAGTGCAGAATCCACTAAGAGCCTGCCCAACAACTTGCAAACCTCTGCCTTTGGTTTTGTTCAGGACAAGAGCGAACCAAGCCGTGCGCCTGTTAATGTCACTTACCTTTCTCTGACCACGTCCAGACAAAATGTTTTCAACGGTGAATTTGCCCTACCTTGGCAAGTTCCTCCAGGTCTAAGTCTGTCTCCACGTTACAATTAGGAGCACACAGAGTCACTCAGCCACCAACTATGTTGATAATTGGGTTACTCATTGCCCCTCCTCCATATCAGAGTCACATGTTGACAAGCATACTTGGAGGATAGCATGAGCCAGCCTTACTCCTGTTTAAAACAGAGGGCCATTCACTCCATCATTCACTTTTTTGTTGTCCACAGAAGGGGGCAAGTAGCACAGTCATGGTAGGTGGTGTGACAACAATACGCCACTCACCTAATTGTAGTGTAAATATTACTTAAGTCTTCCGTTACAACACACTGTATTAACTCACCTTCTAAGAGCAGGAAACTTACTCCTGACCTGACAAAGTGTCCATTGTAAACGTTAGCAGGTCCGGCCTTACCACAGGGCAACCTGGGGCGGCTGCACCGGGCCCCGCTCTTTCTGGGGCCCCGCAGTGGCCTCTATTCTCACCAGGACAGGTTGTGGGGGCACCATTCCCTTTCAGGAGGGCCACAAACATGACCACCTTCAGGGCACCGCAGAGGTTGCTGCCAAGGGGGAGAGACCCCGCATTTTATCTTTGCCCTGGGCCCTGCAAATCCTAAGATCATCCCTGAACATTAGTCTGCCAATGGCCTATGCTACAGTTTCTCAGTTTGAAAACTGGGAATAATGAATGTGACACATACTCTAGAGAGTTAGATATTTAAGGAGCTGTTTCAGACCCCCTCCCCTCTCCAGTTTTCTTGGCCAGTTTGTTTGGTTGCTTTTTTTACTGCATCCCTATTTTCCAAAGTGCTTCTCTCCCCTATTGTTTTGGACAAGGACTAGAAATAAAGCTAACAGTTAGAGAAAGAACGAAACCCGCAATGCATAAAGTGCTGTCAAAATAAACAAAAACAGAGGAAGAGCCTCCATTATTTATAGTAGTCTTAGATGTTATTCGTAGAAGTAATAGATAAAAAGATATTCAGACAGAAGTGCAGTTTAAGTTGACAATGTCCCTTCAGTATTTGTAAAGCACTTCAGAATAATTATAGTTTATAAAGTATAAGAGGAATTGTTATTAGCAAGATTTTAGGAGAGTTATTAACAGGAGGAAGTGACTCAGATGCTAGAGAAGAGTTTTTTGCAACTGTTGTGTACGTGGTTCTAGTGAAACTAGTATGAGCAATGTAATCCTCCAGCAGCCAAACGTAGGCCCCTCACAATAAAGTTATAAAACACAACTATTGGTATCTATTTACTTCCCTTTCTGGTTCAGCACACCCAAAGGGTTCAGTCTTCTCCTCACTGAAACCAGTGGCTCAGCTCCCATTGACTTTTAACGGGCAAGGTGGATTACACCCAAAAAGTCTGCTAAACCTAGAAATACAGATGTTCTGTGATGATTTTGATGAGAGATTGTAAAGCAGATTTGCTTGGGTAGATAAGGCAAAGGGGTACTTTTTGATTCTATGTTAAGCTACACACATTCATGTGCCTACTACTTCCTCCTTGTACATTTCACATTTAGCAATTATCCAGAGCATGTTGGATGGTACAGGAATACTGGAGTTAGACACCTAGAATCTAAGAGAATCTGCTTTTCAGGGGTGCCACCACTTACACCACATTGTCAGCATCCATTTGCTTAAGCAGGTCATGGTCAATACATTTATTCATACTTTTTACTAATTAATAGGGCTGGGCGAACGCGGTTCAGAAGTTTGGAGTTTGGACCGAACTCGACCAGTTCGGTCGACCGAACCGAACTTCCTAACCGATTTTCGAACCGAATTTCCGAACTCAGTTCTGTTCACCCATCCCTATAAGATAATATTCCATTTAGTTAACTCTGTTCGGAAGTTCGGAGTTCGAACCGAACTTGAATAGTTCGGTTGACCGAATCGAACTTCTGAACCGAACTGGATTTTCGAACCGAACCGAATGTCCAAACTCGGTTCTGTTCGCCCATTCCTACTAATTAATTATTTTATTTATTTGTTTATTCAGATTTATATCCCACCCTTCCAATTACAGCTCAGGGTGACTTACAACATACAAGAAGCATCTGTCAAAATGTATAACCCCCCAACCCTATCACTGCCTGCCAAACAGAAAGGTCTTACATCACTTCTAGAAGATGCACAGGCTCAGGCTTAGATAACTCTCCAAGGGGAGGAAGTTCCACAATTGTGTGGTAACCACCAAGAACACCTCTCTGCATGCTCTTGTTGTAAAAACTTCACAGGCACATGGCAACTGCAAGAGGGTGCTTCCAGCTGATCTCAAAGACCATAACAGGCAGGGGCGGCTGGTGGGTTTTGAGGTTGGAGGGGCAGTAAGGCCGGTGGGTGGTGGGTGGAGCCAGGGCAACAGTGGGTGGAACCAGGGCAGCTGTGTGCGGAGCCAGGGCAATGGTGGACGACATACCCCAGCAGGAAGGAGTTCCGAGGGTTGATGTTGGACAGCCATTACATTACTTAATCTAGCAATTTCAGTTAGGTTAGGCAGGTTATAATCACCTCCTCTGCCAGGTTTAAAAGCAGGCAGACAACCTTAAACCTCACTTACAAGCAGTTTTAGCAAAGACACACACACACACACACACAGCAGAGGTTAAGAATACTGCTTCAGAAAGAAGGGACTTGCTGCATGTATGTTGGAGGGACCCCAATCCCTGCTTCANGGGGAGGGTGCAGGGGGGAGGCCTATGGGGGTGGGGAGGGTGCAGGGGGGAGGCCTATGGGAGGGGGGAGGGGAGGGATCTCTTACCTGCTCCGACGTGGTCCCCGTCGTCCGTCACGGGCTGCAGGTGGGGGGGGTGGACTTTAGGGTTTTTTTTTAATTGCCCATGTGTCCTGCTCTCCTCTGTGGAGGCAGGACATGCGGGCAATTTAACTTTTTTTAAAAAAAACTAGTTACCTGCCTTGCCACTCCCCCCGTCTCCCCGCCGCTCTGAGCGGAAGATTGGAGGGGGGGAGCGGCAAGGGGCAGCGGCAGGGAAGCAGCTGGGCTGGCGGCGCGATGTTGAAGAGCTGAGCTCTCCAACGGCGTGCCAGCAGCTATGTTGAGCATGTGAGGCAGGGAGTAGTGTGCATGTGCGCTGCTCCCTGCCTCAGTCCCCCGATCCTAGGGATCTCGCCAGGCAAACGCCCTGGCGAGATCTTCCATTGAGCTCATAGGGCTCAATGGAAAAGCTAGCCCCTCCCTCCACAGCATGTCCTATACGTACTGTGGATGGTGGGGCTCAGTCGCCCAAATCGCGTTTTCCATAGAAAACACGGTTTGGGTTTAGCCTTTTTGTCCCTTGCGGGACCCGCTCCTCAGGAGTGGATCCCGGAAGGGAGAACTGACAGTGCCGCAGCAGACTCTGAAGCAAAGTCAGAGGCTGCTGCAGCGCTGTCAGAAGCTGCAGCAGTGACGCGTTGTTGTTTTTTTTAAAAGCAGCAGCGGCTGGCCCTCGGTGGCGCTTGGGGGGCAGTGCCCCAAATGTCCTGGGTGGCCAGCCACCACTGATAACAGGACATGAGGGAAGAAACAGTCTTTAAGATACTTGGTATAATTTATACAGTATGTTCAGTGTTCAAGGCGATTTACAGCCCTCAGCTAGTTCATCCTCATAATATGCTCAATAAGGCAGCCAGTACAATCCTCAATAATATTATTCCCGTTTTACAGATAGGGAACTGAGGCTGAAAGACAGTAATTTGCCCATAGTCACTCAGTTCATGGCTAAGACAGAATTCGAACTCTCGTCTACTCGACCCAAATCCAATGGCTTATCCACTAAGTTACACTGGCTCTTGTTTAGTTTCCATATGTGCCAATGGTCATTGGTTCTCCAATAGCTGCTATTATTTTATTTTTACTTTTTATTCATTTTCTTATATTTATACCCCACCCCTCTTGCAGACAAGCAACTTGGGGCGGCGAACATAAACATAATGAAAACAATAATATATTATAAAAATAATATATAAATATGAATATAAATATAAAATACAAATACTCATAAAACACATAGCAGCAGTAAAAGATTTAAACCCGATCTGTGAAAAACATAACCCCCCCACTCCCTGCTAACCCATCCCAACCCCCTTCCTCACACCAAACACCTGATGGAAGAGCCAGGTCTTACAACTTCATCGGAAAGCCAGGAGAGCCAAGCTGAGGCAAACCTCCATCGGGAGAGAATTCCACAGTGATGACACAGCTGCCGTGAATGCCTGCCCGTTGGTCCAAACCTGCCAAGAACATGGGACCTCCAAGAGGGTGTCCCCAGATGACCGCAGGGGCCTCCCGGGATCCCAGGGAGTGAGGCAATCCTTCAAGTAAGCAGGGCCCAGGTCGCAAAGAACTTTAAAGGTCAGAACCAACACCTTGAATCGGCCCAGAAGACAATAGGCAGCCAGTACAATGCTTGGAGCACCGGTTGTATGTACTCCCTGAAGCCTGTCCCAGTAAGCAGACAAGCCGCCACATTTTGCACCAGCTGCATCTTCCGAACCGTCACCATGGGCATCTGAAAGATATGGGCGGAGCCTCTTCACCAGATGTAATTGGCAAACAGCTGACACCTGGGAATCCAGGTACATCTGCGAATCCAGGAGCACCCCTAGGCTCTGCACAGATGGAACCAAAGGAGGATGAACACCCCCAATTACGGGAGTGTTCCCCTCTCCCAGATCACTGACTTCGCCCCCCCCACCAGCACCACTTCTGTCTTGTCGGGATTAAGCTTCAGTCAATCTCATCCAATCCCCCACAGCGGCCAGACACTGGGACAGCAACGAGGCCTGGGTCGGATTAAAAAGATAAGTACAGCTGGGTGTCATCAGCATATTGGTGACAATTAATCCCTCAGCTGCGCACGACCTCCCCAAGTGGCTTCATATACACATTGAACAAGAGAGGGGATAGAATGGAACCCTGTGGAACCCCACACGTGAGGTCCCCAGAGGACGAAGTACACTCCCTTAGTACCACCCGCTGAGATCTATCTACGAGGTAGGAACGGAACCATTTCAAAATGGTCTTGTCCACCCCAGCCAGGTCCCGTAGGTGAGTCACCAACATCTCATGGTTCACGGTATCAAAAGCCACTGATAGATCCTTATTTACACTGGTGGCCCACCCCACAATATTCCATGAAGGAACTTTCATTAAGGAGGTGTCTCTAGTATCACCACATGTGGCATTAGGCAACAATCATGCATTGATACCCATGTTTGTAATGGCATCCTCCTCTGCTTCAATTACATCCATTCTACCTGAGTTATGAAAAATTGTCCCAGTATCCATTAACCGATTCTGCCTGTTACAGCCGTATTTATTATTTGGGCAGGACGTTTCCATCCTCACCTGCTCCTGAGTATATTTCTCATCCCCAATCCTTTTAGATTCAACCACTGCTTTATGTTTAAATATCTGAGTCCCATTCCTCAGCATGTCCCCGCCCTCAGGGCCAATAGTGGGAACACAATAATCCAAGGTGTTTTTACCCAATTTAGCTTGCAAAGAGCTTAGCTTTTGAATAATTTTATCTTGATCGATAACAGCCAACGAATCAAATGCTGAACAGAATTCAAGTTCTCTGCTTCTAACTCCATCAGAAGCCATGCAGAAATCCATGAAATCCAAACCCCTTAATATACCTGGCTCAGAAGGTGATAGAGGAAGGCCTATCCGAGGTACAGACCTATTACCTAGTTGTGCTTGGGAATCGGTATCAGTGTTCCCTGGGCCATTTGAGGCAGCTATACCCATCTTAGTCTCATTAGAAATTGGATCTTCAGAGGCCGACCGTTGAATTACCCTAAATTGTATTGTTAGCCGCCCCAAGCTGTTTTCAGGAGGGGCGGGATATAAATTGATAAAAAATTAATTAATTTTTTTTTTTTTTAAATCTATTGATATCTGTCTTGTAAGCAGAAATTTCCTGGCAAGGCATAATCTCCTAACAATTCCTTCATGAGAGAACTTGATGTGTAACTGCAAACATGTTCCCTTAAAATATGGGCCCTCAGTCTCTAAGATATCATTTGAGTTTAGTCTCAACCTCAACCCAGTCAAGTGGTATATATTTCTTTGAACCAATCACTCTGAATCCCAACTTGGGAGCATCTCATTAGGGAGACGGCAGATGTTTAGTAAAATAGATTGCTCATTCACCCTAGGGGTATTGGTCTCTTTCCTTTGCATAAATTGGCTGCCCCTCTACTGGCAAAAAGAGAATATCATCCGCCCAAACTAGCCTCAAGGATTATAGGTTGTCTGCTATATGCAGACGACTTGGCTATAATGTCACAAACATGAATAGGTTTGCAGCGGCTACTGACAGCCTTTGCCCAGTTCTGTGAACAGAACAAGCTGGCTATAAACTATGAAAAATCTAAAATTATGGCCTTCTCGAGGGCCCATAAAACCTACTCATGGGTAGTAGAAGGACATAATATTGAGCAAGTTGGGACCTTTACGTATCTGGGACTAACTTTCCAGAAAAATGGAAATGGTCTAAGCATTTTCAACAAGCGAAGCAGAATATCGCAGGTGAACCCTTGGCCATACAAAGGGTCTATGGCCATTTAGGGAAAACAGATATTAAATGGGCACTTAGAGTTTTTCAAGCAAAGGTTCGCTCTAAAATATTATATGGTGCAGGCCTATGGACTATCCCCTTCCCTAGGGGACTGAGCACCCCGTGAAATAAATTCCTCCAGAGTATACTAAGAACTCCAAGAGGTATTCCCACAGCAGCGCTCACCTTGGAAACAGGGCAGCCTAGTTGGGAAACAATAGTCAGAAAGGAGGCATTTGGGCTGTGGCTGAAGGTCCATTTTATGTCAGACTCCTTACTTAGTTTAAAAAAGGATGATATCTACAAAAGCCCATGGATCAGGGAAATGGAAAAACAACTGGCCCTTTTGGGCTTTTCAGTTTGATATGTCTGTGATAAAGGACTTCTACAGGTTAAATCAGAATTATTCCAACGTATCGATGATATGGAGAGGTTATTCCAACGTATCGATGATATGGAGAGGCAGCAAAATATAGCTACTATTAGGGGCACCTCATTTCTGCGGAATTATATTTGTTTAATCCCTGCTTATAATGAAGAAATGGCCTCTTATTTGATCCAACTACATTCAGCCAGGTCTAGAAGTCTGGTCTTAGCTGCCCGAATGAATTCTTTACCCACAAGGATTCTAGAGGGCAGGATTGCTAATATAGAGTATGCCCAAAGATTGTGTCCATTTGATGCCCAAGAAGCTGAAACTGTGGAACATGTTTTACTGGAATGTAAATTATATATGAAACTACGAATCCAGTTTTTAATCCGTATTTTAAAGTTCCCAGCCGCTACAAACCACGAACTGACTTGACTGCTCCGGGAAGACAAGGACCCCAAAGTAACCCAGGCAGTTGCAGGGTTTTTGGCCTCAGCGTTTGAGATTAGGGGGAAATTTCTGAATTATCAGTTTACTGAGATGATTATTATGAAAAGACATGTTAGGGATGATCTTCACATCATCTAACTTTAGAGCCTGAAGGACTTTTTAGATCTGAAATGGGATTGGTATAGCCTGCGAATATCAAACTTGCTTGTGCAGAGTTTGAGGATAAATGAATTTCAATTTTCTAATAAGTTGTTTATTATATGTTGTATGGGTTGACCAAGTATGAATATTAATAACATTTTGATTTGAGTTGACTTGATATTATCTAGGTTTGTAAAAGGGGGTAGGAATTATTTAATTTTATTATTAGCATGTTGGGATGGGTGTTTTAGTTATTAAATAGCTAAATAAGTTGGCTTTCCTTTCCCTGACTGCAGGCAGCAAGGTACTTCTCGGTTAGGGATACTTGGGGTGGTCAAGCGCAGGATTGTTTAAGGCTTTTACAGTGTTACTAATATGTGCCTAAGGGCTGTATTATACGTTTTTAAAGTACGAACCTATACTTAGGGTTATATGTCGTGTATTGTGTATTGTGAATTGTTTGTGAACGCAATGACCTACGGTCACGCTTAATAAATTATTTGATGATTTGCATAAATTGGTAGCCATATCTCTGCTCACGCTTGGAGGGACCATGAAACGATCTTACGTCGCCTCTCCCTCCCAATCTTGAGGGGATCGCCCTGGGGTAGCTGTATTACTTTCATCCAGGACCTTTTTATTTTTAATAATATCAAATTTACCAAGAAGGTCCTTAAGCTGCCCCATAACAGAAAGTAAAGTTTTGTCTATATCTGATATATTCAAAAACAACAAAGAAACCGTTCGGAAGACTAAACAACATTGAGTTTTAAGTAACTCTGCCAGGTCTTACCAATGAGGGTTCTTGGAATTATCCTTGGGTTGATCACTAGACCCAATTGGATCATATGACCCCTAGAACCAGTAGAACCAGTAGGATCATATGACCCCTATCTAGCTCTACCAGGAGGTTGCTGACCAAGGCCACCAACACCATCTTCGTGCCATAACCCGGATGAAAGCTCGACTGTGTGGGATCAAGAAAACCAATGCCATTCAGAGGAACCTGCAGCTGATGGGCCACCACCCATTCAATAACCTTCCCTAAAAAGGGACGGTTAGAGACAGGCCGAAAGCTCACAGGGGCATTAATGTCAAGAGATGGTATCTTGAGAAGATTCCGGATCACAGCCTCCTTGAGGCATTTCGGCACCCTCCCCTCCCAAAGAGAGGTGTTAACTACACTTTCCAGCACCAGCCCTAACATCTACCTGGAGGCTTAAACCAACCAGGATGGGCATGGATATAACTCACAAGTTTTGGCCCGCATAGATCCCAGGACATCTGCTGCCTCAGCAGGTGTCACCGATTAAAACTTGTCCCATAAAACATGGCCATGCAGAGCATTTGTAAACTCTGACTCTGCCACTGCCTCTGAAATGTCGGAGTCAAAGTTGTGTTCAGTATAAGCAATTTTAATCTGCAAAGTATGCTAAAAACATGTCACAACGGGCCTTAGATGACTAAGGTTCTAGGTGGAGACAGGGTGTACCAATCAACTCCCTCACCACCTGTAACAGCTCCGTTGGATGGGACTGAGCGGATGCTATGAGGGCAGCAAAGACACGTTTCTTTGCTGCCCGCACAGCCATGGCATAGGCCTTCATAAATGCTCTATGTCACAATCGATCGTTTTGGGCCACCATTGCTCCTACTGCCTCCCTTCGCGCTTCATCCACCCCAGGTCCTCTGTAAACCATGAGGACCTGCAGTGACGAAACGCCAGGAGCAGACACCTAAGAGCCACCTGATCGATGGCCTGAGTTGGCCTCACCCAGACAGGTGTTTCAAAAGGCCACAAGGTCATTGATGGAGCGACTATTGAGGTCAACAGATATCTCCCCCAGAGCAATCCGGAACCTCTCTGGTTCCATATGTCTCATGGGGTGGACCATCTTAATGGGTCTCCCACCCCTACAGACAGGCAGGCATGCTGGGATGGAGGCTTGCAGGAGTGCCCTACATGGAACAGAGGCAATTAAGGGAACTACTGGTAGATATAATTGGGAAGGTAGGACATCACCAGAGAATGGGGGGAAGCAGTTTTTGAGAAGAGGCCATTGTAGAGAAAGATTAAGGAAGTGAGATGTTATGTTTGAGAGGTGGATAGATGGGACGGAGTGGGGATAGAGTCACACAGAGCTGGAACACAGGAAGTCTAAGAGGTTGGCTAATCCCTACTGAGGTTTAGGCTAATTGGGGCCTACCTGACTATAGTTATCAAGAAAACATGGATGATGTGGTGAGTCCTTGAAGACTGTGCTAGGAGACTGTGGAAAGATCATGTAGGTTTCATGTGAGGGATCAGGAAATGTCAAGAAATGAATGGACTCAGGAAAGAACTGAATACATGGGCAAAGTGGGAGGACAGAGTGTTTAGGAGGGGGAGGAGAATGAGCCAGGTCACCTTATCTTACAACAGGCGGTAGGGAATCTAGACTTTTTCCTCCCAAGAGCCACTTTGAAAATTACTGGCTGCATAGAAATTGAGGGTGGGGATACTTAAGGAGACCAGTCAGGAAGAGGAGCGTCCATATCATGGCTATGTCCACTGCCTTTGCGTGTATGCCCTCATCTCTGCTCCCTTACCCTGAGCTCAGTTCTTCAGTACCTGGATCCGGAGCTGGGTGTACCTACCAGGAAAATTTAGTTGCTTTTGATTTAGAAAGGGCAATACACACCACAATTTCACAGCCTTAAATAATATTAAACTCACACACATTCTAGGAAACTATAGATATTTACTCAGAGATACGTAATGTGATTCATCAGGGGCTCCAAATAAGGGTATTTAATGCTGTGCTGCTCTTAAGAAAGACGCCAACTGGATTTATGCAAATTCCAAACTACTTTAGTCCCGTTGTAGTGAAATAATCAGGGAAGGTATTAGAATTGCAAATGCTTACACCTTGATCAGGAAAATGCTCGATGACACTGCAAATATTTACACCCACCCAGTCACACTGATTTAAGGGACTAGATAGACAATAAACACTTGCAGGCTCTATGCAAATGTTTGCTGGATTAGGGCCTTACACGAGTGATCTGTTAGCTACAAGGCTAACGTGAGGAATTGTCAGCGCTGGCAGTCGAGTCAGAAGAGCAAGGGCTGTGGGACCTGCAAGTTCCCCCACCGGCGCTGTCTCGAACTCCAGCCAGCGCCGCACACAGATGCTGACAGCGCGCCGTGCACACGTCTGATTGCCCAGGCAACCGGACCAGATGCAGACGCACCGCAGCCCCATGTGACGCCGCCAAAGGCGGGGCCAGGACTGATGCCGTTGTGGCGCGCCGCATGGCTCTTAGCACGCCGGGGGGGATGCCTTGTGCTTCTTAAGCCGACGCAGGAAGCATCCTAGTGTCGGTAATTCAAGCTGAAACTGGCCACGACAGAGCTAAGTGTCTTGACTCTTTGTGTATTTGGAGTGTGGGCGGGTGCTTGTGGCAACTTGGGTGTTGTGGTTTGAGTGGGAGCAGCTGGACCCTAACGATCTTCCCTCTTGGTGTGTGTTTTTATTTCTGATTTATTTATTTATTTAAAATTTATATCCTGTCCCTCCTGCCCACAGGGCAGCCCGAAGTGGCAAACAACACTCAGTAAAAAAAATTTGTTAAAAAAACAAACAATTTAAAAATACAATAAAATGTGGGGAACCCCCCACCCCTCGCCAAAAGCCTGACAGAACAGCCAGGTCTTACATACACACCGAAACAGCAGGAGAGTGGGAACCAACTGAGCCTCCTCCGGGAGCAAATTCCACAGCACAGGGGCGGCCACCGAAAAAGATCTAACATCGGTGGCCACCCACCTCACCCGGGGAACCTCCAAAAAGGCTCCCACAAACGATCTCAAGGGTCGCATGGGCACATGGGGAGTGAGGCGGTCCCGCAGATAAGCAGGGCCCAGGCCGTGAAGGGCTTTAAAGATTAAAACCAGCACCTTGAACCTGGCGTGGTGCTTTATAGGCAGCCAGTGCAGAGCCCAGAGCACCGGTGTCATGTGCTCCCTGCGACCCTCCCCCGTAAGGAGACGGGCCGCAGCATTCTGCAGCAGCTGCAGCCTCCGGACCAGCTTCTCGGGCAGCCCCACGTAGAGCGCATTACAGTAATCCAGCCTCGAGGTGATGAAGACATGGATGACAGTGGCGAGGTCGGAGTCTGAGAGATACGGCCAAAGCCGCCGAACAAGATGTAGCTGCCGAAACGCACTCCCCGCCACGGCCACAACCTGGGATTCCATACTGA
>QEPC01011244.1:2095464-2109896 GCA_003113815.1 Sphenodon punctatus | reverse complement strand
GGACTTTGCTTTCTAGCAACTCTAAGACTGAAGACCCAGTCGCTTACATCAAGGACTGAGAAGAACTTATGGACCTTTGTAGGGTAAGATGCTTATTTAGGAACTCAACCAGTATAGGTTAGGAATGCGTTATATTCTAGTAACCACTCTGTATCAACAATCTTGCTTATGTAATCAGTAAACTGACTTCTTATCTTTATGAAGAAGTGTCTGTATCTAACATTGGAACACATGTGAGCAACAAGAGTTCTCAAGTTCTTGCGAACCCAGAGAGTAAAGAGTCTGTAAACGGGAAGGATCGGGCCCTTGAGTGACAAAGGGGTTGTCCCTGCGGCAGGCTTGAATCAGCCAGAGAGAGAAAACTGATCCAAGTGGGCTGTACGCTAGGGAAACTGAGTCACTCAAACCCTGCAAAGTGGGGGTGCGGACCTCCAACCCGTGACAGATATCTTTGTAAAGAAGACACTAATCATAAAAAGAATACAATAGCCAAAAAAAAGACATATACAAATACCTCGCTTGGCCCAGATATACTAGGCTAGCAATGACTTTCCCTAAACTCCAATGCCATGACTCAGCATCATGAAGCAGGGATACATTTAAACTGAAGAAATGATTGATGAGCATTCATAGCAGCAATCAGGAACCGAGCAATTGAGTCAGTAATCCGAGGATCAGTGTGTCAGCTAAGACCAGTACTAAAAGGTTATGGTCAGTTCTCCCAAGATACTTTCCCAGGAAAGAGGACAAATATTTCTGACGAGCCCTGTCGTAAAGCCGGCACCTAAACAAAACATGTTAAGTGGTCTCTGATTGCAGCCGATCAAATGGGCACAAACGATCCGCAAAACACAGGGCAGAAAAACGTCCCTCAGATACCATTGTGGGCAGGGCATTGAAACGGGCAGACATAAATAGATATTTCCATCTTTGCGGGACAGTAGGAAAGCGGCCATGCCAAGGCAAGGTGGTATACAAAACAGATAATTTTGCATATGGGAGGAGGCCCTAATTTTAGCTATCTCTTCTTGTGTATCTATATCTGTGATCCTAAGAGCGACTTCCCTAGCAAACAGGGGCAAATCTTTCCTCTCCTAACAACCTCTGCCAAAACCCATCCTGCAAAGATATAATTCAACAGCTTTAGCCCAACTGCTCTTAAAGGGATCTTTCTTCAAGTACTGAGTCATCCCTCCCTCCCTTGCCTTCAGCTTAACCCAGAATCTTACCACAAGGCCCTAAGCTATCTTGGACCACCTGCGCTGTCCTACCTCTAGCCTAATAGCAACATAAGGGGTACCCTTGGGGACCTTAAAAGCCTCTGAAAAAAGCGCACCTGGATGCTATCTATTTTCTCTAAGTTACTATGTACAAGGGGTAACCATAGCTCAGCCCCATACAGGAGCTGAGCACGCGCTTTGATATTAATAACCCTAGCGGCTGAAGCTAATGCAGACTTCCCTGTAATCCCAAAGCACTTTAAAGTAGAAAATGAGGAGCTTTTGGCAACAGTGAGCGCTCTCTCGAGATACTCCTCCCAGGCACCAGAGGCCTGGAAATGCAGCCCCAAATATTTGAAGACCTTCACCTGCAATATAGGGTGCCCATCCAGTACCCAAGAGTAGCATTTACGGGACTGGGAAAAAAACAAAATCTTAGATTTCCCATAATTGATTTATAAATTGTTTTGAGTGCAATAGTCCAAAAAGCAGGACAGTTGCCTATTTAATCCCACCCTGGTATGGAAAATAATGGCGATGTCATATGCGTATAGAAGACTGCCTACATGGCAGTCTTCTATAACAACCCGGTAAAAAAAAACAACACCTTAACCCAACAGACCCCTCCCACCCTCCTTCTTGCCAAATGTCTGGCGAAAGAGCCACGTCTTACAGTTTCATCAGAAGGCATGAAGACTTGGGCTGAAGCAAACCTCCACCAGGAGGGAATTCCAAAGTGACGGCACAACCACCGAGAACCCCCCTTCTGTCCGTCCACACCCGTCGATAGCGTGGAACTTCTAGGAGGGTGCCCTTGGACAACCGCAGGGGCTGACCAGGGGTCCGGAAGATGGGGGGATCAAATGCCCTTCCTCTGGAGGTTCACCAAATTCCAAGTTGGAGAATTTTTAAAGACCTTTTCACTTGGCCAAGTGTTTGGTAGGCAGGGATATGATTTGGGGAGGTATGGGGTGGAGGTAGTAATTTTGAAATAGTTTTATTGATATAAATTTCCTAGATATGTCGTCCCGTCCCCCCCCCCCCGTGCTGGAACCCATCTGGAACCCACAGGATAGGGTGGGATACAAATTTAACTAACTAACTAAAAAATTCTGTACCTAACACCCTTCCTATCGGGGATTATGTTGTAACCTGCTATGAGCCTTAGAAAAAAGGTGGGATAAGTTTAAATAAATAAATTTAGATTGTATTATTTATTTATTTGTTTGTTTATTTATTCCATTTATATGCTGCCCCCTATGCCCACAGCATCTCGGGGTGGCTTCCAGCACAGGATAATCAATATATCAAAAAATAAAACATATAAAAATCTACACAAATATTATTAAAACAATTTTAAAATACTCCCCCCCCCAAATTTGACCCACCCTCCCCTCCCCATCTCCGAAGGCCTGGGAGAACAGCCATGTCTTACAGGACCTACGGAAGGCCAAAAGACTTGGGGCCACTCGTGCTTCCTCTGGGAAGGGAGTTCCACAACCGGGGCCCAGCCACCGAGAACGCCCTCTCCATTGTGGCCTCCCGTTTTATGCGGGGGACCTCCAAGAAGGCGCTCCCAGTGGACCGGAGAGTCCGTCCTGAGTCACGGAGGGTGAGGCAGCCCCACATAGATCACGTTACAGTAGTCCAGCCTCGAGGTGATGAAGGCATGGATCAAAGTGGCCAGGTCGGGTCTGGAGATATACAGGCACAGTCGCCGCATCAGATACAGCTGGCGGAAAGCTGCCTTCGCCACCACATTCACCTGCTGATCTAGACGGAGACCCGCATCCAATAATACCCTCAGACTACGAACCTGCTGAGACATGGAGGGGAGCACCCCCTCCACAAGATGGGGCAACACCTCCCCCGCTCGGCCCACCACCATCACCTCCGTCTTACCAGGATTGAGCCTTAGTCTGCTCTGCCATAACCAGCTCATCACGGCCTCCAAACACTAAGATAGCACGGAGACGGCAGGGCATGGGTCGGCTGAAAAAGAGTGTTAGGAAACGGGCCCTGAAGAGGGTTGCACGAGCCTGCCATGGCTGGCGAAGTCAGGGCACGGGGGGGAAGAAGCCTGCCCCTGCACAACAGTCCCAGGCACCCTCGGATCCTCTGGGACCCAACAGACTAGTAAGAGGCAGGGCCACACACCCCTCGGGTAATCAGGGGGAAGCGGAACCCACGCAGGTAGAGGATGCAAAGGGAGACACACGGCACCCATGGATTCAACAGCCACCACGGGCCCCGCTCTGCTGACAGACAGCGGGGCAGGACCAGCGGAGACACACACGCAGACAGCTGGTGGTAGAGCGGGGCCTGGGGTGGCGCTGCGGCGCTCCGCACGCCTGCAGGAGCATCAGGGGCGGGGCTGAACATTCATAAGGCAGGGCTCGACACAGACCAGACGCCGGCGATCAGCAGAGCTGTGAAGCTGGCCCCTTGGTGTTTGAACGGCCCAAACCTCTAGGCAATTGTAGTGTGAGGTGAAGGAGTGAGAGATTGGGTGAAAGGAGAATGATTGTCGTGTGCATGCGTAGTGTCTGTGTGCGGGTGAGTACAATCCACTTCCTTATTCTGTCGTGGTTCGGGTCCTGTGCTTCCTGTGCATCCTCAGGTGTGGGCTTTCCCTGTCAGTCCTTCCCCCCGCCGGGTGCTTTCCCCTTTTCCCCCCACAGTCCTGACACTGCTGGTAATTTCCCCTGAGTACGGTGTGAGTGGTGGGTGTGGGCATGTGGGCCCTGCGGGGTGCGTGGGGAACGCTCCCCCGGCCTGCTGCTCTCCAATACCCCAGTGATGATACGGCCTCGTGGGCATGAGGGGGTGGCTAAAAAATATTTATAAATAAATAAAATATATATATCATCAGCGTATTGGTGGCAATGCCCCCCTCATTCATTGTAAGCCCCCCTCACTCAGCGCAGAGACTTGTCTCTAATTAAATATTGTTGAGTGCCAGGCACATTGTTGTAGAGGGAGTATGTTTGCCACGTTGGTCCCCAAAATAGGTAGTAGAGACAAAATAGCATGTTGATATTGTCACAAAGGAACATGAGGCCACACAAAAGAGTTACTGGACTATAGGTCTAACAAATATGTAAAGCTAAAACTTAAACATGTATGTAATGTGAAAGTTGAGAACTCGAAACTCAATTCATGGAATCATGTAGTGTAAAATGACAGTTGGGAAAACTCCAGGAAATGGAGAGANTCGAAACTCAATTCATGGAATCATGTAGTGTAAACTGACAGTTGGGAAAACTCCAGGAAATGGAGAGAGATAAGGAATGTTGTTTCAGAGAGACACCAGACAGAAATCCATTCAGGTGCAAATTAAGTTGGCCTGTGTGCCTACCTGCTGGCTTTGCCTACGTGCAGAGAGGCACCTCTCCAGCTTTTCCCAAGGCTGGAAAAGGGAAACAAAGACTTTGAAAAGGCCATTTAAGCCAGGAGCCAAGACAAAGAGTAAGCCATCTTCTGCTATCTCTTGGAGAGAGCTCATCTGCATCTTGCCTGCCAGCAAAAAGACTGCTGGAGCTATGGACTGAGAGGAAAGACTTTGCTTTCTACCAACTAAGAGATCAGTGCCCAGTCGTTCTGTATCACTGACTGAGACTGTGCTCTTTTTAGGGTAAGATCTTATATAGGGAATTACCCAGTATAGAATAAGAATGCATTATGTTACTTTTCATTTGATTAGCCACTCTGTATCAACTGTTCTAGCTTATATTATTAATACATTTTCTTATCTTTATTAAGAAGAGTCTGTGCTCTACCATTGGGGAACACAAGTGAGCAACTTGAGTTTCCAAGCTCTTGCAAACCCAGAGAGAGAGAGTCTGTGAACGGGAGTTCTGGGAATTTGGGTGGCAAAAGGATTCTCCCCTTTGCAGGACTGGACCAGCCAGAGAGAGAACTGGTTCCGATGGGCTGCAAGTGAGGGAAATTGAGTCACCCAACCCAGGAAAGTGGGGTGTTGCACCTCAAACCCGTGACAGATATCTTTTATTGGACCAGTCTCTTTATATATATCTACTTTGCTTTGCTTTGCTTTGCTCAGATCAGTCTGCAGTTCTGACTCCTGACCTGCCTGACAAAGGACCCTGTGAGGTGCAAAAGCTTGCGAACCTCCACCAACTTGAGTTGGTCCAATAAATGATATCGCCATGCTATTTTGTCTCTACTAGGCACGTTGTTGGCAGCATATAAATAGCAACATAGTAATAAATAACAATAACAACTTGTGTGTGTCTCTGCTTAAGGCCAAATTCAGAGTTGTAGCAGTCAACAGAGCGAATATAGAACCCAGAATCCCACGATCTAGGGGGGACAGGCTTGGGTGTCTTTGAGGGGAAGATGTGCAGCCCCATACAAGCCCAGCCCACTGCACTTTGAGTAGGGTTGTCACCTATGCAAATTAGTGCCATAGGCACCAATGCAGGCCCTGCAACATGTATTTTGAATACATTTTACTTAAAAATTTGCATAGGCGGCAACCCTACTCAGAGCATACAGTGAGCTGGGCTTGTATGAGGCTGCCCATTTTCATCTCAAAACCCAAGCCTGCCCCCACCCCCCTCCGGGATTCTGTTCTGTAAGCCACTTTGCTGACTGCTACAGCTCTGAATTTGGCTGTGAGGAATTTCAAGGAACAGTTATTAAAAATACATGTTGCAGGTGCAGGGTCTGCAACATGTATTTTTAATAACTGTTCCTTGAAAATGTGCATAGGTGGTCACCCTAGCTGTTTGTTTCTTCTCTAGTTTCACACGAGTGTAGGATCTGGACCGCTGCTTGACGTGAGGGGGCGGGGAATAAGCGCCTTAAAGATGGGGGCGGGGGAGAGAGGGGAGCAGCCAATGGGGGCTGCTGTCAGAGAGGGAGGCTGGCGGGGGTACAGCCCCTTTGCCGGATGACGCTAATGTGCTCAGCACCCGGAACCCCACCCTGCGTCTGCTTTCCTCTATCCCGGAACCATTCTCCCCGTCTCCGTGCGGCTGCGGGGGCCGCTTTGAGGAATGCACAGCGCGGCGCGACAATATGGCTGCGCCCGTGAGTTGGTGTCTTAGGAGAGGTGAGTTCGGGCGGGGAACTTCCCGCGTCGTCTTTACTCGGATCCCGCCTCCCTCAGCCGGCCCAGGTCACACGGCTAGAGGAACCCCATCTCCGGGCCTTGTGAGCCCGGGCAGAGACCGAGCCGTGCAGGGGTTGTTTTCGCATCCCTAGTGGAGAATTGATCCCCCCGCTTCTGGGAGGGTCACTGAGGCGGCGGGTGGCCTGCCCAAGACCATGGGCTTATGACCGTCTCCGTCTACGAAGCCCCAGAGCCGTAGGTGTATCTCTAAGGCAGGGCAATGCCATCCCTGTAACTTATATTCTCCCCTTCCCCTGTAGAAATCATTGAATGGCAAAGCATTTATTTTGAGAAAGCTCGTATCTCTCCCCTCCCCTTATTTAAGAGAAACATTTAAAGTGGATATGCGAAAGAAATGTGACTCATAGAGCTGGATGGAATCGAGGGGCTCATCAGTTCAAGTCCCCTGCATGGGAGGAGGGGAAAGTATTTGCCCCATGTAAATTGGGATCTTGGATTTGTCATACCTAGATCATCCCAGACATATGCTCATCCAGCCTCTTCTTAAAAACCTCCAGCAGTGGAGAATTCAGTACCTGACTGTACATGCAGTCAGGTACTGTTCAATCCAAGTTTCCCTTTCTGCAGCTTCTACCCATTGACCCTTTTCCTATTCTCCAGAGCAAGGAAGAATGATTGTTCTCCATCTTCTTTATGGAAGCCTTTCAAATATTTATAAACATTTATCTTATCCCCCCTCTCCCCAACTTTTATTCTCCAAGCTTAACCATAGACATCCTTCAAATTCTCGTATGATTTGTGTTCTTAACATTTATAAATAATTTTTTTCTCTGTTCCCTTCCTCTGCATCCTCCCCAACTTTTCTATGTCCTTAAAATGGGTTGCTGAAAGGTATTTGAGAGCGCATTTGTAACCAAGTGCATGAACTTTTGACAGCAACCACAATTGTCTCCTCTTCCTCCCCCCTCCCCTTCCCTCCATGTCAGTGTCCTAGCTATGGGTTGCATAGCTGCCAACCTGACATGCTCACAAATGAGAAGGCAAAAGTCTAAAATGATTACTTGAACTTTAAAATCAAGAGATTGAGGCTTAAATTACCTTCTGGTAAAAGGCATGGATTGTAGTCACATTTTCAGTCTTCACAGCCCAGAGAACAAGATTTTTTTTTTCTTTTAAAGGGAAAAGGTAAAATTTTCATTTCCCTGCAATTTCACTATTCCTCCAGTTTAACTATTTTAGAAAGCTTTACAACTCCGATTCAGGCTAGGGAGGATGAGCCTTGGCAACCCTGGGTACTCCACAGTTTACCTTGTAAGATGCAGATTTCTAGGGGAAAAAATATCTGGTTTCCCCTTTCCCCTGCAATGTCTGTGTTGAAGTGGGGTCCATGATCCCTTTCTCTTTCCTCCCTGCCCCCCAGTAAAATCATGTAAACAAATAAAGCAGTCCAGGGTAATCCGTATAAGGAACAACATTAATTGACTCTGGATTGCCAGGCATTTGGACAGATTTTATCATCCTCCCATGACAAAATGCACTTTGTCACTGGGAGGTGGGAATCTAAAGTACCAGTTACCAGAAGAGATTAATTTCGGCAGAGCTGGGAACACCGCTATGGGGCACATTCAGTGGGGGGGTAAAATGTCTTGTGGTGGTGCGCCATCTGCTTAATCCTCGCTCCAATGTTAATATGAGGTAACTTCTATCTAAGAGTAAATTACCCTGCACTACCCCAGACCCCTACTTTGAGGGTACGCCCAGGTAAGCCCTGTGTTGTCTGTATGTGCCCCCAGTCTTTTAGCTTCTGGTCTATTGCCTTTTTTCCTAGCCAACATCACTAACTTGCTTATTAATGTGTTATAGTAGTACCTAGAAGCCCTGTTTACACCAGAGCCCCATTGCACTAATAATTGTACAGATGCATAACACAAAGATGGCCCCTTCATCAAGGGGTTTTAAATTTAAACCTCTAGTCCTGCTAACACTTAAGCACACGTGCTATTATTGATTTTAGTGGAGCTCTGTGTTCTCAGGTATAAGATAGGGGCTCAAGTGTAAGAGGAAACTGTTGTATGGGACAAAAGGGGAAGCACAGTACTAGGACGGCAAGGGTTATTATGATAAGCAATGGATTCTGTACACTATTTGCATAACCCTGTTGCCCAACACTGCCTAACTTGTTTAGATTGTCTAAGGTGACCTTACACATTAATACAGATGTTTCAGTATAGGCAAATCAGGCTATCTAAAAATTAGCTCTATGACACATCTCTAATTGGTTTAGCTGAACCAGCTTTTTAAACTGTTAAGAAAATTTCACAACAGTAGACAGATCTAAAGTGAAATCATGATTTTTTTTAAAAAAACATCCACAGATATTTAAGGGGTTAAGATATTTAAATATCCACAGATATTTAGGGGCTGGGTTAGGGTGTTAGGGTTTTTGTTTGTTTATATTTTTAACATCCCCTATTGGGATTTTACCTGATTTATTCATATTAACTATTGATTATATTTCTTTTTTATATTCTGTTTTTATAT
The DNA here is from genome assembly GCA_003113815.1 of Sphenodon punctatus. Classification (NCBI taxonomy): domain Eukaryota; kingdom Metazoa; phylum Chordata; class Lepidosauria; order Sphenodontia; family Sphenodontidae; genus Sphenodon; species Sphenodon punctatus. The sequence continues at coordinate 2,101,037 of QEPC01011244.1, read as the reverse complement.
ATTGTTAGCCACCCCAAGCTGCTTTAGCAGGAGGGGTGAGATATAAAACTGTTAAATAAATATTTGATAAAGGGACTGGGATGGTATTCTGCAAAGCAGCTCCTCTGAAGTCAGGTAGATTTAGGCCATTTTTACACGGATGCCTCCCTTCCCCCCCCCCCCCCCCTTTCGATGTTTGGGCAGGTGTGTGTGGGGAGGGGGTGTCCGTGTAAATCGCTGGCTGTGGGAGGATGAGTGCCTGCTCGGTGTTCGTCCCTGTCAACACCGAGCAGGATGGGTGCGGGTGCGTGCGCACAACACCCTCTTCCAACCACGGAGCCCTCCGGAAAACCAGAGGAGGCCCTGTGGGTGTCTGTGTAAAGGAATACCCACTCACCTCCACACAGACACTCTAACACTGATAAAATGGGTGTTACATTTTATTATATATGTTGCAGGACACCCATAGAGCACACCTGGAGCCCTGCAACATGTGTAATAAAATGTAACACTCGAGTGTCTGTGAAAAGGGCCATCATCTTCTCTGATTCAAGGGTAGTGTGTATGTTCTCCAAAAAGAGAGCGAGCGAAAGATTTTTCTCACTAGCTGGGCAGTTTGAATGCAAGGTATCTCAAAACATCTATAGCTTTTTCATTGAAATATCTTTTTATGCAGTGTTTTCCCTACCAAGATAGTCTTTGGTAAAGTGCTTGTAATATTGAACCAAAGTTAGGGAGTTTCCTTTCAGTGAAGGAGAATTGACAGGTACTGATTTTTTTTTTTAAATTATTTTTTAGGGTTTTACCACAGATAAATAGCTACACAGGAAAGTAACTTCATTAAAGTAATTGACAAATCAGATATATAAAAAACACTAATTAAAAGGCAAAAATTATACAACACTTCTATTCTATATTGAATTCTTAACGACTTAGGAAATTTATAAGGTTTTGGTTTTTTTAACAGTTCTGGGTCTGAGTTCAAGCTATGTTCTTCCAAGGATCGATCAGCATTCCTTAGTAGTTTCCCAACGTGTAAATTTCCAGCTATCTTGCAGACCCTATGCAGCTGTAAAGTAAGTGGATACTTTATTTCTAGTTGTTGTTTTGGTTGAATACACAAGTTGCTTTTGGAACCTCAAGACATTATTAATATCCTGTAAAGTGATTATTAAAAAGTGACTTTTTTGGATGTGTCACTTAGGCCAATGTGTGCTACTTTCAGGATGCCCACTAATGCAATTTGTTTAAAAGTGGCCACCTATTGGTGAAACACTGTAATTGAAGGACAGCTACTTTGCCATAGCCATATTTTTTTAATCTTGATTAAAAATCCCCACACTTATTCTAATTTCAAGCCCACAACAAATAAAGTACAAAACAGAAAGTAAGTTAGCTTTTACCCTCCTGTTAAATAGTCGTACTTTCCATTGACACAATAACAATTAATTTGGCTGTTGAATGGGTATTGTCAACTAGTGAATTTATAAAATTAGGCAGTTGTCTGTATTCTCCCCTCACATTCCACTACTGCTTTTTGTCTTTACAGTATAACATCCCTGTTTAAAATATCTTTCCCTGTTTCCATGTGATAGCAGATAGATACAAACAGGAGAAGGAAAAATGACTCTGACTCATGTTTCACTGTTCAGCTCAAATTACTGTCAAACACTTCCCTTCTTCTTGTTATAATAGTGCCAATTATTTCAATAGTAAGTTCGGTACAGATTAGACTGAAATATTATTTTATTTTTTAATTTTTTTAAAAAGTCATACAATTTTAATACTCCTTTTCCAATCCTCACATTCCCATTCAGTCCCTTCATTTTCCCCTTCCGGAAAACTGAAATGGAGAAGGCACGTAGGCTCCAGTCCTGCAATCGGCACTATTCTGTCAGACCTATCACAATAAAAGATGCGTGCAGAAAGGAGGAACAATGAAGTGTGTGTAATATATATATTCTACACATACACCATTGTTTCTCCTTTCTGCATACATCTTTTGTATGTATAATGTGTGTATGTATAGTGTGTGTGTGTGTGTGTGTGTGTGTGTGTGTGTGTATATAATATACAATTGTTTGTAGATGTAGATTGATAAACAGAGGTAGATGAACAGATAAAAAGCTGATGCTGGAGCTAGACGTTTCAGCTTCCGCCTTCGTCAGTAGCGCACTGGGTTTCTATGTAAAAGGCAGATACTCAAACCCTGTCATGTTAATGACGAAGGCAGAAGCCGAAACGTTTAGCTCCACGTTCAGCATCATCTTTTTATCTTTCCATCTACCTCTGTGTATCAATCTACATCTACAAAAAGTTATTAAATTATTGATTAACTGCATCCTCCTGGGATCCAGAGCTTCCTTGAGAGTTCTGCTGTTCAGTTGCTTTCCAAATATTTCTCTCTCTCTCTCTCTCTCTCCACACACACACATATTTTATTGTTTCCCCCTTCAGCTATATGTATGTGTGCACGCGCACACATTATATATTGCTTTTTAATTATGTAAATATCGACTTTGATTGTTTCTTAGCCTAGACCTTCTTACTTTTTTGTGTTGATGTTGAACTTGAAATGGGACTTGTGAGAGGGCTTGAAGGAGCTCAGAACTCTTAAAAATCAAGGCCCTTAACTTCTAAGGATAATAAGGCATTGCCTAAAAATAAATCCGTGTTCTTCCTCTGCAAGAATGATTTGGTTTCTTGTAATGATCACATGACAATCTTTAGTTTCCTGTCTTCTACACCACTTCGTGAAGTACACAGAAAATAAAAATTCCTCATGCCCATCTCTGTTAAAAAGAGAACTAAAACTTCAATATTTGGCAGAACCCCAAATGTTAAAGTTTGCAGTACTATGACCTGGCAGAAACTCAGTCAAAGCAGATGCAATTTATGAACATTGCTGAGAGGAGAGTCTGCTTAGAACCCACGTTAGATAAATTTGCCTGAGTAGCTAGTCCTAAAGGCTTGCACTCAAAAGAGTTACAGTGGGTTTGAGTATCTTCCTTTTACATAGAGAAACTGGAACTGTTCAGCATGGAAATGAATTTTTATTTATTTATTTATTTATACAAAATTTGTATCCCGCCCCTCCTGTCCACAGGGCAGCCCGGGGTGGCGAACAACAACTATAAAAACAATAAAACAATTTAAAATTCCATATTATGCAGGGAAAAACAAAACACTCCTCCCCTCCCCCCATCAAACCCCTACACCTCGCCAAAGGCCTGTTGGAACAGCCAGGTCTTACATAATTGTCGAAATGACCGGAGAGTGGTGGCCAAACGAGCCTCCTCCGGGAGCGAATTCCACAGCACGGGCAGCCACTGAAAAAGATCTAACATCGGTGGCCACCCACCTCGCCCGGGGAACCTCCAGCAAGGCTCCCACAGACGATCTCAGGGGTCGCACGGGCACATGGGGAGTGAGACAGTCCCGTAGATAAGCAGGGCCCAGGCCGTGAAGGGCTTTAAAGGTTAAAACCAGCACCTTGAACTTAGCCCTGGTGCTTTATAGGCAGCCAGTGCAGAGCTCGGAACACAGGTGTCATGTGCTCCCTGCGGCCTGCCCCCGTAAGGAGACGGACCTTGGCATTCTGCACCAGCTGCAGCCTCCGGACCAGCTTCTCGGGCAGCCCCACGTAGAGTGCATTGCAGTAATCCAGCCTCGAGGTGATGAAGGCATGGATGACAGTGGCGAGGTCAGAGTCTGAGAGATACTGCCGAAGCCGCTGGACAAGATTTAACTGCTGAAATGCACTCCCCGCCACGGCCACAACCTGAGATTCCAAGCTGAGCCATGAATCAAGGAGCACACCCAGACTCTGCACTTGAGAGACCATGGGAGGGCAACCCCACCCCCCAACAAGAGGAGATTCAACCACCCCTAGGCCTGCCCCCCAAGCCCTCATCCAACAACATCACCTCCGTCTTGTCCAGATTCAATTGCAGATGGCTCAACCTCATCCAAGCCCCCACAGCTGACAGGCACTGGGAAAATAAGGAGACTGCATGACATGGGTCAGTAGAAAAAGAGAGAGAGAGAACGGAGTGTCATTGATGACACTACATGCCCTGAAACCCTCTCACAATCTCCCCTAATAGCTGCATATAGATGTTAAACAAGAGGGGGGACAGAATGGCACCCTGCAGGACTCCACACGTGAGGTCCCGGGGGGAAGATGTACACTCCCCCAAGACCACCTGGTGAGTTTTTCCGGCCAGGAACTAATGAAACCAGTCCAAGACCATCCCACCAATCCTGGCACGGTCCTGCAGGCGAGTCACCAACACCTCATGGTCAACTTTGTCGAATGCAGCCGAAAGGTCTAGCAGGACCAATAAGGTCTGACGACCCTGGGCCACTGCCAGACGGAGATCGTCAACTAAGGCCACCAATGCAGTCTCTATACCATACCCAGGCCGAAACCCAGACTGAGAGGGGTCAAGGAAACCGGTGCGGTCCAGATGTTCCTGGAGATGCCGTGCCACAGCCCGCTCAATAACCTTCCCTAAAAAGGGGGAGGCTAGAGACCGGCTGATAACTGGCAGAAGTATCCGTGTAAAGAAATGGTTTCTTGAGCAGGGGCCTACCACAGCCTCCTTTAGGCAGTCAGGCACCCTGCCCTCCCGAAGGGAGGCACTAACTACCCAAGCCAGCAACGGCCGTAACGTCTCCTGGCTGGCTTTCACCAACCAGAACAGGCATGGGTCTTGTTCACAAGTGGTGGCACAAACAGATCCCATCAAGGACTCCACATCGGCAGGCGACACCATCTGAAACCGATCCCACAAAACAGGACAGGACGGGGCATCCATAGCCACAAGATGATCCTCTGCAATAACTGTGGTACCGAAATCGTAGCGGATGCGAGCGATCTTATCTACAAAGTACTCGATAAACTGGTCACAGCAGTCACTGGATTGCTCCAGGTCCAGGTGGAGGCAGGCAGGACTGACCAAGCCTTTCACCACCCAGAAAAGCTCCGTTGGACATGACTTTGCAGATGCAATAAGAGCAGCAAAGAACTGCTTCTTTGCTGCCTGCACCGCCACAGCATAGGCCTTTAAACTGCTCTTATGTTGCGATCGATAATACTCATAGTGAGTCCGGCACCACCATTGCTCTAACCGCCTGCTCTCCCGCTTCAAACACTGCAGGCCCTCAGTAAACCAAGGAGACCTGTGGGAGACTCAGGAGGGCAGTGGACGCCTGGGAGCCACTCTGTCAATGGTCTCAGCCCACAAGGTGTTCCAGAAGGCTACGAGATCATCGACGGAGCTGGTGTCAAGGTCCAGGGGAAGCTCCCCCAGAGCATTCCAGAACCGATCCGGGTCCATAAGTCTCCGGGGGTGGACCAATCTAAGGTCCTGCACTCAGCTGGGGGCTGACATGCGCCAGGATGCACGCCTTAAGGAGGTAATGGTCAGACCATGACAAAGGCTCCAGCTCTCCTAACTCCTACTAACTGACCCCCCGCCTCAAGGCCGGTGCAGAAACCAAATCCAGTGTATGTCCCTCCTCATGTGTGGGATCACAGATGATTTGGGACAGGCCCATGGTTGTCATGGAGGCCATGAACTCATGCCTCG
>QEPC01011244.1:2064673-2094511 GCA_003113815.1 Sphenodon punctatus | reverse complement strand
CCCCCCCCCACCCACCCCCCCCAACCCACTCCCCAAATTTTAACACCCCCCCCCCCTCACAGTTCCTTACACAATAAATAACACCCCACCCCTCAGTCCAGGCATGTATCTTCACCCCCCTGCTCCCAGCCAAGCGAGGGGGTGGGGGAGGCGAAGGCGCACTCCAGGCAGCTGTCGCTGTGCTGGGGCGAGTGTAAATGATGGCCTCCTCTGTTCGCTAACGGCCCGCCTGCGGCACCGCCCTCAGGGCAGCTCCTCTTTATGATGTTACCTGGGGGTGGGAACAAGCACAGCCACAGGTGTAGGCAGAGTCCAGGGAGTCACCAGCACACAGCCCTCAGCCACCGCCCTCCTTCTTAGGCCACCTAAGAAACCCCTACGGATCTGTAAGTAGGTATAAACCAGAATGATACCCTGCTTGCCACTTTTGAGAACAACTTGAAGACTTTAGAAGTAGTCCTTTGACTTGCCTAAAGGGACTAAAGCTCAGCTAGGATTTGTTTTTTGGCTTTAAATGCAACTTTAGGCTGTGATCCACAAACCCCTTACTCTGGGGTAGTCCCATTGATGTCCATAAGGGTTCTCGCAGGGGCTGAAGCCCACAGCAGTTTTCATAAGGCTTCAATGGGCTTACTCCAGAGTAAGTGGTTTGTGACCGAAGTAGTAACATTAATAAAATAAAGCTTTTTGCCGGGGTGGTGTTGGTGAAGCTAAATCGGTTACTTCGATTAACCCTGAGGCAAACCTGCAGTTATTTTGCTGTGACACTTACTTTGGAAGTTTGCTATTAGCAGAGTGCAAGCTCACACTTCAATAATTTTACGCGCTGGCACTAAACTTAACTCATAAAAGCATCTTTTTAAAGCTTCTGGAACGGAACATTCAGGATTGCTCCCAGGAAAAAGTGGGAGTTGCATCCCATGGGGGTCCTGCTAATCAGAAAAGAGCATTTGACTTAAATTTTAAACTTCTGCTGCAGAAGAGATGGCAGAGGCATTATTATCCCGAGGTGGGGGCCGGGGTGGCTTACGGATGCAGTTTATAATTTAACTAACCGGTTCCATTTGACACAATGTCCTACAGCAAATCATTAGGTAGCCTGAGATTTGTAAAGTTTGAGGTTCACCTTCATTGACCACTTTATATACATTTTCTACGGACTCAGGATGGGTTACAACTTAAGAAAACACACACAAGCAATCAGTAAAATCATTTAAAAACCTTCACCAGACCCTATCCCTGCCCATATACAGAGTCTGTGGGTACAATCCACTATTAAAGTAAACCGAGCTAAGCTATTGACTTTAATGATGGAGAATCACATTTTGTGCGTGTGGAAAAGTCTGGTGCAGTTTTAATAGATTGACTCTTTCATGAATTGGCCATAAATGCACAGGACATTCTTTTAGTTTTGAGACAGAATTTAAACCATAGTTTTTGTATTAAAAGTCTTCATTAAGGTTGATGGTCTTATTTATCATTTTCATTTGCACAAGACCTGCAAAAAGTTTTACAAAGAAATCCAAAAAGACAGCTGAAGAAGAGAAAGGGGAAAAGAAGGTCCCTTACAGAAAGCCATTACCAACGGTGCCAGGGGATGATGTCTATTTAACATGGTGCTACTCAAGGCCAGTCTATGAGGCGGAGGTGGCTGTGGATATGCTAAAGAAGTTTCAAGTGTTGGACTTCACTTACCCCAAACAACATGTATATGCGGATCTTACTCTTGATATGACAATGGGGAAGAAGGTATGTTGAAGGAAAGTGTGATGTTAGGGGGGAAAATAATATTTTTTTTGTTTTAATTGTACAGCAGAGGATGCCATTTAATGAAAAACCTTCTCTGTCGTCCTTGTTCAGCCCCATTCCCGAGACCTAGAGTGAGCTTGCTTCCTCTTTCACACCTCCCTGCTTAAGCCGTGCATGCTGTAGTGTCCTTTCCCATAGCAACTGCTGTGCTTTTGTAAGAACTGTAAAGGGCACCTTCCTATTCAAGACATAACCATGTTGGTGGTTATTACTATTATTTATATAGTCCCAGTAATCTGCCTGGCACTGAACAGTCCTCAGTAGAGACAGGTCCCTGGCCCAGACGCGGTGCACCCCTCCAGTCCCCCCAATCTCACACTGCGCTGTGTGCGGCACTGCGACTGCATCTGATCATGCCCGCCGCAGCCCGGTAAAATCTGTTTAAAAATTATTATTTTTTTTAAAATCGCCGCAACCAACCAAGTTGTGAATGAGAGGAGCCAATCAAAGAAGAACTACTGTCTGCCAGTTCTTCTTTGAGAGGCTCCTCCCATGAACCAACCAAGCCTGCCCCGAGAGTGGCCAGAGCACAGCCAGTCCCCACCCCTCGGGGTGGGGACTGGCTGGGCTCTTGCCACTCTGGAGTCTCATAAGGGACAAAACTATTGTGAACGCGCTTTGGGCATTCAAGCGCACAGCCCAAGCGCACTTATGGGAAACAATTTCCCAGAGGGGCAGGCTTTCTTAGGAGCCCTCTCGGCTCAATTTAAAATGACACCTGGGCACCAATTGTAGGCGCTCAGGCAAGATGTGCTGCGGGTGGCTGAGGCAGTCAGGGACCAAGTGTGCATGCTCAACTGGAGTCAGCTCTGATTCAAGCAGTGAACAGCACACCATGATCCTGCTGCTGCAGCCTGACTTTGTGGTGTCGTGAGTAAATTGCTGGGGGGATACTGGATGGAATGGGGCTGGGGGGGATGGGTTTGGACTGGGGAATGGGAGAGGGGTGGATGGGGAGAGACTAGGAGAGAGGGAATGGGGAAGGGAGAGACTGGGAGTGTGGGAGAGGTGGATGGGGGACAGACTGGGGGAGAGGGAATGCGGAGGGGAATGTGGGGAGGAGAGACTGGGGAATGGAAGAAGGGTGGATGGGGAGAGTTGGAAAACAGGGCTCAACCATGTTTTGGGGTACAAGTGAAACTCCTTGCCTTACTGCTGGTTTTGTGGTGTGGTAAGGACTGCACATAATGTTGCCTTAAGATGGTTTGCTTTGCTTGCTCTGTGTTTGCATGATGACTTTTTGTGAATTTGTGGGTCCACTGGTTGTGGCTACTTTTTTTTTAAATGGTCCCTTCGCTGTTTCACTGCTGCTCCCTGCTGCTGGAAAGTAGTTTGCGTGGACAGGCATTTGGCTTTCCCAGCATTAAGTAATGTCCATCCAGTGTTAACCCTGGGAACTCCTTGCTGCTGGGTTATGCCCTGGCTCCGCCTAACATTGCCATGGCTCCGCCTACTGTTGCCCTGGCTCCGCCCCTAGGCTCGCCAGCCTTACTGCCCCACCAACCTCAAAACCCATCAGCCGCCCCTGCCCTGGCCCAGGGGGCTTATAATCTAGAATGGACAAGGGGAAGGGCACACACGGAGGGACAGGAACATATTCATGAAGCTGAGAATTTGCAGGTACCCATGCTTAGCAACAAGGGAAAATATGGATCCTGAAGGATGAGAAGTACAAGAAATATAAAGGAGCAACTTATGGGGGTGAGGACTTAGGAAAGGCCTGATGAAAAAGGTAGGGGTTTTTAGAAGGGATTTGAAGGCTGGGAGGGAGGGAGCAAGAGCGTATGTGTTCAGTGTTGTGGGAGGATTTTTTTTATTTGACATCCCAGACCGCTCTGGCGGTAGCAAAGTTAAGAACCAGAAGGAATGTGATCTTCTGAAGTAAGATACATGGTTATGACTAGAATGCAGCAGGATGATGAGTAAGGTCCATGTGCCTAGTGAATGCCATTACAGGGAATTGTAACCCATGAGAGAACTGTGATGTTTATACAGCATTAATCCACCAGTATGGTTTCTACAAAATATTTAAGGAGCATTCAATAGCAACGGTACAAGCCACTGAAGAAGGGGGGCTTCCCCCGAAACGCATCTGGCAAAGTTTGGATGCTTTGAGAAAACAGGACAATTGAAAGAACATTTTCCATCAGATTGACCTTTTGGGGTCAGCTACATTGTATTTTATTTATTATTTTATTGTACTGCCCAGGTGGGCAGCTGTACATGCTTACATTTGGGGTGTCCCAAATTGGATTTACATATACATGTTTTTATACATAAAGACTTTCTTTTGAATTAATTGTGGTTGCTCCATCATTCGTGGATTTTGCCCCTTTTTCCCTGTCCAGGAATTTTAGTCTCTTACTAATCTAGGAATGATCAAGTTAGACTTAAAATGATTTAAAAGCTTTACTGATGCATAGATTACCTAACTGGTAATTTAGGTGCCAGCTTAGTGTGACTCTAGTTGAAAAAAATGAAAACTATGATGAGAATAATGGAAAACACTATGAAATCACTACACATTATAGAGTATGATGAAACAAAATAATTGTCAGAGACTAATAATCTATAAAATATAGTACAGATGACTAAAACGCTACAAAAGAGAATAATGGTTACCAAAAAAAAATACAAGAACCTGTGACCTGCGTTAAGAGCGGCCCTCAACCGGCCAGGTTGAAGAGTAGTTTAGCACTTAGATCCAAGGTAAGAAAGAGAGAAAATAATTGTTTGCAAAGGGATTCTAATGTCCATCTTAGTTCCTCCCTCCCCTTTAAAAAGCACCTAAAGACTTGTTTATTTTCTAGGTGCTTTTAGGATCCACTGCTGGTTCCACTTAATGTGATTTTCCTCCTTCATTTCTGTACCTTTTTAAGTGGTTTTATACTGATTCATGTTTTAACTGAATTTTATATCTTGTTTTTATGGTGAAAAACACTCCAGTGGGGTGCTGTAGAAATAAAATTATTATTAAAGTGATCTTGGTCCCACAGAAAGAATGAAGTCCCAGGCAAGAGAACCCACAAAATGGCAGCAGCACCTGCTTTTTGTTCCCCTCTTCCATCATCGTTTTTGGACCTTTGTGTTCCATTTCATTGGTCAAAGTGTTACTGACACAACTGGGGTCATTTGCTGTAATATACAGTTTTCTTTTGGCTAATAAGGCACCACTTTCCACCTTTAAAAAAAAAATTAAAAAAATAATAATTATTATTTTATTTTATTTTTAACAGCACAATATATACAAATGAACAAAGCAAAAACTTAAAATAAATAAATAAATATAATTCCATTATTTTATATAGGAAAAAACCCTACTATTGTTCATATTACCTATTTCTTATCAGTCCCCACTTTAACCTAATATACATTAAATCGTTCTCTCATACTGGTATCGATTACTTAGTATAGTAACATTTCCTTTCAATAATCTATTACAGATACTTCCCCATTTAACATAAAATTCTTGATATTTATTACAAAACTCAGCCTGAATTTTTTTTCATCCAATACACCGTCCATAAACACTTCATCCAGTTATCTTCAGTAAATCTCGCATGGTTTTTCCAGTTCCTGGCCAGTACGTACATTCCTGCCAGTAGCATTACCTCACAAGTTTCTCTATACTTCTTCACTAATTAATTTTTTTGGTAAATTCCCCATAGAGCTATATCTGGAGTATAAGGCAGAATCAAACCTATTACTGAGCAGATAGCGTTTCATATTATTTGCCACAAACTTTGAATTTTACAGCATTGCCATGTACAATGGAAATATGAACCTATTTCTCCACATCCGTAGCAACATAACCTTGAATTCAACCTGATTTGGTTAGCTTTAGCTATCCTTACCGGAGTTAAATAGTATCTGGTTGTCATTTTAATTTGGGGCTCTTTAATTTCTAACAAATACGCACAATGATGCATTCTATTGTATATCTGGGTTTTTTTTGCTCCTCATTAAATTTTACTTTCAAATCACATTCCCATTTATTTAAATATATATTATGTATCTGGTACCATTCTTGAATTAAATATTTATAAATCTGAGAAATTAATCCCTTATCTGCCTTCCCCAATACCAATTTTTCAAAAGAATGTGGTTCTCGCAAGTAATCTTTAATATTTACTCCTGTAGTATAACAACTTCTCAACTGATTATATTCCAACATATCTATTTTTGTCCTGATTAATTGTTCTATTTCCTGTCTTGATTTAAATTTATTACCCTGAATAAGCTGTTGAACCTTATATATACCCTTCTGTTTTAAATTATAAATCAGTCTACCTGCTAACTTATTTTCCCTTATTCTTCTAGATTCATTTAAGGAGAAAGATGATATCCCTTTCCTAAGTTTTTAATTCTCCTCAACATATTATTCCATACTTTAAGTGCTCGTTCTGCAAATGGATGTTCCTTCCATTTCCTCCAATCTGGCTTAATCACTCAAGTCTCTAATATTCACTAGATCTCTTTCCATCAGGCCCCATTGACTATCCTGTTCTTGACAGTACCATTGGGTGAAAACAGACGTGACGCTAACCACCCTTTAACCACCAAGGGTGGTCATTTATGCATGTTGCAGGGCTGCATAGGGCACCAATACAGCCCTGCAACATGCATAAATAACCACCAAGAGTGGTTAGCGTCATGTCTGTTTTCACCCATTGTCTAACTCCTCTTAATATTGAGGCCAAATAATACAAATTTAGATCTGGACATCCAAGGCCACCCTCTCTTTATTATTTCTTAACACCTTCGCTATCCTAGGCTGTTTCCCTTGCCATATACATTGAAAAATAATTTTATCCATTTGAATAAAACAGTTCTTAGGAATGGTAGTGCAGTCATAACATATAATACTTTTGGGAGTATTATCATTTTATACAAATTCATTTTACCTAACCAGCTAGTTGCGAGTTTAGTCCATCTTTTTTTACCTCTTCTCTCACTTTACTTATTAATTCCATATAATTAAATTGATATAATTTGTCAGGTTCTGCTGCTAGTCATACCCCAAGACCTTTTCCTGTTCTGCCTTGAATGGAGACTGTCGTCTTATTATCGCTTGTTTTAATTTATTTTCCTCAACCAAAACCAAAGCTGAGGATTTTTGCCAGTTAATCTTGTATCCTGACAGTTCTCCAAACTTCATTACCCCTTCTGTCAAACTTTCTCTCATCCTCTCCTTATCTTTCTTTCTTACGCTATCCAAGCCATGTGGAGCCTCCATTGTTATCTTATCCCAGAAAGTCGTCTCTACCAAGGACACATTTCTATCTCCCTCCTCCTGTATTCTTTCCTCCTGATAATTGAGAATTCCCTCCTCCTGTATATTAGATTCAGTTAAGTTATCTTGACTTTTCCCTTTCCCATCTTTTAATCTTTCCTTTTGCTGACATTCATAAGGGGTATTTATATCTCCCATTCTTAACCCACTTTCCCTCCTGGTGTCTACCATATTTCCTCTTTGTTTTACAGAGGCTTGCCAATTTCGAGTGTTCACTCTCGCAATATTGATGTAATGTCCCCGTTACTAATTTATTCTTTTTTCTTTTCCCGTTTGCTGCCTTCATAGACTCTTTCATAAGGGACATATAGTCTATTACAAAATCTTCATCAAATTTCCACCTTGGGAGGAAGGGTTCCACATTACCAACAGTTGGCCCCTACACATATTCACCCTTTCACACAACGAAGAAAACTTCCAGGCGGGGAGGGAGTTCTAGCCCTTCCCACCTCGTGAGATGGGAGGGCGCCTAGATGGTGGTCTTGGGGAGCCAGAAGGGAGCCAACTCAGTGCGGGGACCGGCCAGGAAGGGCACACAGCCCCACTTTCCACCTTCTAACCATAAGTATGCCCAGTGACTGGGCATACTTATGGTTAGAAGGTGTACCGAGCCATGAAAAGTACTGGGGTATGTTGTTTTAATTCTCTTGCAGTGCCTTATTGCTTCTTTTTGAGGGAACTCGGGGGCATCCTTTCACCTAAGAAGTTTCTAGGTCCACATCAGGGAGGGAGTTCCAAGCATGGGAGGGCAGCATGGGAGAAGGGGCAAAGATGGCTATCTGGAACTGGGTGAGGCCACAGGAGACGTTAACCCACTTTGGGCAGTGTTATGCCACTTTGGGCAACGTTAATACATGTTGCAGCAGATCTTACGGCTGACGGATGTTCGCCCTGCCCCAGGACAGGCAGCCGGCAGACACATGATGCATCAGCCGGAGAAGAACGGAGATGCATCGCATGTTAGCATTGCCCAAAGTGCGGTAAGGCTGCCCAAAGTGGGTTAACGGGCTGCCATATGTGTGGCTGGTCCTGTGCTGCCCTGGAGCAGCATGCCCTCTGCCAAACAGCTGATCGGGGGGTGGGGTAAACACCCTCCTGTAGTCCCCCCTCCCCCCCCACAGTTGTTTGGTGACTGGGATGATTGTGCTCCTCCTATCCCCTCCATCAGCTGTTTTGCAGCACCTCCTCCCAGGGGCCCAGTCCTGTTGCGCAGCACGAGTCCGAGAGGCCTGCCCCGGGGCATGGCGAGACTTGTGAGAGCAACCCATCCTCCTGGTTGCCCCTCAGCAGGGCTGCTCGTTTGGACTGCTCTCTTTGCTGGCCCAAAGTGTGGCGGCTGCATTTGCCCTCCTTGTGGTGGGAATCAGGCCCACTCTGTTTTGTGCGGCTTTACCCACTGTGACAGTATCTGTGATTTTGAAAGACAGACTTTTAGTGGTTTTATAACTGAAGTTGTACTCCAAGACACACACATGGCCAGAATAGGGATCCGAGTATGTGCAGTGTTTTCGAGTTGGCATTGGGTTATGCAAATCCTGCAATTCTAATCTTATCTGCTTCTGCTCGCCTTGCAGAGAGAATGAAATATGTCACCGTGTCCCAGGTGTGACGACACCCCCCATATCCGCCCCGCTACTGCTTTGTTCTGTGCAGGGAGGAAATTTTTATTTTTCCTATTTGTGTTTTCCCTACACGTTGTCTCTTTTTACACCCTTGATTGTGTGGTTGAAAAATAGCAAGTATGGAATAGCGCAGCCACATTATGATTTATAAGAGAGACATGAACTAAAGCCGAAGGACAAAAATATGGCATGGTAGGAAAAAATCCTATTATTTCAAGTACGTTGGTTTTATCTTAAACTGTTTATCAGGTCAATAGTTATTTCTCGGTGTGCTGAGAATAATTTATGACTAGCACTGTCCCTCTGTTTACAGTTTGAAGAGCTTCTAGTCAAAAGATAATGCAAATGTTGGTACTTAATGGGCCAGGTTTACCCAAGTAAAAACAAATGCAAGGAAAGCTTTTTCATAAACCAAATTCCTGCCAGGCGTCCTTTATCCTATCATAAAGTCTATGGCTTTTGTACCAAGTGATATATTTTTTTTAATCTTTCATTCCTTTCAGAAACCATTAGAGCCATTTACTGACTCTGTTCTTCTGCCATTTCCTTACGTAAAAGAGATCAATAAAGTCGTAGTATTTACAGAGGTGAGTGAATATGTATTGTTTAAGAGCCTCTTTTGTTCAAATATTATTTATATAGCAGACAGCAGTTTGCAGCATGATTCACTATGTACTGAGCATTTTCTAGGTGCAGCACAAGACCTATTTGTTTGGCCCTGAATTTGGGAATAGAGTTTGGGATGCTGTTTTAAATGGGGGCTTTTGAGATTTTCATGCAGTTTGGTTTTTTAAATTTTTTTATTTAGGGCTGTGCATTCAGGTTTCAATAAAACCCAAATAAACCAGAAAAGCCCTTTTTGACATATTGGGAATCTGAATGCTACATCTGTGTGTTTTGAGTGAACCCAACATTTCCCCCCAAAAGAAATATTCAAGGTCTTGAACTGGATCTCCCCCCCCCCCACCCCCACCCCAAACCTCAGCACATACCCAGCTTGGATCTGGATATCTGCTGTCTTACTCTCAGCTTAGCTGACTGCTTGGAGAGCCTGCAGTGAGACCTCCCTACCTGCAGGGGCTGTCTCAGAACTGCAGTCTCCAGCACTGCAGCCAGGCCCAGCCTAGCAGAGACCAGCCCAGTCGGGGAGAAATGGCACGTCCTTGGCAGCCTCATTCCCCTCCCCTGAGCCAGCCCCATATCCTATTCCCATGTAGCGATCACACTTTTCACAAGCTAATGACTCCCCTCTGAGCCAGAAACCACTCCCCTACCTGATCAGCCTCATGTTCTGTTCCTACTCCCCAAGCCAGCAGCCACCCCTAAGCATAGTCCGATGCTCCATTTCCTCCTAAGCCAGCCCCATTCCTGTATCTCCAAGCCAGCAACTCCCCACATGAGCCAGCCCCATGTTCCATTCTCCCCTCTCCCAAGCCAGCTGCGTGCCTCGCTCTTCCTCAAGCCAGTGGTCCCCCTGAGCTAGACCCATGCTCCACCTGTTCCACCTTCCCCAAGTGAACAGCCTCCCCACCAAGCTAGCTGTATTCACCCTCCCCCAAACCAGTGCTCCCCTTTTTTTACTGGTAGCAGATTTAGCAACAGTTTTGACTGCATTTTTCTTTCCTTTATAGGCTTGTCACGCAGCAGAGCCTCACTGCAATTCTGTGTCAGAATAACCCATATGCAGGAACCTATGCTCGCTGCATTTTCTACATTGGCAATGATGGGGGAAATGCAGTGAACACAGGCAAAGGTACAAACACAAAGAAATGCAAATACTAAAAACACAAATACAGATACAAATGCAAATGACCCCGTGCATAGCACTAGTTTTATGTATTTGTGTGCGCTTTGTTATCTACCTTCAGCCTTAGGAAAAGAGCAGGTTATACATTAAAATAACTAAATAAAAAATACCTTTTTTGTCTTGAAGAATCCTCCAATGACCTATAACATTGTTATGAGCAGGGTCCCTAGTTTTCCATGACAAACAAATTGGGAATTCTCTGATTAAAAAAGCCATAAATTCTCTGATTTAAAAAAATCAAAATCCTTGTTTTTCTGCAATTAAATGTAAATGCTAGTTGACTTCCTTGGACCACAATATATATAGGTGTGAGTTAAAACACCACATTGTATTGGAATATTTAATTTTTTATGCAGATTTGCAGCTACCTGTTTCGCCAACAGTCCCTCCAAAAATTCAAGGTCTGTGGCATTCCTACAAATGCAGAGCACCCCCCTCCCTCCATAGCACATTCCTTTAGGTTTCTTCCCCTCCTCTGCCCTGGACTTGTTGCCTCCTCCCCCTAGCCTGGTCTCGCACTGCTCTGCCACCCAGAAAAGGGACAATATAAAGGTTGGGACTTGGGAAAGCTGCTATATGGGCCCAACTAGGCCCACCTCTGGTCCCCAATTCCCAAGATCCAGAAGACCTGACTGCCCAAATTCATAGTGCCCCTGCCCCCCCCTGGAGGTCTGTGGTACCCCTCCAAATGCAGAGCCCCTGCCCCTCCACAGCACATGCCTTCGGGTTGCTTCCCCTCAGCTGCACTTCACGTCCTTGCTGCCCCATGCTCGCTGTTTCCTCCTCCCAAACCTGTACGTTTTTGCCGTTTACTGTGAAAATCTCTGGAAAAAGGCAAAATCTCTGTTTTTTTTCTCTGAAAACTAGGAACCCTGGTTATGAGCCAGGGACATCTGGCTGTGTCTTGCAATATCTCCCCAATAGAAATTGGCCCAGCAGAACATTTCTTAACTATTTGGTCTTTCATATGTTGCTTAACAAATTAATACTGAGGGGAATAAAAAATTTGCTTCGGATTCCTATTGTTTATGTACATTTATCTGTCAAAGTCCTAATATTGTCCATAGGGAACAGCCCCATTCTACTGGGTAAGCTGCATCTCCTCATAATTTAATAGAGGCTTAATATACCATGTGAACCTCAAACTCCCCTTCAGAGGGAACCTTCCATGAGCTAGTAGTCCAGCCACCTCTGCCTCCTAATCTTGTTCTTTTTAATATTATAATAAACGTGTTAACCCTCTCCTCTTTGATGTGCTCACAATCCCCTTTTTAGCAAAAAATCCCTCCAGGATTCATCTAATTCTTACTAATTAACCCCCCCCACCCCCAAATTGGATATCGCAGCTAAAATCATTTTGTAGCACCTGGTTTTTGTGTTTTCTTTTTAAATTAACAACTTAATGCGGCCTGAATTAAAAGAAACGTTCTCTTACTTATTGTGATCCCCTGTCTGTTTTTTTCCATCACTATTTTTCCTATTAATTTCATATCCTCGAAGGATGGCTTTCTTGTAGTTCAGAGGCAGGAAAACCTTTCCCTGCCGGGGCCACCATAAAAATTAGTACAAGCTTGACGAGAAGTGTAGAAGTTGGAGGCGAGGGTGCTTTAGGGGTGCACTCAGGAAGAGGAAAATCCAGATCATGGACCTGTGTCATGGATCTGTCCCTTATCCTTGTGTGCAGGCTCTCCTTTCTGTTCCCTTGGCCTGAACTCAGTTTTTCAGTGCCTGAGAGTAGGAAGTGGATCCAAGAGACCAGATGCAGGCACTGCATAAGAACTAGTTGTGGGCTGCATTTGGCCCCTGGACCTGAGAT
The DNA here is from genome assembly GCA_003113815.1 of Sphenodon punctatus. Lineage (NCBI taxonomy): Eukaryota > Metazoa > Chordata > Lepidosauria > Sphenodontia > Sphenodontidae > Sphenodon > Sphenodon punctatus. Next base: position 2,082,164 of record QEPC01011244.1, on the reverse strand, counting down.
TCCGCATCCTTGCTATAGTTGGAGTGTCTCAAAACCAAATCCACTGTAAGCCTTCTCTGCATTTATTTATTTATTTATTTGAAGCTGCCAAATGCTTAGCTTATATACACGTTGGAAAACTGATAATTTGGGGGAAATTTTATAAATCTAGTTTTTCTTTGTTTCGTTGGTTTTTAAAAAAAATGGTAATACTTGAAATATTCATGGAAGTTGCTGTATTAAGAGCATCTCTTGGCTCTGCGCCCTATGGAGTGTCATGACTTCATAATGTTCTGAAGGGGGCAGGCCTCCCTTGTTGAAGGATTTAGTCCAAAGGAATTTGGGCAAAGAGCCCGTCTTTCCCAGCTGGGGCCAAACAGGACTGCCCAGATCCTGTTTGGCTGGGTTCAGGAGGGCTACGCAACTGTTCATCCGGAGATATACAACTTGCTGTTTGTTGGTGGCTTTTTTTGTTTTACAAACAAGACCATACTGACTATTCTTTCCTGTCTTTGGTAGTGGTCTGTAGCAAACTGCCTATTTATATCTGGACTATTTTCTAACAGAACACAGATGAAGCTAACCTAGCAACAGAAAATGGAGCAGCTTTTGCAGGAGGAACTGAACTAATTGGACAGGTATCTCATTTTTCTGTCTGAGAAGTGTAAATTGTACTTTTCTCTTTTAAAAATGTTGAGAGGAACACTAAAGGGCAAGTATGAGGAATTCATGGCCACCTGGTTGCCTTCCTACAACTTTCTAACATGTGCAAACTCTAAAAGAAAATTTGTATTGTGTAACAGAGATATAAACCGATAGTAACAACAGGCAGGGTGAAAGGTCGAATTGCTCTTCTAAGTGCAACCTATGTGTCTAGACCAGGCTTGGGGAACACTTTCCTCCCAGGAGCCACCATTGAAAATTAGCGCAAGCTCCAAGGGCTCCAGAGAAGCTGGGTGTGGGGGACACTTAAGGGGTGCATTTAGGAAGATGGATTGTTCAGATTATCATAGATCTGTGCCATTGAGGGCATGCACGCATCTCCATTCCTTTCCCCAGAGCTTAGTCTTTCCATATTTGGGGGCAAGAACTGGATCCAGGGACCAGATTCAGGAACTGGAAAAGGGCCAAATAGAAACTAGCTGCAGGCCGCATTTGGCCCTCGGTTCCCTGCCCCTGTTGTAGACTCTAGAGTATAAATGGACAAATATGCAAGTTTGTGTTGGCTGTTATAGTTTAAAACTCAAAATATGACAATGATTTTGATTTGTGGTTTATTTGATGATGAAAAAAATGCTAGAGGAAGACCCTGTGATGGCTGATAAGCTTGAATGTTTTTTGTGCTAATGTCTTGTAAGTTTCAGTGCACCAAACAGAGGCGTGGCAGATATTAGTGTTGCATGATTGCCAATTCAATGGCAATTAATTGGCGATAACTTTTGTACCGAACGATGGAGAGGACAGCATTTTAGGTGAAAGAGCTGCTGTGTGGGGGGTGGGGTGGTTAATTTCAGACGTTACATGCTCCCAGGTCACCACAGTGGATTCCCAACCATGATGAGCCAGCCAACCCCCTCCCGTGGTCCAGGAAAGCCCTGAACAGACGTGAGGGGAGCAGGACCATGGCAAGGAAACGGACAGATGGACCATGGCAAGGAGCACACAGTGGGGCTGTCATCCTTGGCACCAAAGATACAGGGTGCCTCACAGCCAGCTGCTGGGGGTCACGAAGGGGCCCAGGACTGGCAGGCCCACCAGATACACGTAGTGGGGCCACTGAAGCATGCCCCGGCGGTATCCCAGCCCCGCCATGTGGTGGGCAACGAGGTAATAGACCTCAAACGAATCCGCCACGGCAAGCCCCACCTGAACATCAGCTCGGGACCACACACCAGCCAGCGCCATCAGCTCTGGTCCGGTGGGCTCCAGCAAGGCATAGTCAGCAGCAGCCTACAGGGGGCCATGGCAGATGTCCACGCTCCAACAGGCACTGATAAGCTGCCGCACGCGACCTCTGGTAGCCACGCGCCCCGTGGATGCAGCCAAAGAAGGAAACAGCCAGGGCAGGGACCCCCTCCTCCAGACAGGTCATGAACCCAGCCAGGCTACACACTGAGAGGGCGGACACAGTCTCTGCCGCGGACCATGCCACATACAACCACCGCATTTCTGGAACCCACCCATCGGGAAAGGGACGCAGACCAAGTGCCACCGCTTGGAGCCTGCATTCGCGTGCACTCGCCTCATAGCCAAAGTAGCAAAGCTCAGACTCGCATAGGCAACAGGGAGGGTGTCAGGGCAGCACAGGAGCATTTGTATGGCCAGGGAATGCCACAGGTCACAGAGGGCCATAGTCTTGCGAAAGGTTCAGCTATGGGGGGTGCCAGGCGATCTAGGGCGCGGGAGCCCCAGGGTAGCACAGCCGGCCATGGTCCAGCAGGCAGAGGGTCCAAACAGCAAGAAACGAGGAGCCCCCCGTTCACATGTGGGCTGGGAAGGGAAGCAGGGGAGCTCCAAGGACATGCAATCAGGCCACAGGCCGCAACATGGGACGGCTAGCAAATGAAGCATGGGGTGCGGACCCAGCGCAGCTGCATGAACTTGAGCGCTCAGGCTGTACAGCAGGCACTGATAGCAGGGAGGTGATGAAAACAGGCAAGCAGCTGCGGAACGACTCGACGCGCATGCGGGCTTGGGTCACGAGCCCCCATGGCGGGAGCGCAGGTGCACCCAGGGGGTGGGGGCACCCCAGCACCCACCCACCAACCGTAGGCCAGCTGGCGGCGGGGAGGGCGGCCAAGAGTGGCCAACACAGGTGTGCTGCCCCCCTCCCCCCCCCGGGTGCATGGACGGGGCACGGAGCAGGGGCGGGCACGGGACACGGGCAGGAGAGCCGCGTGCCGGACTGCACCATTGGCACGCTCCACCATGGACGCGAACCAGAGGGCCGCATGTTGACAGCACTCGGCCCTATGTGCGAAATGGTACTGGGCGCACACCGACCTCATCTCTGACCTGCATCACCTGGGAGCCCTCATCTGGGGGTGCTTGGCCAGGAGCATAGCAGCCGCTCGGCGCACCCACCACGGGTGCCAGCCCTCCCTGGCCCGGCCAGGGCCCTGCAGGCTGCCAGGGCGTACCAATGGGCCCTGTGCCTTGCCCGAGGGCATCCAGCTGACACCACTGGCGCCGGGCGGCCATGGGACGAGCCGCCATGCTCTCAATGCACGCGCAACAGCGACTATGGATCACAGAAAGGGCACAGGAATGGTGGTCCGGGGCCCTGGCTTGGTGGGATGATGCAGCATGGAGGGCACACTTCCGCATGGACAGGCGGTGCCTCCTGTGCCTTGCAGAGTTGCTGGCGCCCTTGCTGGAGTGGGAACGCACCCCCATGCACGCTGCCATAACTGTGGTCCAGCACGTTGCCATGGCTGTCTGGGTACTGGCAACACCTGATTCCTGTCGGTCCATGGCGCAGCATTTTGGTGTTGGACTGAGCACCATCGCGGGCATCCTCCGGGACTTCTGCGAGACAGTGGAGGACGTACTCCTAGACCAGGCAATCTAGCTCATGGACCAGGGGGCCGTGATGGCCGGCTTTGAGGCTGACGGCTTCCCCAACTGCCTGGGCGCTGCGGATGGTACCCACATCAAGATCATCCGCCCCTCCAACAGGGAGACGTTGGAATACATCAACCGGCATGGGTACCATTCCCTGCAGCTCCAGGTGGTTGTTGACAACTGGGGCCGGTTCATCGACATCTTCACCGGCCACTCTGGCCGTAGTCATGATGCCCGGATCCTGACCATCTCTCTCCTCTTTGCCCGGATATACAGGGGGGGACTTTGCTGACAGGAGGATGTCCAGGATTGAGGGGGTGCTAATGCCCCCCTGCATCCTGGGGGACCCGGCCTATTCCCTCCTCCGCTGACTCATGAAGGTGTACCCGGTCCCCAGGACCCTGTGGAGGCGCTGTTCAACTCCCAGCTATGCGCCTTGAGGACTGTGGTCGAGAGGGCCTTCGGTGCCCTCAAGTAGCACTGGAGGTGCCTTTTCAGGTTGGCTGGACTTCGCTGTGGAGACCTTGGCCCTCGTGATCGGAGCCTGCTGTGTCTTGCACAACACCCGTGAAACCGATGGGGCAGCAATGGCATTTCCCATGCCCCAGCATCCACCAGGACCCATGCCACTGTATGTGCATGCAGAGAACCCGAGGGAGTACCGCTATGCCATGCGGATCCTCGCTGCCCTGGCAAGGCGTATCACCAGTGATGCCGGGCCTGAGCCTGCTGGGCATATACTCGGCCGGCCCCACCTATCATCGCGCCTCGCCCTAGGCAATTCCCCCAGCCCCTTCCCAGAGCAGATTGTCAGACAAAATAACTGTTAAGGTTGGGTACACCCATGCTTTTATTTTACAGTTTGTGCACCTTGTGATCCCCCTTCTCCCCCCAGCTTCTCCCTCCCCTGTTCCCTTGCCTCCTCATCCTGCTGCTTCCTGGGATGTCCCCTTGGCTGCCCTGTGGGTGCCATGGAACTCTGGGAGCTCCCCTCACCCCCGCTGTCCGTCTCCCCGACCATGTCCTGGGTGGTCTCGGGATCCAGAATGGCCTGTGCGGTGGGGATGGGGAGCGAGGCGGTGCCGGAGGGCCCCCCCCGGGCAGCTGCTGCCTCCAGAGGCCAGGTGGGTCGGAGAGGTGAATGTGCGGGCCTTGCGGTCGTGCCGGCGGCTGGGGCAGTGGTGGAGGAGGTGGGGGCGCCGGGGGGGCCGGTTGAGGCACTGGGAACAGTAAGGTGCTGGGGGAGCGGCCACCATGATGTAAGCGTTCATGGTCCCTGCATGCAGTAGCAAGGAGGTGCCAATCTCCAGGGACCTGTCAATTTTCCTCGCATGCTCCACTCCCAGACGATCTATGGCTTGGTGTAGCAGCCCCAACACCCCCATCTGCCTGGTGTGCTCCTGGTGCTTCCGCCTCCTTTTCTGGCGCATTTCCGCTTCCTGGCACCGGTCCCTAGCCTCCGCTTGCTGAAGGGCCCTCTCCATGGCCGCCTCCATACGGTCAATGGCCACTATCATCCACTTGCCCTGCTCCTTGCTGGTCGGGACAATGTCCTCCGCCAGGTCTTCTCTCCGGCGCAATCCCCCTTGTGTGTGCGTGCGTGCGTGCGCGCACACACACACACCCACCCCCCAGGGCACCTCATGTTCCTCCTCCGGCTGCTGCTGCGGCTGCTCCCCCCTGTCCCCGTCGCCTGGCGGTCCCGTGTGGCAGGGCGCATGTGCGCCTGTTGGGGAATGGAGGTGGGGGGGGGGTTGCGTTACCCTTGCATGGGCCCAGTCCCCATCCCACCATTCCCCCCCCCCAGCACCGGGGTCCGGCCTGCTGCGCCTGACCCCCCTGTTCTGTGTTTGGGCGGGTCCCCGTGCACCCCAGCTCCTTCCTGGGAGCCACGGGGACGGGCCCATACCCTGTGGGGGCCCCCTACCCCTTGGCCTTCCCCCTATAGTCCGTGGTCTGACCCAGCTGCTTGCCTACCTTCTATGTCTATCTCTGATTCCTCCGAGGCCAACTCCTCGATGTGGCTGTGGTCCCCGTGTCCACTGACTGAGGGTGACCAGTGTGCCGGCCTCAGATCCGCCTGAGTTGGACTGCGGGTGTGGGCTTCCAGTGCTGGTTTGCAAGGGGGGGCCTGCTGCTCCCCGAGGTCCCAGGGCGTTCCTCTTGTGGGGCTAGGTCCCCGGCGTCAGTGCCTGCGTGCGGGGCTGCCATGGGTGGGGGTACTTCGGCCCGTTCTCTTCCCTGGACCGCTGAGCTCCCCACGAGCCGTGGGGCGACTATAGAGCCCTTCATGTGTAGTATGCGGTCCAGGGCATCGTAGTAGGGGCGGTCCGTGTCCGGACCGCAAGTTATTGTCCTTTATGTCCTTGTACACCCTTTTTAGCTCCTTGACCTTAGAGCGGCATTGGGCCACGGTCCTGTGGTGCCCAGCCGCCTCCATGTCCCGCGCAATCTCCGTGAGCACGTGCTCATTCCTTTTGTTCATGGCTAGCTCCACCTGGTGCTCCAGGGACCCCCAGAACCTGATGAAGTCCTGGGTCTCCTTGTGCCCCCATTGCCCCCCTCGCTGGTACCTCTGTCTCCCGCGGGTGCCCTCCTCCTCCTCCGGTTCTTCCTCCTGCTCCTCCATCTCCACTTGCCCTCTGCCGTTCTCCTTCGGGGGCTCCAGCTCCCGGGCCTGTTTCCGGGTCTGTGGGTCGTAAGGGTGGGGGTGTTAGGTGTCTCGTTCCATCGCAACCGTGGCCCTCCTCCCGACCCCCCTCCTGCCGGGCACCCCCCCTTCGTGCCACTGTGCAGGTCCCTCCTCGCTCTCCTTACCCGTTTCCGGGGTGCTTCCGTCCCCTGGCCGGTTGTCCCCTCTGGGGCGGCCGGCCCGCCTGCTGCTCCGCCACCAACACTACCACCTCCTCCTCCCTTCCTCGCTCGCCCTCCGCTCTCCCCTCCCTTCTGCCTTGCTCCATTCGGCCACATTCCTCTGCTGCTGTGTTCCCTTTAAATATTCCTCCTTCGTCTGCGTGTCGCTTGTTGCCAGGCAGCGACGCTGCATGCTTTTGCCACGGCTGGGGATCATTTTGTTTGATCCCGCCTGGTGGTTGGCGTTCAGTCGTTACTTTTTGCGATTTCCTGGTGGGAATTTTTTTGACCACAGTTTTGGGGGTGGTCCCGTCCCGACCTCCAGAACCATGGTTGGGTTTGTACCCTACGGGTGGCTGACTGTGGTGAACATCTGGCGAACGCCGATCAGACCTTCAGGGCTCTTTGGCCCTGCCGGGAGCTTGACTGTGATCTCGTAACTTCTGAAATTACCCTGTGTTACAAGGTGCAAAGTGCTTTGCTTTCTTGACCCCATTTTGAGACTTTAATCCAAGACCCCCCAAACAGTGACCATGGCAAGCAGACTGCATCAAATACCGGTTGGGATTGTTTCTACATTTTATATGTTTATATTTATTTTGTAAGCTGCCCAGAGCCTTTGGATAAAAAATTAATTAATTAATGTTGGCACTTCTATAATATTAGGAATAATAGTACCTGCAGTGCCTTTATGCTTGCCGCCTTGGTCAGGCCATCAGTTTTTTAGGATTTAATATTACAGAAGAAAAGGAAAAAGACCCGGAAAATAAGCCTATTATTATTATTTGATTTATTTATTTATTTATTTATTTTATTTTATTTATTTATTTATATAGCATCAGCAATGTGCCTGGCACTGAACATTTGTGATTAGAGATGGGTCCCTGCCTCAAAGGGCTTTCAGTCTAGGGTGGGGGGCAATCTAGACTAATCTGTCCAGTTTAGGATGGACAAATGAAGACAATGCAGGTGCACATGCTTTAGCTTAGTTACAAGGGAGGAGACAGCATAAGGAGAAGCATAAAGGAGTAATCTGTGGGGTCTGATGTTCTTAAACCACAATTATTGCTTGCTGTGTTTAAAGTAATCCATCTCTCTTGCATTCTGTGGATGTACACATAGTAACATGCTTCCTTTTTTGACCTGCAGATTCATGGTGATGAGATCAAAGCAGATTTTTACGTAGCGGTTCCTACAATAACATCAAAACTTGGATCTCTACGAAACAAACTAAAGAAAAAGTTTCCGGCATCTAAAAAAGGTAAGATCAATTTCACTCATAAGCTTAAAATAGGCTGAACCCCACCTTTTCTTCTTGAACCTTCTTTAATCATTTGGGAAGCAAAGCTGTGTAAAATGTGGGTATGAAATGCCTTCTCCCTGGAGATCCTCCTGGACGGCCAGTAAAAACTGTAGGGCTAGATTCCCGCCATGGACAGTAGGAGGCAGACTTCCTGATTTTTATTTTTTTCCCTGGAGCATGCTCAGTGGGGATCTAGCCCCTCAGCTCCAGTTGTTTGTCTGCCTCCACACAGTTAGGACGCAGGCGAGCTGCCTCCTCACAAAAAGATCTACAGGCAGCCAGGAAAATCTCCAAAACCCTTCAGGTGCCAGGGAGGGAGGAAATCCCTTCCTGTTCACCTTCCTTCTTTAAAAGGGGATAGGATGATTGCAGCCTGGGTGCCCCCTTACCAGCTGACACGGGGGCCCTGCAGAGCGGGCGTAGCAGTTCCCCAGCAGGGGTTCTAACTTTTGGTCCCCTCAGACCCCTTCCCCACTTGAGCCCGGAACAGCCCAAAAGGAGACTGGCCGCCCCAGCAGCAGCGGAGCCGCCTCCCAAAAGGGCACGGTCTAACCCCCAGCAGGGGGCCCAACAGCGCAGCGGATCCCTTCCTCTGGCTCCAAGAGGGCTCGCTGCCCGAGCGCGGCACCGTCTGAGCCAGCTCTCTCCGCTCCCCCAGCCGAACCCAGGGGAGAAACGAAACCTGCTGCCGGATCCAGACCAACGTGCAGCAGCAGGCGAGGCCCTGGCTTGCTCCTTTCCGCGCCCAGAAAAGCAGCTGCGGGGAAAACGAAACTACAAGGAGCAGCAGCCAGCAGGAGATGGCCGCCACCAGGAGGATGGCGGCAGCAGACACGGGCGCAGCACCGGACCAGGCGCCCGCACCAACTGTAAGCCCCCTGCGTGCCCCATCCCCGGCCCCAGATCCTCACATGGAGGTTCTTAAGGAGATTTTACGGGAATTAAAGCGCAACAAGCGCAAACGATCTCCTATTAAGCCCAAGAAAGCCTTCCCCCTACAAGGGTCACTCCAAGGGCGCTGGCAAAGGGAAGCTCCCCCTGCCCAGAAAGCCACGCAAGACTTCTAGACCACTGGACTCCCCCTCCTCTTCGGGGTCAGCATCTGAGGAGGTGAGATCTATCCATTCCTCCAGAGAGGAAGAGGCTGCAGCCAGGGCAAAGAGAAAAGGAAAAAAGGCTTCCCCCATAGCAGTCAGTGAAGGGGAGGAGGAGGCATCTTGAGTCCCATGCCTCAGGGAATCACGAACCCTCTGAGGAAGAGATCAGTCACTCCTCCCTCGAGGCGGGTGAGATAGAGGAGCCGGGGACTGAAGTGCGACTCCTCAGAATCCTCGGAAGAGGAGAGAGAATATATCCAACGAGCTAGAGCCGGAGACAGGGGGATGATTCTAGATAAGGCTTACGAAAAAAATTATCAAACAGGAATGGCAGTTCCCCAACAAGGCTCGCAGGATGAATAAAACACAGGAATCCCTCTACATGCTCACTAAGAGCAAGGAGGCCCTCCTCGCCATCTCTAAAATGGATGCCGCAGCAGCATCCCTCACTAGAAATTCGATTTTCCCCACAGAGGGTGAGTGCTACCCTAGAGACCCTACGGACAAGGGAATAGAGAGTAGCCTAAGGAGGAATTTTGAGGAAGGAGCCTCAATCATAAAAATGGCCACCGTCACCTCATACGTCTCTAGAGCCCTTATGACTTGGATCAAACGGGCCAGGAATCCTCAGGTCTTTATGACGATGACAAGGATCCTCTCCGCCAGGATCCAGTTGGCCTATGCCTTTATAGCAGACTCCTCCACTGATATCCTCCGCTGGACTTCTCGTGCGACGGCATCCAACGTAGCAGCCCGCCACCACCTCTGGCTCAGGTCCTGGAAAGGGGAACCCACAGCCAAAAATACCCTAGTAGGGGGTGCTTTCCAAGGGGCCAAACTCTTCGGGTCTGCCTGGACAGGGTCCTCGCAGATGCTGCAGATAAGTCCAAAAGGCAAACTTTACAAAGCTTTGGAATTTCAAAAAAGCCTTTTCGTCCCTTCAGTGCAGGATATTCACCAGCGGGTGGCACCAGACGACCTTTCTACCCACATAGAGGAAACCAGCAAAAATGCAAGCCCAGATGGAACAAGCAAAAGGGACCACCAAACACAGCCCAGCACTCGTGGGGCTCTGGACGCCCCAAAGCGGACGCATGACTATGGAGTCTGCCCCCCTCAGGATCCTGCAACCCTAGGAGGCAGGCTGCAGCTCTTTGCGGAGAGATGGCTGGACTCCACGGCAGATGCATGGATCCTCCAAACAATCCAGAGGAGATACACCATAGAGTTTTCCCACTTCCCTTGAAACTCCTACTGTGTCTCACCAGTCTCAAACAATCTGGACAAGCAATCCGCAATGCAAACAGAAATAACCAGACTCCAAGCCATTGGAGCCGTAGAACCTGTTCCACCCAGCGACCACGGATCTGGACTCTACTCCATCCTGTTCTCGTCCCCAAAAAGTCGGAGGGATGGCGAGCAGTCCTCGACCTCAAAATTCTCAACCAATCAGCCAAGGTACGAAAGTGCAAGATCGAAACCCTTCAATCCATCCACGTAGCGATCACCCAAACCGAGTGGCTGACCTCCCTCGATCTCAAGGAAGCATACCTTCACATTCCCTTCCTCCCATCGCACAGGAAATGGCTCAGATTCACATATACCCAACAACACTGGCAATACACAGCACTACCCTTCGGCCTCACCACCTCACCCAGGACATTCACGAAGGTCCTGATGCCTCTCATCGCGAATTTACGGAAGGAATGCATCAGGATCCATCCATACCTCAACGACATCCTCATACGATCTCCATTCTACGAACAAGCGTTGAAGGATGTCCACACAACCATCGAGTACCTCCAAATCCGCAGCTTCATTATCAACCTGAAGAAGAGCCACCTGATCCCCTCCCAAACTCTAGAACACCTGGGGGTGATCCTCGACACCAACGGGTACAAAGTCTTCCTTACCCCACAGCGGCAAGAGAAACTACGAGGGCTCATTGATCAAATTTTGAGGGCACGCAAGGTCAGACTCAAGACACCGGGCCAGCGTCAAGGGAAGCCCCACGTAGAGCGCATTACAGTAGTCCAACCTTTAGGTGATGAAGGCATGGATCAAAGTGGCCAGGTCGGGTCTGGAGATATACAGGCACAGCCTCCGCACCAGATACAGCTGGCGGAAAGCCGCCTTCACCACCACATCCACCTGCTGATCTAGACAGAGACCCGCGTTCAGTGATACCCCCAGACTACGAACCTGCTGAGCCCCGGAGGGGCGCACCCCCTCCACAAGAGGGGCCACCACTTTCCCCGCCTTGCCCACCACCATCATCTCTTTCTTATCGGGATTGAGCCTCAGTCTGCTCTGCCATAGCCAACTCACCATGGCCTCCAAACACAGAGATAGCACGGAGACGGCAGGGCCTGGGTCAGCTGAAAAAGAGAGGTAAAGCTGGGTATCATCAGCGTATTGGTGACAACGCACACCAAACCCTCACGATCTCCCCCAAGGGCTGCATATATACGTTAAATAATAAAGGAGACAAGATTGAACCTTGCGGAACGCCACAATCCAGGACCCGGGGGCTAGATGTTTCTGCTCCCATCATCATCATTTATTAATTGTATGGCCAAAAGGCCATTACAATTTAAACCGTGAATACAACATAAATACAGAAGGAAGTACAGTTCACAATTACCATTTATCCTTTACCAGAATTGCCAATACCATTTCAATTTTGCAAAATAAAGTGGAGGCAAAGCCGCTCAGCAAGTTTCTGCTCCCAAGACAGCCTGCTGGATCCTCCCCGAGAGGAATGACTGGAACCAACCAAGGGTGGTCCCATCCAGACCCCCCAGGTCACGCAACTGTCTCAACAGCAGCCCATGGTCCACTGTATCAAACACGGCCGAGAGATCTAGCAGGACCAGTAATTTTGACCGTCCTGCATCCATCTCCCGGTGGAGATCATCTACTAAGGCCACCAACGCCGTCTCCGTACCATGGCCAGGCCGAAACCCTGATTGAAAAGGGTCGAGAAAACCGATGTTGTCCAGGTGAGTCTGGAGCTGCAAGACCACTGGCCGTTCAATAACCTTCCCTAAAAAGGGAAGTCTAGATGGGTTGGTAACTGGCGAGTGCGTCCACATCCAAAGATGGCTTCTTCAACAGGGGGCACACCACCGCCTCCTTGAGATCGGGGTGCAAACTCCCCTGCCAAAGGGACGCATTGATAATCCCTGCCAGCACCAACCCAGTATTTCCCTGGAGGCTTACACCAACCAGGATGGGCAAGGATCTAATTCACAACTAGTGGCCCTCACCGACTCCAGGATCTCCACAGCATCGGCTGGCGTCACTTCTTGAAACTTATCCCAGAAAGATGGACCAGATGGCGCCTTCATCACCTCACGCTCTATTCCTACTGTCTCTAATCCAGTGTTGAAGTTGCTCTGGATCCGAGCAATCTTGTCTGCAAAGTAGGTGACAAACTTCTCACAGCGGGCCTGGGACATGTTCCCGTCCAGGCGGAGGGAGACTGAACTGACCAGCCCCTACACCACCCGGAACAGCTCAGCTGGACGCGACTTTGCAGATGCTATGAGGGTGGCAAAGAATTCTTTCTTTGCCACCCTCACAGCCTCAATGTAGGACCGCAAATGGGCCCTGCGGAGAAGTTGATTGGATTCAGAGCGAGTCCAATGCCAGTGTCGCTCTAGTCGCCTGCCTTCCTGCTTCATATCTTGCAGCCCCTCAGTAAACCAAGGGGCCCTGCGATGTTGAGATGGGCTGGGGATGTCTCGGAGCCACCCTGTCAATGGCCTCCCCAAGCAAGATGTTCCAAGCCTGGACGAGTTCATCCACAGAGCGGTTGGCAGAGTCCACGGTTAACTCCCCCAGGGCCTCCTGGAACCGTTGAGGTTCCATCAGCCTCCGAGGCGGACTGGTACCTTCCCCTTCTGGGGGTGACTTACTAAGAGACCAGTCATAAGGTGGCGAGACATGGCTGTTCTTTTAGGCCTTCAGAGGTGGGGAGGGGAGGGGAGGGGAGGGTGGACTAAACTTTTGTATGGCGTATTTTAAGTGTTTTAAATATCTGTGTAGATTTTTATATTTTTTATATTATGATAAATTGTTTATTTTATGTTGGAAGCCACCCTGAGATGCCATAGGCATAGAGGGCGGCATATAAATGGAATAAAATAAATAAATAAATAAGTCATGGCCACTATGCTACGATCCAGGCGGCCAGTCACAAAACGCATATACCAGTCCACCTGGACTACTTTTGCCAGTTGGTGCGAGGACAGGAACGTTATACCAACTAAGGCCCCCAAAAGGGTTGTCCTAGACTTCCTCCAGGAGGGGCTACATAAGGGGTTAAAGCCCAATACCCTTCAAAGGCAGGTAGCTGCCCTGAATAGCATGCTCTGTGCTGTCAAGGGCCGCAAGGCAGCTAAACGCCCCCATATTGTTCAGTTCCTGAAGGTGTCGAGAGTTGTCTCTTCTCTGGTGGCTCACTGATTCCCCACTTGGAATCTGAATCTAGTCTTGGGGGCCTTAACCAAGATTCCCTTTAAACCTCTCAGGAAAGTCTCCCTCTCTGTCCTTCAAACTCACCTTCCTCATAGGCATCACCTCTGCTCGAAGAGTTTCCGAACTCAGTGCCCTTTCCATAGACCCCTCCTTCTGTTCTTTCAAGGAATCCTCAGCAGTTCTTAGACTAGACCGGCCTTTTGTCCCAAAGTCGACACCCGCTTCCACGGGAACAGGAGGTGGTCCTCCCCTTCTTTTGCCCCAAACTGACTTCACCCTCAGGAATGAGTCTGACACAAGCTCGATGTGAGGCGAGCACTCAAGGTCTACCTAGATAGGACAGCCCCCTTCAGAAAGACATCAGCCCTGTTTGTAGCTTACGGCCCTCAGTGAGGAGGGATGAGGGCATTCAAAGCAGTTATTGCACGCTGGATGACCCTCTGCATCACAGAGGCTTAGAAGACTGAAAATAAGCCCCCCCCCCCCAATGGGGGTCTTCACCCATTCCCTCAGGGAAGCGGCCACTTCCCAGGTCTTTAGAAATTCGGCCTGCTATGGGGAAATCTGTCGGGCAGTGACCTGGTCTTCAATGCACACTTTTACTAGGCACTACAAGATCCCGCTGCTCGAATCAGTTGACGAGGTGCTATCAGGGGTCCCCTTCACCTCCTCCCGCTTGACACCTCTCTCTCTGTTTCCCTCCCCTCGATTTCAGGATTGGGACACCGCTTGGGAATGTCCCTACAGTTTTTATTGGCCATCCAGGAGGATCTCCTGGGAGAAAGGAAAATTGGGTCCTTACCTGGTGAATTTTCCTTCTACGAAAGATCCTCCTGGACGACCAGTCCCACCTGGAGTGAGAGATAACTCTGAGGTGCCTGGAACTTGGACGCTAAGCCTAGCACCCACTTAGAACCCATGACCACCCCCCATTGGTGGTGGCTACAGCGAAGTTGCAAGTAGGATTGACGTTGTTATATATTTATCTTGTCCCACAAAATTTCCCAGATCAGCATAGGTTAAACAGTGTGATATAAAGCTTGATAACACTGGAGCTGTGGGGGCTAGATCCCCACTGAGCATGCTTCAGGGAAAAAATCAGGAACTCTGCCGCCTCCTGTCTGTGGCGGGGATCTAACCCTACAGTTTTTACTGGCCATCCAGGAGGATCTTCCGTAGAAGGAAAATTCACCAGGTAAGGACCCAATTTTCCTTTCTGTACATCATTATGAAATGATGATTGAGACTCAATGGGGTTGTCCTCAGCCTTAGCACAATTGGACAGCATGTTATGGCTTTAGAAATCGTACTGTAAACTAATTGAAGATTGGTCTAAAGGTTCAAAAGGGATTATACACCAGAAATTACATAAGGTGAGCTTGGACTGAAGATCCATTTATCAGTTCCTCCCTCGGCCGTCTTCAATCTGGCTTCTGTTCTCTCCATTATACGGATATCGTTCTCACCAAAATCGCCAACAACCTCCTTGTAGACAAGTCTTTAGGACCTCTCTTCCATCTTTATCCTGTTTGACCTCTTTGCTGCCTTTGACACTGCTGACGACCCTCTCCCCTTTTGATTCTCTTCATTCCGTTTCCAGGGCTGAGTTCTCATCTGTTTCTCTTCCTGTCTCTCTAACTGTTCCTGCAATATCTCTTGACTGCTTGTCCCGCATCGTAGTTGTTTACTTTGGAATCTGGGCTACACGGTGATGGGGATGATTCCTACTATGTACAGACTCCTCAAGTCAACCCCTTCCTCCCCCCCTTCCCAATAGGGATGGTTCACTACCCCAGTCGCAAATCCAATCTATAACAGGGTCCCAACTGCAGTTCCTCTGGAGTCCGGCCCTGGGCTTGCCTGCTTGACTCTGTTCTTAGAATCACTGAGGCGTGGCTCTGAATGATTGTATTAAGTGTAAAGGTGGGTATTGCTTTGTTTTCATTGCTGGAATAGAGAACAGCCCCCCCTCCCCCTTTCTTAATACCTTTATTGTAACAAACCTAATTTTACAACCATTTTATGTGTATATATAATATAACAAGCTATAACAACACTTTGATCAACAAAAAGTGTGATGTGCTTCTTAAATTTCTGTTGCCTTGCTTACTATGTTTGGTTCTTCTTATTACTAAAGTTTACATATACAGTTGGGTCCACAAAAAATTCTCTTGTAAAGAGACTTGCATTTTCACTGGACCAGAGGTATTTGGAGCAGGGCATCCATGTGGCCACAAATTAGGCATAGCAGTTGTTGAGACTTTGAATTTTCTCCTTTGCCAAGACGTAACAAAGTCTTTCCTTCAGTTTTTGTCAGATGTTTCTTTTCTGGTTCCAAATTATTGCATTTAGTATAGCTGCAACTAGATGAGAACCTACTTCATGATAGTAGCTTAACAGTTTGCCTTTTGCATATATCCCTGTAACAGGGCAGAGCCCTCTTTGCCTGCATCCTTGCTGGACTGCTACCCAAGCACTTGTCCTCCTTAGTGTACTTTTAAAACTGTTTTTAGCTCCGACCACCACATACACATACCAGTATTCTCTCAAGCAATGACAGTCCTTTACATTGCTGGATCCCTGGGATACCTGTTCTCCAGGCCTCCCTTCTGGCCTGGCCTTTTCTCTACCAGCCAGGATCTTGCGATCCTTCCACCCTAGCCCAAGATGAGCTCCTACCTCCCGAGTCCCCAGAGGCAAGGCCCTCCAGCTTTGTCTTCCCCCTGGTAGTCTTTCCTCAGCTCACCATTATAAAGCTGAGGCTCCCCTGGCTTACACAGTCACACCCAGCTGGCGCCCTTAGCTGACCTTCATTGGCACCTCTATGCTTGGTCCTTATAGGGCCAGCTACTTACTAGGGCTCCATTTGCTCTGAGGGCTGCTTTCTTGCAGTGACATACCCTGAACCTGTGGGACTAGTCCTTCACAGACTTGCATGACCCTGTCACAGTCAGTAATAAAAAACCTTTTAGCAATAAAACCAAAGACATTTTTGTAGTCTCTTCAGTTTTTTCCTTATTCCAAAAATCCTGTATATGTGGACATTCTCACCACATACGCAGATAAGTATGGAGAACAATTTTTAACTCTCGTACAGCATTTGCACAATGATAGTTTCTGACACTTTTTGTTTTCCAATCTAGGGTCTGTGGACTATGACATTCTGAAAATGCTTGAATTCTTCAAAATGACCCAAGAATATGAGGTAAAAGATGAGAATTTTATCCAGATTCGAATAGCGACGGTAAGTTCCACAAAGAATTTTTAGCAAATACGGAATGTAAATGAATTTACTATTTATAGTAGTAGTTAATAATTTGGGGGCGGGGGGGAAATACCAGTATGCCTTTTTTAGTATCTTGCTAGCGTTTGCATCTTTTCAGGAATGACGTTTGTTGACTAATTAACAGCGCAAGTTATTCTACAAAAGTAGTCCACTAAGAAGAATTCCTGTAAATCATTACTCCTAATGTAAGAAATTTCCTATTTTAAAAAAAGTGTTGTGCATATTAAGTATCTGTATAACACCTGCAGTGTACCTGGCACTTTTCAACTGTACTGGGAGGCCGGAAAGAAGGCTGAAATAATGTTACGATACATAGCAACATATTGGTATTCTGAAGAGGGCAATAATGGACCAATACATGGGATATCCAATATATTGGATAGGTTTGTTTGCTACAGTCACTGTCCTTGGGTCCTTGGCTTTTTTTAAAATTAAAAATGGTCACTCTTCTGGCCTTAAGGTTGAGATGAAGTTGAGGTTGCTTGCACACTTTCTGCTCTCTTGTGGGATTCAACCTCACTGGAAAATAGCAGTAACGTGTGAGAGATCCAGATGGGCTGCATACTCACATGAATTTCTCACTGTGTGTTTTATGCTCACCGGGCCACGATGGGTTTGTTATGAGAAATAGGCTGTCCACACACAGGGACCATTCCTCCAGCTCTGCCTCCCCTACACGTGTAGAACTTGCCCTGCTGCTCCTGAGCAGGGGCAGCTACGTCCCTGCAGTGCCCAGCCCACCAATAGCCCCCCAGCCCACCCGTGTGCACTGCTTTCAGGTTGGCTTTCAGCAAGCTGCATCCTGATGAAAGCCCCTCCAGGTGAGCAGGGCCCCACCCCATAGCCACAAGCCAAAGGTGCACGCCCGCGCCCAGAAAGCCCCAGCAGGCATTGCAGCACCCAGAAATCCCCCAGCAGGCATTGCAG
>QEPC01011244.1:2038768-2053594 GCA_003113815.1 Sphenodon punctatus | reverse complement strand
TCTTTCAACTTTCATGTCCCCTCTGCCATAAAGGATAATAACATCAATTAAGAACCCAAAACATTTTCCAGTTTAACAGTTTAACATTTTAAACCTTACACAGATTAATGTCCATTTGCCTGAGTGTTCACTGCTGCAGGCAACGAGGCCAAAAAAACATCCAGTTCTTCTGTGTTTGCAAAAATCTTCTTTTTCCCTTCACTCGTGATCATCATTTTTGCTGGAAAAATCAATCTTGGCATAAAGTTCTTACTCAATAAAACAGGAAAATATCTTGACCACTTTAATCTTTTTTTCATTGTATCAGAGGCATAATCTGGTTGGATCTTTACTGCTCTCTGATTAAATGTGATCTTCTGTTTTTTACGTGCTTGCCATAAAATCTGCTCTTTTAACTGAAATTCTGTAAATTTGACAATGATGGGGCGAGGGGGGGCTGTGTTTCCCGCTCTTCTAGGTCCCACTCTATGGGCCCTGTCTATACCTGCCACATGAAAAAGTTCTTTGTCTGGGAAATTCTCTTTAAGCAGATTTCTAATCACTTCGCTTGCTATTTCTGCCCCCCCTTGCTCATTAATCCCAGTAAAACGCAGGTTTCCTCTTCGGGACCTATTTTCTAGGTCTTCACATTTTTCTCTTAACAGTTCAGTTGTTTGCCTTAGCTCAGTGAGTTGCTGGTTTGCCTTAAGGGCCTGGTCTTCTGTTGCAGATATTCTCCCCTCTGCCACTTCAATTCGCATTGCTAAGCCCTCCAGCCTCTTATTACCTTCATCCACTGAGATTTTAATTTTTTTCATGTCTGCTCTCAGTTCTTTTCTCATTTGTGCCATAAGTTTGTACAGAGACTTGCCTGTCTCGGTGTCCTCTTCTGAATCAGATGAAACTGACCTCTGGTCAATTTCGCGCGCTTCCCCGGCCATGCTGCATTCACTCCGCCGCTTGTCAGCTTCTCCGGTTTGCGCTGTGGAGCTCTGCTTGCAGAATCTCTCCAGGGCATTCTGTTGCGAGCTTTTCTGCTTGCCCTTCATCCTGCCGGTCATTTCTGCCTTGCCTTTGTCTTTTGGGTTCTTTTTTTTAACTTGAATCTTTGCGGGGAGCACTTTAAAGCGCTCGGGGGAACGGAGCTGCAGCGATCCCCTGCTCATATTCATTCATTTATTACAATATTTTTACCCTGCCTCTCCAACATCTAGTAGCTTGAGGCGGAGCTACTAGATTGGAGATGAAGAAATATCTCCAACCCACATCCGACGGCTGAGTTTTCATGGACAGAGTATGATGCCCAAGTTCTTTGCCTGGACCCTATCCACATGCAGAGCTCCAGGAGAGGGAAGAGTACCCTCATATTGGCCACCTCTCCACAGTAACATCATTTCATTCTTCCTTGGATTAAGCACGAGGTAGCTCTGATGCACCCAGCCAGCTATATCATTCAAGCATTTCTCCAAGGCAGAGACCGAAATGGCAGGGCTCACGGGACAATAGATGTACAGTTGTGTATCCTCCGCATACTGATGATACTCAAACCTGTGCTTGGTCATAACATCCCCAGTGGGTTGCATGCAAATGTTGAACATGGGTGAGAGAATAGAGCCTTGAGGAATGTCACAGCTTAAGCCTGTCGGGGATGATGAGTAGCCATCCATCATCACTGATTGGCTCCATTCATCCAGGTATGACTGAAACCACCAACTGACAGCTCCTGTCATGCCAGTGACGTCCCTCAGCCACCAAAGCAGCAACCCATGGTCAATCATATTGAATGCTGCTCTAAGGACTAGCTTGACCAAAATGGCCAACTGTCCTCGATCTAAATTATCAGCAGATCATTCATCATCCTGACAAGTGCAGTCTCTACCCTTGGGAAGACCAGACCCCTGACTGGCGTTTCCCCCAAGATGATATTGGAGTCCAGGTGCCTCTGGAGCCGCACTGCCACAGCCTTCTCATTCCCCTTCAGAGACAGATTGGAGATCAGGTGATAATTGGCAAGCACACGAATGTCAAGAGATGATTTCTTTGAGGAGGGGGCAATCCTCTGTATGTCTGAGGGTGGCTGGCACCCTCCCCTCCATAAAGGCAGTGTTAACAATGTCTGTCAATAAAGGTACCACCGCCCAGGTGCTTGCCCTCAACATCCAGGATGGGCACAGATCAGAGGCATAAGTGGTGATTCTGATCTCCTTGTCATCAACCACATTGAGGTCAACCAGGGGAAGACAGTTCCTCAGGACCCCACGGCTCTCCACATCAAAAGGCCCAACGAATCCTGCTTGGAGCCCTAGCTTGTCTGCAAAGAACGTAGAAGATTTCTCACAGCGCGCTGTTGAAGAAACAGTGGATGGGTTGAGGCTGCGTGGATTCGCCAGACCGTGCAGAAACTTAAACAGTTGTGCCTGTCTATTCCCTCCAGCATCTATGCCTGAAGACAAACTATGGCCCAGAGCTCCTGCAGTCATTCCCATCCTTCCCTGCCCAGTATGATGACGCTGATTTTACAGAATGTATGTTTCCATAGGTTGTCTCCAGCCCTCTCTTATGATCCTGGAAAGAAGTGGTTCAAATCATGAAGGTAAAATAAAATACTGCTGACTGGATCAACATAATTTCACTTGCTGATTCCTTCTTCTCTAGCATTGCATGTCCAGCAGAGCTGACGTTGCAAAGAGTATCTGGCAACATCACGTTCACAGAAAGGAAGGGAAATGCTGTCGCTCTCCTTTCATCCCCCAGCTAAAAACTGTTACATCAAAGTCCCCTCTGCCCATAGAAGTGAAGAGAACGTCCCAGCCACCCCCTCTTCTTTCTGGAACGAGAAAGATGTGATTTTAATGAATATTCTCATAAAGGTGGAGTTTTATTATACTGTGTTATCGAATTGAGAAACAAAATCACTTAGAAGTATGTATCTCTAACCCTTGCTATTAGAAAAGGCACAATTAATATTTTATGTCAAGAGGACGCTGAAGCACGCTTTGTCTGGATACTTCTGCAGACTGAGAAAGTGTTTTGTGTTTTGAAATGAAAACAATAAATCTGCTTTTGTTTGAGCCTTATAGAGCCTGGGAAGTATCTGTAGAGGGCTGCACATTGTGCTAGAATTCCACTCCTATAGTATATTGCTAGTTGAGTGGGAGTGTCGTCATGGCAGCGTGGGCATCATAAAAATAAATCCTCCATATTTGATAACAGCCAGGAAAAAAGACCATGCTGTTTCCTTATGTAATTTTTTTCTAAAGAGAACAACCATAATAAATAGCTATTGACGGGTTTCCTTTAAGGGAGTTTTTGTTACATGGCATTAAACACACAGGTTTTTGAGCGTGCGCAACTTCTGCAGGGAGGGAGAAAGATGAGAGAGTGCAACAGAATCTGGGACGGAGCTACAGAAATGTGGACATTTTCTGGAGAAATGTCCACATGCAGGGACCATAGCTCTCGGGATAGAGTGGGATAAAAATTTAAATAAATCAGCAAATAATATGGAGCAGTACCACCAGGAAAGCAAAGGACATATGAGAGGACTTGGAGGAGGTAAAGGACAGCAAGACCTTCTTCGATCATAGGTGCCAGGTGTGGCCCTACCATGACCTTCTGAACAAGTTCCTGTTGAGCAACAGGAACATTGTGACCCCATACTTTGTGGGAACCATGTAATCATCGGTCACAAGTAGGCATCCATTATCTGTTTCTTCATCCTGATGAGTGACAGGAGCATTAGATCCTGATTGACAGCATGTAACCTGCGAGACCTGGCTGGGGTTCATGGGATTGCTGAGGATCCAGAGGGTGGTGATAGGTGGTGGCTTGTGATCCCTTGTGGGGTCCCGCAGAGTTCCATCTTGTCCCCACTCCTGTTCAATTCTGAGGCCCCATGGATGGGATCGTACGGAGATTTGGAGTGAAGTGCCATCAATATGCTGATGACACCCAACTCTTATCTCTCTCTTTCATCTGATCCAGGTCCTGCAGTCTCAGTGCTTACCCAGTGCCTGGCTGTTTGCTGGGGACTTCTTGTGGGCGAGCCAATTGAAGCTGAATCCAGACAAGAACAGAGTGATGATGGTTAGCCGGGAGAGACAGGGACCTCCTTATTGATGGGCTCCAGCCTCCTTTGGTCAGTCAGGGCCATAGCCTTGGGGTGCTCTTGAATCCGTTGCTACGCCTGGATTGTCAAGGTGCAGTGGTGGCCAGGAAAGCTTTTGACCAATTGCATCTGGTGAAAAGGCTTGCAAACCTTTTTTAAAATCCGATTAGGATTTATCAGTAAGTGACGTCCCATTCAAGACTTTCCAGTTTGGCCAGGCATTTGGCAGGCTGGGATAGGGTTGGGTAGGATTGGGTCGGGGGAGTTAGGGAGAGGGTTGGGAGGGTTAGGGAGCTTAGGTGTTTTTAACTATCTTTGTTTATATATGTTCTATGTCATACCTTTTTTAAATATATTTTTGTAAACCCTGCTGAGCCGTAGTGGGAAGGGCAGGGTAATAAATTGAGTGAATAAATAAATAATAAAATTAATGCTAAAATATTAGACATTTTCCAATTTAAACCACTTTGTACTGCAAGGTAGTGGTAGAGAATGACAGTTTTATAAAGTCTGTCTTGCTTATAGTTCACAGATGAAATATTCTGATCTTTTTAGACAGGAAACCTTAAAATGCATAGTTTCATAAGAGATGTCATGTTTAATTATCTAAAGGCTTTCTGAGATGAGTATTTTTATTTAAAACAACAAAATGGCAAAATACTGTCATTGCAAGGAAGATAAAGAAAATAAATGTTTTTGTAATAAATTTTTGTTGGCCAAAGTTTTGGAAGTGTTTGAGTCTGTAAAGCAGTCAGGTGAAGATTTGAAAGGGCGAATGTTAATATTTTATAGTATGGTATGGAAAATTGGTTATTTTTCCCAAGGTCAGGTTGAACAAATTGCATATGGACAATCAATTTTTTTCTTGAGGTCCTCTGAAAAAAACTATACTAAAAATATACAAAAATTGAAATGCATTTATCAAAATCACTATAGAGTTTGAAGCTGATAAACTGTTTCCCTCATGTCATAAAAATGAAAAGTGGCTTACTCAACCTTACTGTAAAACTAATGCAATTTCATGTCCTCTTAGGCCTCCTGTAAAAACTTACGTGTGCGTGTCTCAGAAAGTGTTGCCCACCTTTACTAGAGCAAATGAGGTTACTTGTTTCCTTAAAAGCTTTAAGTGAGAATGACAGAAGATCAATTGAAGGGTATTATTTAATTAGTGCATGAGAATTTAAAGTCACATTCTTGTGTTGTTTGGAAAGGGGAAAAATAATAGACCACTCTTTGGTCCCACCCACCTGTTGGCACAGAAGTCCACAAAGCCTAATAGTTGATGTGCCCATGAATGTCTACATATTAGGAAAGAGAGGGGAAAATAAGAAGAGTGTTTTGGGTGCCCAAACTGCAGTTCTCTTAAAGGAACCCTGAATTTCAGAATGTTTTGAACACTCTGCCCTGAGAAATCCAGGCACTTTTAAGGTGTCTCAAATTGGGTTCCCTAAGGCAGAGACTGGTGTTCTGCCTGTAAAGATGAAGGCCCATCTGTACATACTCTACTGTTGGCCAAGACTTACTTCTGTGCCTAGTGAGCCACTACCCAGATTGTGCTGGAACAAGCAATTGCTGCTTGATATTGGTTTCCCATGGAGGAGTAACCTAGAGAAATTGCTAAAGTCAGCAGGATTTTCTATTCCGTTCATTCAAGACTTTGCCCAGGGTAAAGCTATAATTAAGGATCAGCTGTGAGATGTTTGTATGCCGGCTGATTTGGCCACCCTCCCTTTAGCTAGACCTACTCCATGGTACTGCAAATTTAAATCGCAGTTCGAACACTGCTTGTCCTCTTGTCAGCAATTTTACAGTTCAATTGGAGGGTTGAAATAGAGGGACCCCGTACGACATGAGGTTATACTTTCGTGGCTCGGAGCAGATTGAGGATCTTTCCCACTATCGATTTGTCTGTATGGCTATAGCAGGAATTCAAGCTAAATTAAGGACTCCTCTCTTAGCAGGGAGAATGCATCGGGACACAGCATTAAAAATTCCAGGAATTGGAAAGGAGCCAAATAAAAAATAGTTGTAAACCAGATCTGGCCCGCAAACTGAATGTTCCCCATCACTGCCCTTAAAATAAGGGACCTCTGGCAACCCTACGGCTGTCTGCCTCCGTGAGGCAAGTTTAAATCCTTCTGGACATTTAGGCCACTTTTAAACGAGGCACTGAAAGGCGCCTCCTGAGCCCCGTTTTGAGAAAAAAGCCAAGCAGGGAGTGTTTACACGCTTCCCGCGCTGCCGGAAGTGACGTGCTCCCCGTTGTCGGCAGCGGCGGCGGCTGGAGACGCAGTGCTTTGAAGAGGCGCGTTCTGAAAGCCTGAAAAGTGAGGCTTTCAGAGCACCCCGTCTCCAGCCGCCGCCGCTGCCAGCAACGGGGAGCACGTTGTGCTTTTCTGTACTGGCCAGGGAACTTGGAGAGAGACTTTTCTAGGGAATAGTGTTTGAACACTATAGAAACGCTTGGTTAGAGAGTAAGAAAATCATGCTTGCAGGCAGTGTAAAGCGTTTTGAGGGAGAGCACATTTTTAAGAGTGTTTATATAACACTGAACTTTTCCAATGCAAGCTGCTATCTAAACTATCTACAGGTGATCATTTATCCATCTGATTGTTTATGTATCCCAATATGTAATGGTCAGAGGAATAAATGATTACCCGATAGATTACCTTGGCTGGATTACTGTCCCTACTATCCAATAGACTATAGTTCTGTCAACTATTTTGTAGATTAGACTTTGTAGATTAACATTGTTCCCTAAGAGTTTCAGTTGTGTGTTCCTGTTTAATTTAAGCAGGGCCTGGGAGCAAGTGCTCTGTTAGACAGGAATACATTTGTTAATCAAGTCATTTGCATCTAACATTATTGTAATAAGCTTTAAGGTGACTAGAGCAAAAAGGAAGGGTTTGTTCTTTGGTGTCAAATGAAATTAACTTTAGTTTAAAGTAACTTTTGCAGTGCAGTATTTTCTAACTGGTGGTATTTTCATTGTTGTTCCGAGATTAAAGGCTGCCCTGTCCTTTTTGTACAGGTACACTTGAGTTGGCAGAGAGACTTCCTATTTTAATGATGAAGTTATAAAAGGGTTTATGTTGATTATTGGTCTAGTTTGTTCTTCATGGTGATACAAATTATTGTCTACAACAAGGAGTTTCTCTACCAGCATAGTCATACCTGTATAGAAAGTAAGTCTACACCAGACCAAAGGAAACTTTCCCTTTGTTACAGTAGAATCTTGGCAAAATATATGTGAAATGATACATGCACACCAAGGTGTGTATGGTAGCCTATTTAATCTCTTAAATTTATCAGATATAATCTCTTAAATTTATATATATAATATGGTTTAGATAGAGTGTCGCATACATACAGCTAAGAGATTAGATTGCAGGGCTGGGGAACCTTTTCCCTCCCAAGGGGCCAATTTGAAAATTAGTCTAAGCTCCAAGGACCACATCGAAGTTGGAGGTGAAGAGGAGGGTCCATCTGCCTTAGCTCTGTTCCTTGTGTGCATGTCTCATTTCTGCTCCCTTCCCCTGAGCTTAGTCTTTCATTGCTTGGGGGTAGGAATAGGATCCCGGGGCCAAATAAAAACCAGCCACCTTTGATCCCTGGGCCTTAGGATCCCCACCTCTGGATTGCTTACAGCCACTGAGAAGATTTTTTTCTTTCTTCATAGCCTGGTGTCTTTTAGCTATTTTTGCTAATGGAATTTGTAATGCTTTACATCTTAAACAGAGGGAGAAATGTTTCTTTTATTAAAAACAAAAACCCAGAGCCCTGATTAAATATTTACCCCAGCCACTTAAGTTTTATGAATCTAGCAGTATTTTGTTTCTGCCTCATTAATTTTGTATTAACTTCTTTCAGCTGGATATGCCTAATGAACAGATAGTTGCCAATGTGGATGCAGTCATTAAGGAGGTCTGTAAATACAGGCCATTGAGCTTTGGTAAGCTGCTTTCCTTTTGGTGTCCTAATAGAAGTTAAAAGCAAATTCTATAAACAAAAGGGATAAGAGAGTGCTTTTCATCTCCATGGAGCCAAAATGCTTTATAAATACAAAAGCCACTTCACCTACCTCTGTTTAGTGCGTAGGAATACTAAAGAATTGCGTAACTCTGGCAATACACAAGGATTGTGATACTGGAGAGCAGGGGTGGTGAGACTTAATTGTGTACGTGATCCGCTTGATACAGGCATCCGCCTTGGGAGATCTACCAGCATCCTGGCTCCAGTCGAGGACCCCTCCTCCCGTTAGCTCCCCATTCCAGGTCTCCTCAGCAACTGGTCTTGGGAGTAGAGAGGAGCACTGAGCACTCTCCTTTAGAGGAAACATTCCCATCCGCGCTGGAGGAGCTCTCGTAACCCATCTCCCTGGGCTGCCGGTCCTTCTCCTGCTCAGAGGTTGGTGATCTACTGGAGATTAGCTTGTGATCTGCCAGTAGATTGCAATCTTCCTCTTGGCCATCCCTGCTATAGATTATGCAGGGAGATTGTTACATAGAATATAGCTATCCAAAGGAGAATTTGGCCAAGAAATGGGGATTATCTAGCTGGTATTATAAGGAAGAATAAATGAGGAGGAGGCAGCTTTTCCCTTAGTGCTGTGCCATAACCGAAGAACTGCCACATTGGGTCAGACCAGTGGTTCATTCATCCCTGTATCATGTCTTGCAGCAGTGGCCACCATCTGACACTTCCAGGTAGTGGTCAAAAACAGGGCAATTCCTGTTATTCACCCTTATCTTTCAACAGACAAGGTTTCATCCCCATCGTTATCTTATGCTTGACACAATACACCCTGGTAGCCGCTGTGCCATAAGCCACCATTGACCTAGTTCATCTTCAACGGAGTTGGCTAACAGGCATGGATGAATTTATTTTCCATAAACCACCTAATCTTTTTTTTTTTTAAAATCTAATTTGTGGTTGACCTCCAGAACATCCCCTAGCAATGACCCCCACCAGTTAATCGTTCAGTGTAAAAAAAAAAAAAAAAAGCCCCTCTTGTTTAAATTCTGCTGCCTGTTAATTTCATCAGGTATACCTTAGTTCTTGTACTATGAGGAGGAACCAGCAGCTTCTACTTTCTCCATAGCATTTATGATTTTGTAAGCCTGTATCATCTACCTCGTTCAGCTCTTTTTTTCTAAGCTGAAACACCTTAATCTTTTGAGTCTGTTCTTCTTACATCTCTGAACTGTCACCAGCTGCCTTTAACTTTCTGAGAATTTATTTTTGCTCACTCCTGATTTAACGCATATAATGTTAACACTGAATGTTCATCTTGCAGCATGCCGTCTCCATTGTTGACCTTATCGTAAGCCAAACCCTAGTTGAATATCATCTGTGCCATGGTGAACAGAAGAGTTTAAGAACAAAGCAAGAATGTCAGGGTGAAATTGACCCCACCCCACTTACAGAATAAAACCCCGTCCATTTTGCAACTCAGTGCCTTGTAATGGAGTGAGCCTGTACCAATCTGACTTAAGTAGTTATTAGTTTCCTATTTCCCACACCTTTTGGCCTCAGTTATGCAAAGTGCGTATCAAACAATCAAAATCCGTAGCCCTATTTCTTCTCTGTATATTAATGCCACTAGGGATACCACTCAAAGTGTGTGCTTGATAGCTTTTGTGCTTATGAAAAATAACAACCATCCCATAGATATGAAGCATGCAAGCTCCTACATGGCAAAATAATTTTGATTCCAGCGTCCCCAAATAAAATGTAGTGATATTTCTCTCACCTTCGTGTTTTTGCTTCTAGGAATCCAAAATACAAATTAGGTACATTTTACCCATTGCAGTTTTAGAGTTTATAAACTATGCTAAACATTTATAAATTAAAAAATCATTTTGTGAAAAGGTTAATTTTTGTACCATTATGGAGAGACTGGAATTAGGAAATCCTTGGGGATTTTTTAATTTATACGTTTAATTACCAATTGCATAATTTAGAAAATCTAAAATTGCAATTGGTGAAGCATAATTAATTTGTATTTCGGATTCCTAGAAACAGAAACGTGAAGCAACTCTCCTAAATTTCTAGACCATTTAGCAACACTGGTCTCCCTGCAGTCAGCTGCATTCTGTCCCAGCATTGGGCTGCATTTAGGATTGGGAGGAAAGCAATAACCTGCTTTAAGCATAAATTTTAACTAATTGCTGCAAATAAAAGGCAGCTACTTGCATAACAAGAATGACTGTTTGATCAAAGACTGGAGACAGCTATGTTAGCTTACAGTGCACTCAAAGTGTGCAGCACGTTTTCGTAAGCTACCCACATCATTTAATTTTGTTCTTCAGTTCACTAATCAATTTGAATTCCACATTATTTGTTTCCAGTTTATTATTTGAATTATTTATTTTAGCACAAAACCTATGTTTGGTGTTTCCAGATTTCTCCTGATTTCCCTCTCAGGTTCCCAGTTCCCAGACCATTTTGACTACTAGTTGCTTGCTCTTCCTCCCACTGCTCCTTTCCTTGTCCAGAGCTCTGGTTACAGGAGTGAGACTCCCCACCGCTTGTGAAAATTCGCTCTGCTGTTGGTCAACCTGCGTTTTGAAGTCCAACTTTTCCTCTCTACCAGGGACAACAATCTGTAGTGAGGGATTATTGCTTCAAAAGCCCATGTAACACACCTCAAAGCTCTTTAACTAACCCCCTTCAGTTTGACTGTCAGCCTTTGCCCTCGGCTGGATTTCTCTGCAAGTTCTCTGGCCAGACCCCTTGGCCTGCCAGCAGCAACCTCTTGGCTGCTATCTTTGTTCCTTTTGGTTGGGCTTCCATACAAGCCCTCAGGCCTGGCCCTCTTGGCCAGCCAGCTCCAGGAAGAGTCCTTGGACTACAGGGCCCCAGGGCAAGCTCCCAGCTTCTTCACCAGTTGACTTGATTGAGCTTTGGCCCAGTGAATCGG
This sequence comes from Sphenodon punctatus, assembly GCA_003113815.1. Lineage (NCBI taxonomy): Eukaryota > Metazoa > Chordata > Lepidosauria > Sphenodontia > Sphenodontidae > Sphenodon > Sphenodon punctatus. The sequence goes on along the minus strand of QEPC01011244.1, from coordinate 2,042,585 downwards.
CTGCTGCCTCTCCTTGGTGGTCTGGTTCCCTTCACTAAGCCCTGGGCTTTTTATACAGGCTACGATAAGCTGACCTACTTTCGCTCCAGCTGCCCTCAGTCAGCTATAGAGTAACATCTGAGGTGCGCTGGCCAGGAGCAGATGAGCTGAGCACATTAACCTCTTCAGGGCCGGCCCAGTCTGTTACACAGGAGCCCAGTGAGACCAGAACAAGCCATGGCAGGAAGTATGAAGTGGAAACCAAGTTAAGTCTAGCGTGGCCAGATATGCAAATTAGAGGACACGTATGAGAAATGCAGGTTGCAGGGCAGCATTGGCTCCAATGCAGCCCTGCAACCTGGATTTCATAATTGTCCTCTTAAAATTTGCATATCTGGCCACCCTTATGTCCCCAAATTATATAGTAACACATTCAGAGATCCATGTTCAGTGTGTTTCCCCCATTGGCAGCAGTGGGAAAAATATGGTGAACATGGGCTATATTGTAGGCTAATTGCCTCGCCCCTCCCCCTCGCACGTATTTGGGCTGCGGGGGTGTGTGTGTGTGTTTGCACAGCCCAAATATGCGCGGGGATTGGCCAGTCTGAAAGGTCCCCCCGTGTGGCTTTGCCAGCAAAGCCGCACAGACTGGCCAATCTCTGCGCATATTCAGACTGCGCATTCTCCCCTGCAGCCCAAATATGCACGGGGCGGGGGGGGGCATGTCTGAAAGTGGACAGCGTCTGCACACTGCCCATTCATCCTGGGCCTGATTCGGCTGCAGATGCAACATTTCTGAGGCATGGATTTTTGTCTCTAGTAGCTGGAAAAAGCTCTGCCTGTGAGTCCCCAGTCCAGCTGGTGGTGACTCTCTGCCATGTTGTCACTGGGCAGTCTCTCTTCCTTGTCTCACTCTCATTGTTCCTTGCTGAATTGTATTTGCTTGGCCTTGTCATGTGGCTAAACCACCTTCAGCTTCTGTCTCTGCTGCTAATAGGATCTCGTCAGATCCAGTTATTGCAGTTATAGAGTTGTTTGTCCTGTGTACTCGTATAAAGTATCCAGAGGATTCTGCAGAGATGCTTGAGTTCTTCATTCTGTGGCTGCGGTTAAAGAACAGGATTCACATTCATATGGGGCTACGGAAAGCAAATTCTATCTTGGAAATAATTGGGATGTTCTTGTCTTTCCAGATTCTATTGTTTGGCAAGCTGGGTAGTAGTTTTTCTATTTCTCTATCCCATCTCTTCTGATGATAGCTCAGAGGTACTTAAATGACATCTCTTGTTCAAGAGATGGAGTGTGGTAGCCATAGTTTCAAAAAGTAACAGATGGAGACAGTTGTTTAATCTCTTTTATTGAACCAACTTCTGTTGGTGAGAGTATGCAGACTTTCAAACCATACCGACAAGTCCTCCTTCAGGCTGGTGATAAGTCGGAAACATTTTGTTTCCTCATCCAAGTTTCTCAACAGACGTATCTCTTGGGATATTAGTTTCTCATTGTTGTCTTGCTTTGTTCTATAAACCTTTCATTACAATATCTCTTTAATGAAGCTAAATAGCTTCGAGACACTGTGGTGGAGTATACTATATTTTCACTCTGCAAACATTTTAAAATTCCATACAGCATTTTTGGGCATAGAGCATTCTGTGCAACGTTATTGGACAACATGCCCATACCAACGTTGGGCATATTGGTCCAGCAATAGTTTTTGCAGTGCATTTCAGCCTTCAAACAGGAAATGTTCTACTAGAATCATCTTAATTTTATTTTCTGTTTTGTTTTTTAGGCCCGTTTGTGACACGTTTGATTCTTCGAAGTTCAACCAGTGAAGGTTTAGATGTAAAGTGTGAGCGTTTTCTCCCACAGCCAGAGAAAGTGGTGAAGGTGGAGGTGGTGGAGGAGGAGGAGGAAGAAGAGGAAGAGGAACCGGAAGATGAAAAAACAGAAGATTCCAAATAATTAGTGTGTATCTAGAATGTAAAGGCCTTTACAAGAATCCTCAGGGGAGATAATAGGAATCGGGACGTCCTTTTTTTTTAATAAAAAAAAAACTTCATTCATTTAATTTTTTTAAAATGCATTTAATCAGCTTCAGAAACTGGTCGTGTAGCTCAAAAACCTTGATTTAAAAGAAAAATTAGTGTTTGATATGACATTATTAATTCCTGCTGAGCTGTCTTAGCTTTCTGCCGTTTAAGTTTAAGAAGCTACATAAAGTTAAGTTTCTTAAGCTCTATATTTTCATATAGACAAAATACATCCTGTTATAAATTCCTGTTTTTGTATAAGCACCAGGAGCATAGTCTTTTCAGTGTAATCCAGTGGATAGAACACTGGACTCAAGATTCAAATGAACTATAGAGTCTTCATAGAGCTTATAGCACAAAGTGCTATTGGGAAGTTATTGCAACCGCCAACTCCTACCCTCATGAGTACTGATAAGGAGGAAGCTCACGCTTGAAGAACAGAGTATATACTCCACATTAGTTACAATAAGTGGGCTTACTTTGTCTAGCCCAGGGGTGCGGAATCTTTTCTCTCCCAGGGGCCACTTGGAAAATATGGCTTGGTCCTCTGTCCTTGTGTGCCTGCCTTCATCTCTGCTTTTCTACCCTGAACTCATTTTTCAGCGCTTGACTATAGGAACTGGATCCAGGGGCCAAATAAAAACTAGCCACGGGCTATATTTGGCCTCCGGGTCTGAGGTTCCCCCTCCCTCGTCTAGCCCCTTGCAAGATAGGGTCCTGTTTCTCTGCACTGAAAGTAATAATTAAGAAACCATTTTACCTCCTACATGTTTTGCTCTTGCAAATAAAACACCAGGAGACCAATGCAGACAGAGCTTTATTTTCTGTTCTTTGCCGAAGTCTGGTACAGGGCTTGTACATGATTCTTTCAAGCATTCTTTTTTCTTTTTTTGCCCTTTTTTTTTTTTTTTTTGCCTTTTCCGAAAATGCAACATTTGACCTAGTATTAAGGTTTATTTTTTTAAAAAAGGAAACCACTCTTCACTCAGTGCAAAATTAAATTGTGGAATTTGTTGCCAGACGATGTTGTCAAGGCCAGTAGTATAGCTGGGTTTTATGAAAGGGTTGGACAGGTTTCTGGAGGATAGGTCAATTAGCAGCTGTTAGCCAGGTAGGTTTGGGGAGTGTAACCGCTTACTGTCGGGAGCTGGAAGTGAACAGCAGGGAATGGATCGCCCCATAGTGACCTGTTGGGTACTTCTTCCAGGCGACTGAGATTGGCCACTGTCTGACAGGTGCTGGGCTTGATGGACCATTGGTCTGACCTGGTATGACACTACTTACGTTCTTATTATTAAAGTCAGAGTTGAGAATTGCCACGGTGATGTACAGTAGAATTCACTTAAGTAGAACTTGAGTAACTTGAATTTCTGAATAAGTTGAATGAATTTGTTTTCCCCCTGGCCCAAGTCTATGGGGATGTATTACTGCATGAGCTAGATAAGTACAATTCTGAACTCTAATGACTTGCTTTTTAAAGGCGTATAGAATATCCCCACCCAGCTAAAAATATTAGGACCTTTGAGTATATATTCAAGATTTCTTGGCAGCATGTGGTTACTGTTGTATATACCCAGGGCCCCGAGGGAAACGCGGGTCTGTGATTCGCAGATTTCCCGCGGAATTCCCCTCCCCCCGCGGAATCTCCTGCCCCGCTTACCCCAGCGCAGAATTTCCAGCCTGCGCTGGGGGGACGCGGGGCAGGAGATTCCATGAGGGGAGGGGAATGAAAAAACCCTCGGGGCTTCCCCTCCCCAGCCTCCCCAGTTGCCAGGGGGGGAGGCACCCCCTTTAGATAATTAATT